>JAPQRN010000018.1:29188667-29211549 GCA_037367275.1 Coranthus polyacanthus | reverse complement strand
CCTCTCCTCTCCTCCTCCTCTCCTCTCCTCTCCACACCTTCTCCTCTCCTCTCCTCCAGGTGGCTCTCTGGGCTATAGCCTACTCTTTGATCATTCTGGTATCCATCACTGGAAATGTCACAGTGATCTGGATTATTCTGGCTCACAGACGTATGAGAACCGTAACCAACTACTTCATTGTCAACCTGGCCTTCTCTGACGTTTCCATGGCGACCTTCAACACCCTTTTTAACTTTGTGTATGCACTTCACAATGACTGGTACTTTGGCCTTGGCTACTGCAGATTCCAAAACTTCTTCCCGATCACTGCCATGTTTTCATCCATATACTCCATGGCTGCCATCGCAGTGGATAGGTAAGCACAAAACTCTCTTACAAACCATGCATCTGGCACTTCTGTCCTCTGCGACGAACTGTTTACCGTCTTACATCTTCTTTCATCCAAAAGAGCAAAAAAAAAAACAAAACAACAAATCAACAGATGCTAACAGAACAAAAAGTTAGCATTTGTTGTAATACTCCATTCAGGAGCATTCTTTTTTTTTCGGTAATCACTTCATCCTCTGGAGGGTCGCGGGGGGGCTGGAGCCGATCCCAGCTGACATCGGGCAAAGGCGGGGTACACATGTCACCAGTTCATCACAGGTTCTGACATATAGGGGATGAACCACCATTCACTCTCACATTAACACCCATGGGCAATTTTTAGAGTGACCAATTAACCTGCTAACCTGTTATGGTTAAGGCGCATGTTTTTGGAGTACCTGGAGAGAACCCAGAGAGAACTCATGTAGACATGGGGAGAACATGCAAGAGAGGCCCCAGCCAGCCGGTGTTGGGTTTGAACCCAGGACCTCCTTGCTGTGAGGTGATGGTGCTAACCGCTGCCCCACCATGCCACCCCCATTCAGTAACAGCATTATCCAAACAGCCAGGTTAAATAGGGATGGATGAACACTTACTGAAATGGTCAACTCAGAAGTTCACAAACTGAACAGTGAGTGCTTAAGTGCTTAAAAGGGCACTCAGCAGCTCCAGTGAGTGTGTGAGCTGCTTTCATAACTACACTATGTTGTGATTAATTGATGTTGCTTCCTTCATGGGTTTTAATTATTGTATATTAATGCCGTCAACCCACTGGTTTATTAGTGCAAACATATTCTGGAAACTTCTTTTGCTCTTCACTGACAGAAACTATATATATGAATTTTCATCCAGAGCTTCTTTGTCACTGGTGGTGGATCTGCAACATCTACAGTAATGAATGTTGCTTCCTTTATGGGTTTAATTATCATATATTAATGCTGTGTGAGTTTATTAGTGCAGAAATATCCTGAAAACGTATTTCGCTCTTTGCTGACTGAAACTATATGATATTTTTCATATGTTAGGTTTCAATCAGAGCTGTTTTGTCAGATTTTTTTAAATCACTTCTACTACTTCTGTAACATTTAATATCAATAGCAGCAAACGTTCACTGCATACAGAGGAAAATGCTGTATGAAGGAGATATGGGTCAACAGGCAGCTGAGTTACAGATGTCATAAATGCTTACTGGAGCATGAATGGTCAGTCTGTTCTAAGTCTAAAACTGTCCTTGACATATGATATATACACTTGAGTTACCAAATAATAGCTACTACATCTGTAAATCAATCGAGTCCAACTCTGCAAAAAAATATATAAATAATATGCCTACGTAAGTAAAATTTTAAGGCTTTTTGTTGTGGTGTTGCATTATATTGGAGTGTTTCTACAAGGCTGTTGCTTTAACTTGAACTGAACTGCACAGGTGTACATAGCTGTAATAAAATGGTAATGGATTAAATGTATGCAGTGCAGAGTTTCATTGGAGCCTTTAATCTAAGTATTGTATGTGTATAGTAGACATGTGAATCCGGTAATGATTAATGATCCGTATGCCGGAGGATCACTCCAGGTGTAAAATCTGATCGTAGCTTAATCATGTTAGTGTCATTAGTTTCCAATTCCTGTAGTCATCAGTGTATGTGATTTGATTCATACTTTGTTTCGGTGCCCGCTATCAGCTACAGCAGCAGTGGCTGCACTAAAAGAATTTATTCCTCATTAAATAGTTCAACTGTGACATATAATATACCTCCATAAAATGCCACATTACATACAACCCTCGCTACTTCTCTGTATTTCACACCAACAAAAGTGTGGCCGTTTAGAATAAAAGTGAGAATTGGGAGTTAAAGCTTATTCATTCTAATACATTCACACTGTTGGGCTTAATTCACTCAAATTAGGGATTCACAGTGAAATAATTTGGTTGACAAGACTGAAAAATGGTTTGAGGTTAAGAAAGACATCTGTAAGTGCTTTGCATGACATTTTTGATGGGTTGCCATGGCCACTATGATTACTGATATTTAATTCCTGTTATTCCTTCCGTCTCACGTGTTTTGACATCAACTCTCCACATGCTGATATAGGGGAGCATCGTAATGATTCCACATAAAATGGTTAGAATATTGTGCCACACAATCACACTCTTTGGCAGGACATTACATTCACTTTGGGGCGATGGTCAGAACATAATCAGTGAGAGACAAACAAGCACAGCCAGAGATATGGTAAATAAATCAAGAAAAGACCTGTTCATCTTTAATGAAATGCTTGCCTTCGCTTCCTTGTCGTATGTATGTGTCCTCGAATAACATATGCGACGTAAATCATGTTTATCTGTCTGTACAGTGGACATATTTCAAGCCTCCATTCATCATTTTTGAGATTAAATATTCAGATGATGAAGTGGTGAATAGTATAAAACATGCTGAGGGTGATGGTGGAAAAAGGAAAGACAGAGGCAGAGGAAGCAAATGAGGAAGCACCAATATTATGACAAGACACTAGACATTCATCTCTGAATCTGTAACTGCTCAAATATTGCCTGATGTAAATGAAGAGATGTTCAAGGTAAGGGCCTGGTCTTGTGTAATATAATACAATTGATAGAGGCGATTCAAGGAAAATCACTCAAGAGAAGATTTAAAGTCACTTTTGTGAAAACAACATAGATGCATAGGTACAACGCATAGGAGCAACGCTTCTTCCACTTTGGTTTCTATGTGACTATTGTCTCTCTCTGTCCCTCTGGGTGAAAAATAGCAACTACAGACAAAAGCCTGTGTGAAATGACTGAAGAAACTTTCAACCTCTTTCAGATACATGGCCATTATCCATCCTTTGAAACCCCGCCTTTCCTCCACCTCCACAAAGGTTGTGATTGGTCTGATTTGGATTGTGGCGGTGTTACTGGCGTTTCCTCAGTGCTACTACAGTGTGACGAGATTTTATTACCCGAGAACGGTGTGCATGGTGGACTGGCCGGATGATTATGGAGGAACGCACCAACTGAGGTGAAAGATTCACAGACTTCGTACACACCTATACTTTGTGGCGTGCTTCTATTTTTTGAAGATTTCTGTCCTATGGCCTGAGGACAAACAGTAAATCTTCCAAAACATGAGCCAAAAATGGGGACTGGATACAGGTTGAGACAAGTCTCCAAAAAATAAATTCAATTCACTTGTTTGCAGTATTTGTAATGTAGAGTTATGGCAGTAGTAAGAAACAAAAGTGGTAATAAAAAAAACAACAACCACAAAACACAATCGAGATGTATTTTCACACTGCTGGACATTTAGTAGAATAAGGAAAGTTTATTTGGCCAAAGATATATACAAACCAAGGTCAGGATAGGACACTCAGCTATAGATTTAACCTTATGTGTGGTTTTCTTTTCAAATCGCTCCATGAGTTACTAGTTTTCTCTTTCTTTCTCCCTCTGCAGTTACCAGTTTGCGGTCATATTGCTGATCTACTTGCTCCCTCTGCTGGTGATGCTGGTGACCTACAGTTTGATCGGCCGCACGCTGTGGGGTGGGCACATCCCCGGAGAGGCGTCCGACCATTACCACAGCCAGATAACAGCCAAGAGAAAGGTTGCAGACTTTTGTTGCGCTACTCTCATTATTCTAATCGACCCTTTAATTCACCTTCATTACCTTCAGATAAGCTGTTCCGAGCAGAGCTGATTCGAGCCACACTGAAAGGAAATAAATGACGGAGCTTGAATTTCAAATATAGCTGCAGTTCAACTTATCTGCCCCCTTTATGATTGTCTGTAGGTGGTTAAGATGATGGTTGTTGTGGTGACCACCTTTGCTTTGTGCTGGTTGCCATACCACATCTATTTCATACTGGGAACATTCAACAGAGACATTTACAAGCAGCAGTACATTCAACAGGTAACAGCCGTCCTATCTGTTTTATTTTGTTGACTCGCTGATTGACTGACTGATTGACTGATAGATATTTTTTTTCTTTATTTTGTCAGGTGTATCTGGCCATATTCTGGTTGGCAATGAGTTCAACCATGTACAATCCTATCATTTACTGCTGTCTAAACCAAAGGTAAAAGACACATTCATAAGCACACATATACAGTATCTGGGGAATACGGTAACATTGCATATTGAGGTTCACATATTCATGCATATTATGTTGCATATTAGTAGCATATTGGTTCTTTCTATTCAGTTATTATAAAGCACTTAATTGTTTTCCCTCAATGATGCCCTAATTACTGCTTATTGATTGTAAGCAAGAAGTCGTCGTACTTGAAATATGTTCCAGAAGATTGTAATTCATGTTCAGCAACTCACTTACTTACTATCAATAAGCAGTAATGGGAAAACTGTTGGATAATGACTAATAAAAAGCCAGTATACGACTAATATGTATACTTATAAGCAACTTTGGTGAATAAATGCGCCTTAGTATAAAGTGTTACCACATTAACTCTTCAACATCAGATCAGCGTCCGATTATCTCTCCGCGTCTTTTGTTTCTGCAGGTTTCGTGCTGGTTTCCGTCACGCGTTTGCCTGGTGTCCTTTCATCAAAGTGTCCGAGGAGGACAAGATGGAGCTGCAGCACACGCACACCTTCAGAGTCACCATGACGCGCAGCCACCGCAACGACAGCGCGTACGCCCACAGCTCCATCAGAAATAGCAACACCTTTGATGCAAACAAGTCTGTCAGCACTGAGCCGTACACGGAGAAAGACACTTGCATACAGCTTAAAAAACACGCGCCGTTACGCAGCGCAGATAACGAAGGCACGGAGAAGAGGCAGGGCGATAGAAAATACACGGCGGCCAAACTTATCGAGCACACTCACTGATAACTGAACCGTATCACGAAAAGCAACAGAAGAAAAGACCGCAGCCGCTGAGGACAGAGGAACGTCTGAATAAATGACATCCATCCACGGAAAACGTGGGAATTTAACTCATTGAGCTTTGGGACCATTAACCTTTGTTTGTTACAGAGATTTCTGAATGAATGTGACTATCATGCTGATGGATGTTTGTTGTTTGTCTGTTAATGCCTTCGTGGTGAAAATATACAGCGAAATATAAATGGAACAAAGAAGTGACCCGCTGCACCTGCAGTACTCAACAAGAGAGGTTGAAGAAGATCAATCCATCCATCACTGATTTGTTTTCCCCTCTGACACGTCCTATCCTTCATCACTGATACTTTATTCTTCTTTTTCTTTGTGGGAAGCTGTGAATTGTGGATATTTTTGATATAGGTGTTGACTTTTTGACTGTGGTTACTAGTGTTCAACAGCAAACTGGCATCAGCATGAAGCCTTAACAATGTTTTTTTGGGGTTTTTTTCTCATTTACCTGGACAGAGGGCGGGTTAGTTCTTAAGGGGACAATATCCCTTAAATGTTGTTTTTTTTTATCGCCGTTGAAAATGCACAAAAGTGGTGATTACTGCCATTTGGAATTAGACCCAAAACACACATTAGCTTGTGACGTTAGTCTGAGATTGGGTTAATTAATCGCTTCATAATAAATGCGTCAGTCACGTTTTTGTTTATTTATACTGTATGTGACTTATATATTGTGGCTTCACTGGTTCAACTGTAATATTTTATGGTCAATGTTAAATTTAAAGTTTAAAAAGTGCTGCTACTTAAAATAATCAAATGTAAAGTGTAAAATTGCACACTATTAAAGTATGTTAATGTAAACCTGCTGAAGTGAGAATGTAAATTAAGAACTTGTGATTGTGTGACAGGCAGCAGCACGTGATGTTGTAAATATTGACATTTCAGAATATATCGGAAAGAACGTGTTTCCTTCTTTCAGTGTTGTCGTTGTTAAATATGGCGCGCACAGTGACGTGGTAAAACAAAAGTGCTGAGTAACGTGTGGCCTGAATAAAAGTGTTTAAAGACGACAGAAATGTGAGCGTATGTCGTTAAAGGAATAAGTACAACATGAGATTGACACAGGTTTGTTTTTTATTTGTGAACGATTGATTGACAGTGTTGGACCGATACAACTTTGTGAACAGAAGCAAAGAGATTAAAGGTGTCTGTGCACGTGTAGGTGTGAGAGAGTGATGTGTGGCCTTTCAGACTGAAAACCTGAACGTAGAGCAGCGGAGGATGTGCTTCAGAGCCTCACCGTCTTTACCCTGGCAGTTTAAGTCGGAATGGAAATCCAATCGTTTGGATTCCTGTTGGTGTTAATTCAGGTCGCCTTGTCCCTACAAGCGAGAAGTTTAACTGTGGTTCACAAAAATGACTGTATAATATACCGTCGGCGTCGTTAAAACCTGTTAAAATGTGGCAGGAGGACCGTTGGTTTGAACGGTTTTGTCTTATTATAGCCTAAAAAGAGCTTTTTCAAGAAGCATTATTACTGCAAATATTGTTTCTTTTCACTGAAGAGAATAAATAAATATTTATGAATTTGCATGAATTGTGCTACTTGAATTACTCATACAGTAGTTCACACACACCCTGTCGAGCTCTTATATTTTATATATGTTAGTGGAGGACGAGGGTTGAGCTTTTTTTTTTTTTAGCCAACACGTTTAACTTCCTCTTACTGTAATATTTTGCTTATACACAGTTTGGCTATCCGAGTCACTGTTGTGCTAATTCGCTGTTGTTAAGAATCAGATGAACTCAGCTTTGTGTTTGGAGTTGAGAGTAACACGCGTTATCCACGGCTGTGTTCAGTACCGACGGGGAGATTTCTACTTAGTAAAATAAGTGTTTCTGGATATATTTACAGTACAGTAGAGAAGAGCGGGGCTGCTGTTATTAATTCAGCTAGCACATGGCATGGCTTCCTGCACATTCATTTATAGTAAAAGTCGCTCTTTGCTGCTGATGAGGTTCATATGTTCTCTAGTATGTTCTCACGTACAGGACAGGCGATGGCTGAAGAGACTTTGACATTGGTTTTGTTCCGATATTGCAACAGTAACATTTTCCTTTCTCTCCAAATATAAAAATAAAATAAATAGCAACAATGTAGGTACAATATATTGTATCATATCTGGGTAAAGCAAAAATATTCCCTTTAATCTCATTGTACATTTATATATCACCTCATACCACTGTCTTGTCGCCTACAGCAGACACACTTTGGTGATTTTGGTCTAAAACAGTGTTTTTGTTTCGTCCCTTGCATCTCATAAAACACGTCGCAAGGATCGACGTTTTGTCAAGTTGTACGGCATTGCCCTGTAACTGATGTATTATTTATTAGTTGTAACAGACAGCAGTACCCACAAGAATCCACCAGACGGCGACGCATCACACAAGTTTTTGCTGTACTGTACATTCACAAGCATAGACGGTGCGTGTTTTATCCTTATCCCAAGTTTAACCTCAAAGAAATCACAAAACTGCAAAAAAAGACAAACGAACAAACAACCTTTTACGGACCGGTATTGTTACAATGGTTAATCAAAACACTATCTAACTAACGAACATACTGCCTCACTTTCTGCCGTTCTACACAGCAGAGAAAGCATACTGGAGCATGAGACATCGACGGGACTGGTTTGATTTACGGAGAGAAAAGAGGCGAGGACAGAGCAGGAGGAGTAAAGGACAACCCAGAGAAGTGGGGAGATTACAGTGAGACAAGGGCTGATGTTATTTTATTTGCCGTTCAGCTCCTGTCTCAGCCGGCAGCCCACCGCCGTGATGAGCGCAGCTCCTTTTCCACTGCCGTCCTCCGATAGCAGGAAATTGACATCACACTGAGGAGCCAGTTCATTTACTGTCTGATGCATGATCCGGGAGAAGCTAGACGGACACAAAATATTCGGCGTCAGGTTATACAGTTAAGTGATAAACATTGAACAAAGTGAGTCTGAAGTAGTCTGCAGTTAAAAGTATCCTGATAAAACTGGCGGCGCTCCCATCCGAAAGAAGGACAGGCTCTTCTAGTTAAGTTAAAGAAATCCAGGAAAGTTTACTTGAAAACAAATAAAAGTTCGAGTTTACATTCAGCGTTACTCAATCAAACAAGTGCAAGAGAATGTTTGCCGTTTAAAACCTGCGTTTTCTTTTCGTTCAAGTTGTTCGTCCCTGCCTTTGTTGGGACTTCGCTGCCACTTGCAGATCGTGGAAAACATGAAATGATTGGCACAATGTGTAACATCAATTCTGACAAATAACTTGTGACAACTTCAGGAGGTTTGATTCATACTTTGACAGCCTGAGTCTGTTCATATTCAATCTGCTACGATTTTTGATGATTATGTTATGATGGCTTTCTCATACAGGCCCTGTATAGACTTTCCTCAGTCGTGTGTCTTCTGCATGCTGGTTAACCTGTTCATCAGCTGCTTTGTTAGGTTTCCACACCATGCTGTAATACCACATCTGGTTATAGTTTCCAAGCTTGACCGATAAAACAACATCATGAAACAGGCGCAGAAATCAGAGAGGATCCTTCAGCAGCACTGGCAATGCAGTCATTTTAGCTGATTTTATTCATAAGCGGCGGCGGACGATGTACTGCAAGTGAATAGCGAGTGTTGTTCAATGCATTAGGGAATAGCTCATGAAGTGAACTCACTGTGGATGTAGTTTGTAGAGCGTCCCGTCCACCCCTACGGTGATGTTGAGGTGGTCAAGTCCGCGGTTTTCTCTGATCTTATCAACCACAGCCGCCATTCCCGCCCCGCACAGCTGAGCTGCACGACGTGACACTGCTCCACATACCTATTTAATAAAAAAAACATTATCATTATTGCAACATTTAACAGACTGTACCTGCCAGTCGCCTCATGCCCAGTCACAGCCTCACACGTTTCACAAGACAAGACTGACAAACAGCTATTGTGGCTCTCACACGCTTTCACAATGTCCACTGTTACAGTATTGCGTGAATTTTCTCAACAGTGAGATTCAGTCAAAAGGTCAAAAGTTCGCAGCGATGACTGCAAGAGACTCTCAGCAAGCATGTGTGCTTTTTACAGGGTATAATATTAAATATATATATAATGAGTACATGAATTGCTTCATAGCTTACCTCTTTGACTATGATACTGTCATCACAGGTGCTGTCCAGGCCTAAGTGTTGCAGGATGGATCTCACCTGGAGCAAGGCCAGTCTGTCACTGGAGAAACAAACAAAAAACAACAAAAAAAAGTATAGATTTGAAGAATATAAACATCAGCAGACGAGTAGAGAACATGGATAACATCATCTCTTGCAAATGCTGTTCTGTAAGGGCCTCCAACACTCTGTAATCAACAGGCACTGACGCTGTTACTTTCACAGCTTTTGCATTGAATAAAAATACACTTTTCACCTCCTTAGGGTGACACATTGTAAGGAGACAAAAACGCACATAATGCTCCTTTTCTTACCTTTCTATTTGCGACAGGAACTTTGTTTCAAAGATGCCTCTGGTCTTCAGAGTTTCAGAAATTTGACCTCTGAACAGGAATCCCCTCTTCGTCATATCTATTAGGATGTTCCGCACAATTTCACCAAGATACATGCCGCTGCACATTTTCTCATATCTGTAATACACATGCGGAGACACAAAGATGGAATACAAACACAAAGACACTTTCCCACGTACTAAATGTCATTTAGCTGTTCCAGAGTTCAGGCTGAAGTCAAAGTGTGTTTGAGTGTTTGCTGTACCGACACCTCAGCTCAGGAACAGTCTAACAATTAGTATTTGATGTGATGACACTGTTTTTTTCTTTCAAATCTTCTCTTAAAACCCTTTTTTTAAACCTGTTTTTTTTTTTTTTGACAGCTGGTCTCCTTTGTTTTACAAAATTCAGCTCTGTTACATTAATCTGTCTTTTACCATTTTTCAATAGTTTGACTTATTCTACCTTTTGGATTATGTATTTGTTCATTTATTTATATATGGCCTTTTAAGTGTGCTTGCATTTAGACTTTCTTGTGTTTTTCTTCTCCTTTTCTTTTGTATTTGTGATGCTATCTACGGAAAGCACTTTGCGCTCCTAGCTTGAAAAGTGCTATTCAGTAAAGTTAAATTATTTATAGGACTATGTGTCCAGGAAAGGGTTAATATGGCAGGTATTTCTGACAGATATAATTTATGTGTGTGTGTGTGTGAGAGAGGGGAATTTAACCTTTGCTTGCCGGGATTGAGGGAGAAGTCGTCCACAGCGCGGTCGTACTCTGTCCTGATGTCGTCAAGGCATCCGTTGTCACCGAAAGCCCCCCACTCCATGTTGACGCACATCCGTCCCTCGTCGTCTTCTATCATCTCAATGTTTTTCATCTCCTCCATGTAGCATGCATTACTGCCGGTACCTTTAAACAGACACCTGCATTAGACGGACACAGCGTAAGACGCGACTCCGAGGAAACCGTCAAAGTGACTTCAACTAACCGGCGATGAGGCCGATCTCACAGGTGGGCTCTTCGTAGGCACAGGTCATCATGGTTCCCACTGTGTCATTGACTACGGCCACAACATCCAGATCAAACTCCTTAAAGAAAGACAAACAGAGATGTAAGATCAGTGTTTAATCACTGATTGATTAGACACAGATTTTCTCGTTTCTCTCTCCTTGTATTATGAAAGGAGAGAGTGTGTCTAGTGTTACAATGTTGTCTGTTTTTAAGGTCTGTTTTATTATTTTTGACTCCATTTACTGTTTTTATGGTAGGTTTTGTTGTTTTAGGGGCTATTGCTGTTTCTTTTTTAATCAGTTTCATTCTTGTGAAGCACTTTGTGACGTTACATATCAAGTCAACTTTTACTTTATACCTCTCTCCTCTTAATGGCGTCCCTCAACAGTCCCACCACATCTTCTCCTTCACAGTCTGTCGCCTTGAAGCCCTTGGTCCATGTCACCAGGATGCCCTGCACACAGTTAAACACAAGTAGTAGTAAATTCTGCCATCCCACGACTCATTTAAACCCAGTTTTGCCCACTCGGCGGGTAAGTTTGAAGACACAACAGGGACACTATACTGTATGTGAAGGAGAAATCACTCACAGCGTCCAGGCTGGTTTGTCGGCAGGGGAACGAGAAGGTGAAGCCCAGAGGAAGGCGCGTGTTCTTCATCCCCATGTAGTCCAGGAAGTCACTGATGCACTGTACGATGTGATCAAACAACTGCGGGAAGAAAGACATGACACAATCAAAACCTTTAGTTTCATTTCGTTTAGTTGCAACCCCAATATTCTGTGTTGACTACTTAAGAACAGTGTTAGCAAATTAATTAATTACACAGTTATATCTATTATAACTGTGGTTGGACAGTAGTAGGAGGTCATTCAACACTAGGAAAATCTGAGAAAAAATGTGCTCTTCTCTCTCTGGGCTAAACTTTACAAGCGTAGTCACTCCCACGTCAGTGATGTTACAGCAGATTTTTTTGGTCACTTACAGCTGATGGAAAACACATGTTGTGAGCTCACCGACTGGTGTGGCAGAGAAGAAACAGGCCTGAGTTTTAACATATAAAGTGTAGCATAGAGCCATATGTCCTCCGCAGTGCATCTTCGAGAGGGAAGAAAACATGACATTTTATCTGACGTTTATTCACTTATTAACTGCGCATAATTCAGGGGATTTTACAGCACGTAGAAAGGTATATAGTGTCCAATGGCAAAATGAGGAGTAACGACCGGTTTTGGATACTACTTTGTGGATATTTTATGGATGCAGTTTCCATACAGGCGTTTTCAAATGTGAAATGTAGAAATTCAGGATAAAGGGATGTGACACACAATTGTGACCAAACAGCACAGACTAATTACACCAAATAAGCTAAAGTATCTGTGATGCCTTAACCAGTGGTGGAGAAAGTACTCACATATTTTACTTAAGTAAATGGTAAAGTAAAGTAAAGTGAAATTCGTATGTCACATTTGTCTTCTGTGTGCAACAAGAGGGGAGTGAGAGCGAGGGTGAAAAGGTCAAAAGGCGACAGACAGGATTAACCTCAAGCAGAACACAGGAGCAAAGTTCAGACCTATTTTTTTTAAAGACTGTCAAACACGTACTAATCCGAGCCCATCAATCTCTGCGTCTGCTCTGAGCCAACACGCGTCGCACCTCTGACCTCCTACAGCAACCAACTCCCCAGATCTTTACAGCGTCACAGCAGCTTTTCACTGTCGCTGTAAGGCCACAGCAGCATCACTTCAGTCGGTTCAACGTGGATCCTCATTCTCACCTCCTCTCCTGTTCCCTGCATCACTTCTAGAGGGATGGCGTAGATCTTATTGTGCATCTCCACCGTTCGCCTTTTCCCAGAGCGAATCTTGACCAGCAGGACTCTGAAGTTGGTTCCTCCTAAATCCAAAGCCAAGAAATCCCCATTTTCTGGATAACAAGACAGGGAGAAACATAGACGTCAGTACATATACACGAGCATGTCAAGAACAGAAGGATGCGCAGGCTTTAATGTCAAACGCAGTAATATACATGTTATTAATGCAACGAAATGCTTAGTTTGCTTTTAAGACGTTGAAAACAAATACCAATTTTATAATGTTTTCATTTGGAATTTGGGAGAAATGTTGTTGGTTCTAGAATAACCAAAAATTGTCATTTTGCTCAAACACATACCTATAAATAGCAGTAAATAACAGTTGTAAGTGCTGAATGAAATGTTTTAAAAGTTGCTTGTAATTATCTCAGACGACTAATGCGATAACTGGAGGTGATCTTTCCTGGATAAATCATTGGCTGATGTCTCTGTGTGGACCAGCTGTAATGAGCTGCTGAGTATTGATGTTAGCTGCTCTCTGTTCCCAAAAGTCTGACGTGTACGGTCAGAAAATCGGCAGCCTGAATGTGTATATGCGTGAGCGTGTCTCACCTGTGCCGTCAGGAGTGCTTCGAACAAACGTGGGCAGCATTTTGACAGTAGCACAGTCCTGAGTGCTTTTTGACAGGCCGTTTTGGATCTCTGTCCTCATTCGCTTCTTTACCTGAAGGAACATTTTCAATTAGGCTTTAAAACTCAGTGACAGATGCATGAACGCACACACACAGCAGGATCTCGCTCTTTTCTCACCTCCAGCAGCTGTTCAGTCGTCAGGCGGAATTCAGACAGTGTTTCAGCAATTTGTCGAGATTGTTCAGCGAGCCGATAGGCCACAGCCGTCACCATGGCTGCACCTTTTCCACTGCCGCTCTCTGACAGGAGGAATCGTACGTCAGAGTCTGGGACCAAACGACGGACAGTCTTATGAAGACGACGGGCATACCTGAAGAAGATTTAGAAGTTAATTGCTCTGCTTCTACACACTTGCAGAAGAGACAAAACATGAAACCTTTAAATAAGGACAATGAAACATGCAAATATCACTTAATATCGTGCCTTTCATTATATGAAAATGTGCCGAAAGGCATGATATTAAAAGGGAAATACAGTAAATTACATACAAAGCTGATGAAAGCATATTAAATATGTAAAAGGTTTCTGTCACTGACTGTGGGTGCATCTTGTAAAGCGATCCATCGATGCCTACAGTGGTTCGGAGTCGTGCCACACCTTTGTTGTCCTTTAGCCTCATTAAGATACCGGCCAATGTGGCAGCTATCAGGCTGGCAGAGCGGAAAGACACAATGGCACAAACCTGAAGGAGGAACAGAAGGAGAGGAAAAGTCAAGCGATGTAGAAATGACTCCACCTAAATCTTAGTAAAAAAACATCTTATTTTGAGTTATTTCTTTCCAGATACTTTAACAAATGTTTAAATAATGGCAGTGTGGAAAAAAAAACTTCAATAAATCATGTATGTGCTGAAAATCAGTAGTACTAGGTTTTTCCTTTTCCTTCCCATATGCTTTATATTTGATATTAATTAAAAGGCTTGGATATGTTCGACGGTGCTCTGGATCACAGTACGCACATGCTGCACGGCGATGCAGTCATCGGCCGAGGGCTCCACACCAAGTCTGATCAAAATCTCCCTGGCCTTGGTCAACCCCTCCTTACTCCTAAACAGAAGAAAGACAGAAAGAGGAATGACGATTCATCGTGTCAGAAATACATAAAATTCAACCGATTTAGCAGTTGCATAAAAATATACCGTGACTTACTTTTCTATTGCAGAGATGTGCTTGGTCTCAAATTTCCCCTTTGTGAGCAGCTCAGGGGTGATCCTTCCCTCGAACAAAAGGCCTTCTCTGGCCATCTTCACCAGGATGAGACGGACCAGCTCCCCCATGTACATACCACTGACCATCTTCTCAAATCTACCACGAGAGACATCCAACATTATTGCGTCCCTTTACTAATTTCCAGTTAACCGACGTTCAAGACATAAGTGTTTGGATACAAATAAACACCGTGCTTCGAATTTTTGTTAAGCGTCCGCAAACATTTAAATGTGATTTTAGTGTAACTCGCGTGTGACAGAGCTGGTAAAAGCTGATAAAAAGCTGGTCAATTAGTTGATACTCATCGTCTCACTCTGCAGCTCATTAGAATCTATCTATTGACTTGACTTACAGCTGTTTGCCAGGGTTGAGAGAGCCTCGGTCAATCTCTCGGTCAAACTCTGTCCTGATATCTTCCAGCCGTCCGTCGTCTCCAAAAGCTCCCCACTCTGTGTTCACACACATCCTGCCCTCGTCTCCCTCCACCAGGTCAATGTGATGCAGCTCCTCCATGTAGCAGGCGTTGGTGCCTGTCCCTAAACGCACATATCTTTCCATTATCTTCCTGTCTAACTAATTAGTTTATTTAGTCTCTCACCTCACGGTAACACAAAGTCGATAGCTTTAAGCCATCAATGGAGAAAAATCAAATACCATTTTCAATGTTGGAGAAACTAATTTGAAGCAAAACTACCCTTGGGAAAAATGTAGTTGAAGGTGAAGTTAAAATATTTAGAAACAAGAACAATCAGATGCATACACTGCACATCTATTGTGAGATCATGTCAACCTTGACCTTTGACCTCTAGCCACTAAAATCTAATCAGTTCATTCTTGAGTCCAGTGTGAACATTCGTGCCAAATCTGCCGTCTTTCTCGTCCATTTTGTACATCTGACTTGTAAAATCTTAAAACATCTTCAACTTGCACCTTTTTAAACAGATCGAGGCAAAGTGACAAATGAACTTAAAAACAAATGGGGGGAAATGACCAAAGGGGTTCAATTACAGCAGAGAAACAAAAAAAATACATTTCCTTTTCAGACCCAAAACTTGTAGAGTGTAGTTTCAGTAGTTTAGACAAGGAAATGAAAAAAAAACCAAAACAAAAACACTTGAATCACAATGTAAATATGAATTAAACTGCAAAATGTATTTCACTATTTCCCAAAACTGGCCATTGCGTTCTTAAATTTGACTGGTACACTGACTATTAAAATAAACATCTGTATTACCGATGATTATGCCGACTTCGCAGCGCTGGTCATCAAAACCACAGGTCATCATTGTTCCCACGGTGTCATTCACGACCGCCATGATGTCGGCGTCATAGTCCTGAAACACACGGAAACACACACACGTGAGGACGAGTGCTTGGCAGGCGTGTCATTTGTGCCATTCCGCATGCCAGTTTAAACCAGATGATTCAAGATAAATGTAAATAATAAAAAAAAACTGCAGATTACAGAGCTGAAATGTGGCAGTGAAGCCAGTGATAACACTCACTCCACGTTTTTTAATAGCTTTGTTGAGCAGCTTGACAACGTCCATCCCCTCCACTCCACTGGCCTTAAAACGCTTGGTCCAAGTTATCAGACAGCCCTGGAGACGCAAAGAGACGGAGAGAGAGGAAAGAGAGATTTGATGTCTGATGTGGTCTTGGTTTTTTTTTTCTGGTATGACTGCCATGCACAAAACAGTGTCTACTCACACTGAAAACAGACTTAAAAAAAAGAATCAAGGGTGCCACAAAAATGTTTACTGCGTATTACAGTGCTTCTTTCCGGCCCTAGAACTGCATGACTGTTTCAACAGTTGATTAATACACCAACCACTAGTTTTACTTTACCTCATCCAGTTTGGTCTGCTGGCATGGGAAAGAGAAAGTAAACCCCACTGGGAGTTTCTTGTCTTTGATGTTCTGCTTTTCCATGAAGTCCCCAAGACACTCCGCCACGTGGTCGAACAGCTGGAGCAAAGGTGGAACGACAAAAGAGACGATTTCAGGAAGAGCCGACCAAATAAAGATTATACACCATGTCCGCATATGCAACGCGTGCCTGCATTTTTGTATAGACCTACTCTCGTTCCAGTGCCGTGCATAATATCCTCCGGTGTGTCATAGATTTGACTCTCCATCTGAACCGTCTGTTTCTTCTCATGGCTGACTTTGACTCGGAGGATCCTGAAGTTACTGCCTCCCAAATCCAACGCAATGAAGTCTCCCTTTTCTGATGAGATGGAATGAGTGAAGGAAGGAGAGGAGGAGACGACAAAAAACAAGGGAAAGAGGGACAGAGGGAGGGAGATGGACAGTAAATTTGCAGTTAGGTTTGACGGCGTGAACGCGGACAGTGACATTTTGATTTCTACTTTCCTCATTAATGGAATTAAGTGTCACAATGCTAGGACACGAGGCACGAGGTCCTCTTACTGTTAGCTTAGCAAACACTGATACCTCCCAAGTCTTCAGTGAATAAATGTCATGTAGCGTGCAGAGTCTAAAGGAAACACGAGGTTGTGCATGAAAAGATAAAGCACGTAGCATTTTATCAGAGGTAACGTCTGCTGGATATAGACACATCAACCGAGTCCTCTGTGTGCAATATACTGCAGAAAGAAGTTAAAATAATCTTACGGTTGGAGGCTGCCAGCGTATTCGTATGCACATGCTTTCAGGTCTCAGTATGCTTGCACAGACTAGTCTCTGTAGGTTTAGTGACAGTTCTCCGGTTTGTTCTGCTGAAAGGTAAACAGCCTGTGTGCTTACCGGCTTTAATGATATGCAAACCCTGCATCAAGGCTTTAGAGTAGGCTTTGTCAAGAGTGTTTTATTGAGGAGTTGTGCTTAATGAGTGAATTAATTCATAATAAAGCTCAGAAAACACAACTAACACACTTAAAAATACTCCATTACTTTTGTTTCCATTTATAAAAATTGACACGGTTGCGTAATATTCATACTGAGGTTGTGCAAAAGAAATAAAAACCTTGAAGTAGAAATTACTTTTAGATGGAGGTGGCGTATAGTAAAGACACAAATAATACACCTGCTCGCTTCAGTGTATCCTCATGGTTTTCCTTCTGACTTGTTAAAATAAATAATTAGTGAGGAGAAGGAGTCAGGAAATCAGGAGATAACGCGTTCCTTGGCTGGATACGTTTAACTCCAGAAAAGTATTGCCACATCATTTGACAAAAGTGTGAGAGCGCAGACGTGGTCGTGTTCTGGACCCTGAAGGAGAGACAGCAACTCGGTGTCGGAGGATTTGACAAAACAGCCGCTCTTTACAGCTTCTGCAGCGAACATGATAAACGGTGAGGGATGATAAGACCCGTCTCTGAGGTAAACTAGTTTGGATAACCCCGGTTTTAGACCAACAGCCTTTTACTTACACCCAGTAGAGTCATGAAATGTGCCTGCGCGTTTCTAAAACCAGAAGGAACGTTTCAGGTTTACCAACAATTTCCTGACGACATTTACAAAACTCTTCATATCGAGAGTTCTTAATAGCGACATGGCCTCATGTTTTGTTTGATTAACCTTTGGAACTGGTACTAATTTTGAAAAGTCAACTGAGAAAAGCACATTTCACATATACGTCCACAAATACAGTCTGCGTTCATTTCAGTAACAGTGAGTACAGAAATACTTATCATACTGTTGCACTCTGATCTCTCTGCCTGCGTTTCTTGTTTAAAGTAAACTGTTCCAATTAAAGGCTCAAACATGCGCCCCCAGAAATACTAGTCGCGATCACTATGGACATAGAGATAAACTCTTAACTGTGATAAAGTATTTTTTTCTGGTATAACTAATGCTTATTTAGACAGATAGTTCATTACATCTTGACATAAAGTTGAGAATGAGCATGTTCTGTGTTTATCCATTTTCACTGGAAACTTAAAGTTAATAACTTTTTAAATGAGATAAATTGCAATGTTGGTTCTTTGCCAATTATGAGTAATGACTTATATGACCCAGATAATGTTCTGACATCTGATAAGAGCAGATACGCCCGGCTTCACCAAACAAACTGTCTGTTCCTTCTGACTCCTCAAACATTCAGCAAATCAAACTAATTCTTCACCTCAGATCAGAAAGTCCAGTGATCAAAGAGCCCGTCCACTTGCAAACCCACAAATATATAAATTGTATCACTGTAGAGCTTCAAGAACTGAGCGGCAGGAAAAACATCCTGCTGAACTAAGATTGTAGGAAAATAGTATCATAACATATACGGTTCAAGGTTCTAATGATATTAGAGATGTTTTACCTTCCCCCAGTATCATATTTATTATCATCTTGTTCCAAAACAGTTTGTATAGATCAGACTTGAAGGCCAGGTCAGTGATATCCTGTTGTGCAGACATCATTTATCTGTCATTAACGTAAATACATTAAAGAGGAGTGGTCAAAAGGCTCTGGCAATATTACCCTCTGAGTTTTCAAAAAAAAAAGAAAAAGACAAAAAGAAATCATATTCATTATACACTTTTTAAAGTGAATTACCCTAATTATTTGAAAAAGTTCTCTTTTATTCATGTTCCATAGATGTTCAGTGTGGTTTCAAGGTATTGTTTGACGTCTCTACTCCTTCATCAGCTGAACAAAACGCAGGCTTTTTCCTGCTCTCTCTACAAAGACAGGCTCATAATCCCTTTCACAGACTCTTTGCCAAACATAGTTACTGTAGCTCAAACCAAAAAGAGCAACATGCCGCTGTAAATGGAGAGCAGCCAACCTGCCAGCGCTGACAAGATGCAGATCGAGGCCATTTCAGACACTTTTTAGGTGTAAAAGTCACATTTAACTCTCACCGTGATTAGAAAGTACGAGAGCATTTATACTGTATCACATTTCTTGAGTATAAAATAGCACAAAGACAATGTTTGGACTTCATTATTGTATTATACAAAGTGTACAGTAACGGGTCACTTAAGGACTCCGACTTCATGCCACTGTCTTCTCTAACAATGGCAACAGGATTACTGATAATCTCTGTTGTTTCTGTGTGGATTTGCAGTCTGTAAACATTGTAGACCAAAGTGAGTGTGTTCTGTGACTGTCTGTGAGCACATTTAAAAGATAAAGGAAGCATTGCTTTAATTTCTATTGACCTAGGTTAATAGAATTATTGTAGGTACATAATCTCGTATCCAGGCCACATTCAGTGAATTACAAAGACAGAACGTCTGAAATAATTAAGTATTGGACAGGATACAGCAGACAGTTACACAATGGCAAGGAGAGAAATTGGA
The DNA here is from genome assembly GCA_037367275.1 of Coranthus polyacanthus. NCBI lineage: Eukaryota > Metazoa > Chordata > Actinopteri > Kurtiformes > Apogonidae > Coranthus > Coranthus polyacanthus. Next base: position 29,191,808 of record JAPQRN010000018.1, on the reverse strand, counting down.
TGAGTAGATCATAACAAGACCATAATGATATGAGTGTATGTTACAAAACCAGCAGGAAAAAGGCTTTGTCCCTTTTCACTTTAAGTTAGACCTGTGTTTCCCAAACTTAGGGTCGGGACCCAAAATGAGTCTCCAATTTGCAATGGAAAATACATAGCAATAATACGATATGTGAATTCATTTTCCCTAATTAAAAACAGAAGAAAAGTGATCTCTGGAAGAGGTTATAAATGTTGACCTCAGCCAAGCCACGCGAAATTCAGAGGAAAGTTGAGACGGACATGACGTAAAAAGACACAACGAGACAAAGACATGCGAGACGGAAAAAGATTCAAATGTAAAAGATACAAAAAGACAAAAAAAATAAATAAAAAAAGAGACTTTCAGAGACATTGTTTTGAAAGTGGAAGATTGAAGATGGAACATTTGTCAGCACAAGAAAATTTGTCAAGACTATAACTGTTCTTAACCAGATGCACTTTAATGCTCATCATAACCTTTTTTCATGTCCGTACTTCTTCTAGGATGCTTTGGTGGTCACTTTTGGCATCGTGGCTTAGTGACCCAAACTGCTGCTTTTTTTTTTTTACAAACATTGTTTTACTTTACGGCCAACAAAAGCGACTGCCAAACATAGATACGTGGGAGTGATCGCCTGCCTTTGTCCTGTCTCGTGACTGTGTCGTCTGAACTCTGTTGACGTCCACCCGTAAACTGAACGGTGCACGCGTGAACTGGTTTTGACGTTTATTTCATCCAGGGTGGCCCATGAGATAACCGTGGATGAACTTAAAAAAAAAGGTACCAACCTGATCCATCTGGGATTGACCGCACAAATGTTGGCAGCATCTTCAGTGCAGCGGTGGGGTTCGTGTCACGTCCCAGTCCTTTGGCTAGCTCCCTGCGAAACCTCTGCATGATGTCCAGTAACGTCTCATCAGAGAAACGCATGGAGTACAGGTACTTATCGATCTGAAATTAAACACAGGGAAAGAAAACACAAGCATTAATCATTCCTTCTTAACCTTTAATCGTCAATACTATTAATACACATATTAACATTCACACACACATATATCTATATATATAAACTCCTCTGGATAATTCAGTGACAGCCTTAAGATAATCCACTTTGAACAGGACAGACAGCAGGAATTAAACTGTTAACACCACTTTTCAGCCTTTTTTTCCCTTTTAGTCTTTTATACTATGGTCGGATCATATTCACAAGAGCAAATTCACAGTTCATCAGTCAGTGAGACCAGGAAGTAGCCTCATCCAGTCCTTTGATAAAGAAAGAAACTCCTTGTGAGTGTATTATGAGTGTGACACTGATGAGGCTGCCCAGAGTTTGTTAGTCACAAACTCTCCGCAGGGGAAACAGTCATAGATAAAACACAGCACGGCACGTACACCATAACATGACCAGCTACTGAAACTGTCCACGCTGCAGACTACTACGGCAACAGAACAGCCGCTGCTACGTGGAACGGGATGTTAAACAACCCTGGTGAAATCCTGCGTTGCATCACACTGATGAAGGAAAGAGCTGTTTTACGATTTGAGAGTGTGTGCAGAATATTAAACACTCATAACTCTGGCTAAACGTCACTTTCATTATGGCCTGCTCTGTAAAATCAGAAGCTGAGCAGGATTAGCTTTCCCAGTTATGCTAAATGGATTCATCCAAGGTTACACACATGCAATAAACACTACACACCCAAGCAATCTTTGTATGTACTGTGGCGTCATTAATGGCCCTATGTAACGTGTTACTGCAAATTCGATGGACTGGAATGTTGTAACTTCCTGTTTTACAAGTCAAACATTATCCGTTTTTCCTGCAAGGCCCTTGTCTTTGTGGCCTGGCTCAGAACAATGCCAATTTGGGTGTGAGTGTGGTTTCAGGAAGGAATTTACATTTGTTCGCCACATGAATGGATGCTAAGGTAAAAGAAAATGACTGCTGACACATCCATCATTTCTAACAAGGGAGGTTTAACTTCCTGCTGTTGCCAAATTCCTGCTCAAATGGGATTTGCTGGGTTTGACCTCACTGAAATAAGAACAGAATTATTCATTATACAACTGAAATGTAAAAAGGCACTTTCTCATTTTAATTCCAGCTGAAATTAAGGATACAAATGAATGGAATGTCTAAAAGTTAGAACAGATTATGACAACAATGTGCAAGAACCGTGAGTGAGTGAACTATGTGGCCACTTTAAATGGTCAGTTTGGCTTTCATCATACAGTAAATACTGTATGCGTTGGCAAAACAAAACATTGTACTATTAAACAGCGCCGGTCAACTGTAACTGTAATTACTCTATGGGTGTTACATTCCTTATATTCTGTCTAAATGTGGAGTCTGCCTCAGGTTTGACAGCTCATTAGCACATGCTCTAGTCATAAGACGGCTACAGGTACAGAAACGCAGACCTCCGCGCAGTACAGTAGAAATGTTGACCTGCAGGATTGTGCAGGACAGTTTACATTGAGTTGCATTTTAAAGTCAGGTCCAGTGATTAAAGGCACATTTTAGGTGCAGCGGCTTGTTATATATAAACACAAACACAAACAATACAAATACTGCTCTCCCTACGAGTCACAACCACACACATAATACCATAGACACAACTCAGCACACATACACCTGATGCAAACTAAGCGCAATTGAAATATATATATATAAAAAAAAAATAAAAAATCAAACAAGTAGTGCTACTACTGAAATTCTTCAAAAAAAAAAAAAAAACAGACACCAGAGTATTTCGAGCCAGCTGGGTACTTTCTTTCTTTTCCAGATAGCTATCTTTATCGCAGATCATGTGCACGACTCTCGCTGTTGGCTCATGTAAATAGTCTCCATTCAGGTTTGACACGGCCAACTGTTTCTGTTCCTGCCAACGCTACACACTGCTGCAGCCAGCACTTACTTTCCTTCTGCTCCTCACAACAGAAATATTCCCCCACTCTCACCACCCGGAATCCTAATGTTCTGATTTCTTAATGATTATTACTGATGATGTAAAATGAATTGCCGAATAATGGTTTCACCCACAACAGCGACCTACACTTTGTTGTTAGCCTGTGCGTTTTACTTCTTTTGGGTCATTCAAATGACGTTTTTAAAAACAG
>JAPQRN010000018.1:29159564-29176180 GCA_037367275.1 Coranthus polyacanthus | reverse complement strand
AATGCCCCGGTATTTATTTTAATAATTCCCATTAGTTTATTGGTGAAAACTATTTTCTGAATACTTCATATTCCTTATCCTTGTGGTAGAGTGATTAATGTCATTGTGAGACAATCAATGGAGACACATTTGTAAATCTTCATTCATTACCCGCTGATATATTATGTTGTTTTTGTTAGTGTTTTGCATTAAAACTTTATGTATTTTTCAAACCTCCCTTTTTGATTTTGTGCTTTTATTTATTTTGTTTTTATTTATTTGATTATTTATTTGTTTGATTTATTTTATTTATCTGCATACGGAGTGCAGAAGAGATCTACTCAAGCAAACGGAGGCCCCAACTTTGCGTCTCGTTTGTTACTATTTAATTTGTTGTATTTTATCAGAAAACAACAACATTGTATTAATGTTGTGTAACATAATAAATTCATATTACGTTATTTATTTAATCTCTAAATAACGGCATTTGAAAAACCCACATCAGTCGACGACTACAGTCGTTGCTGTAAAAGTGACTCACATTGCGTCTCTTGATGGCCTCCCTCAACATGTTCACAACATCATGTCCTTCACAGTCTGTGGCCTTGAAACCTTTGGTCCAGCTCAACAACGTGCCCTGCAGAACAGACAGGTTGCAACGGTTTCAAATCAAGATACTCCTTTTGGTGTTTTTTGACTGGATTTACTGCTGTTTATATATCATAAATAGATGTAAATTCAGTGTGGTGTCTCTTCTCACCGTGTCAATGGCTGTTTGTTCACAGGGGAAAGAGAAGGTGAAGCCTGCAGGAAGATGAGCGTTCTTCATCCCCATGTAGTCCAGGAAGTCACTAACACACTGTGCTAAATGATCAAACAACTACAGACAAACAGAGGGTGAAGAAACATGGAATTGAATTTAAAAAGCAATGCATGCACATGTAAATAAAGGGTCAATAACCATACATTGTACATGTTTGCATGTGTACATACTTCATCTTCTTCAACATCTACTTGCACTTGTTTGTTATATAGTCTTTTAATTGTACTGCATTGCTGACATAATAACAATACATCCATTAGTGTCCTACCTCTTCTCCAGTTCCCTGCATTATCTCCATCGGTACAGTGTAGATCTTGTGGTAAAGCCGTGTGTTTTGGTGCAGACCTTTTTTGAAGTTCACCAGCAAAGCTCTGAAGTTTGTTCCTCCCAGATCCAAGGCAAGGTATTTTCCACGCTCTTGAAAAACACAAAAAAGCTGTTTGATGAAACAGATTCACTTTAATTCTCTAATTTACTTAGAGCCATGTGATAAGTTTGTAGACTGTGGTAAAGCTGGAGGCGACATTTGACGTGAATCTCAAGCATGACTGGATGAGATATTCAAAGAAAGAATGGAAAAATACTCATTACAAGTAAATGCTCTACATGAATAATCCGACTAAGTAAAAGTACACTAGTATTAGTAAATGTTGTAGTTTGGTCCCTCTGACTGATACATTATTATATATGACATTGTTAGATTATTTGTCGCAACATGTTACTAATGCAGCTACTACTTTATATCTAGTTTTATAAACAGGGACAACAGATAAACCGCTCGTCACATGATCAATGGGAGACGAAAGAAGGAAAAGCAAGTTCTGATACAATAATCTTTTTTCAGTTTTTGGACTTTCTCTCTAATCTGTGATTTATGGTGGATGATGGGATGATTTGAACATTTATTGAAATGAAACCAGACGTTTAGAGGGAAAGCATCACTATTTGATGGAGCTGTTTACAGGTCGTAGACATCTGAAACATGAGCCCGACTACGCGGTGCTTCTTGTAAGACGTCAGAGCAAACACTGGCTTAATCTTAAACAAGTCTATAAAATCGTCATCTTAGAAGTAGGTTTTGACTGAAGTTGTCAAATAAATGCATTGGGGTAAAAAGTCCAATATTTCCTTCTGAGATGCAGTGGAGTAGAAATACATGCTGCAAGGAAAGCACCTCAAAATGATACTTCTTTACAGCACTTGAGTAAAAGTACTGATCTTAGGTTTTGGAGGAAACTGGTGCTTTTCTAACCTGTGCCATCAGGAGTACGGTACACAAAGGTGGGGAGCATCTTGATAGCAGAGGGGCCTTTACTCTTCAGCCCTGTCTCTAGACCCGCTCTCATCCTGGATTTAACCAAATGAAGCTGCTCTCGGCTCAGTTTAAAAGGACACAGTGTCTCATCTACCTGTAATACGAGCAAAATGTACAGTGGAGTATAAAAAACTGACAGTATTAAGAGGATAATGTTTGTGCACACCTGTAAAGACACACTAAAGCAAACCTAACCTGTCTCCTTCGTGATGCGAGTCGCTGAGCTACTGCTGCGACCAGAGCAGCCCCTTTGCTGCTGCCGCTGTCCGACAGGACGAACCTCACATGGCACTCGGGAAGCAACCTGCGCACTACTTTATGGAGACGTTTAGGATACCTGAAAGCCAAGTGATTTAATGTCAAACCTTTAGTGATCTCTACTGGTGATCTGCGGGCACTGCAACTACATCACTGCTGCTAGTAAATCATGACAAATTGTAATAACAATGTGACCAGTAAGATAATTCAATATGTATGGACTATCATGGAAGATAATTCAAGTCACACTTATATATAATATGAGCCTTTCTTTATGTAAATACCACACTGTGAAAATACTCCACTGTAAGTTATATATCTGCTTTCAAAACCAATGCGCAAACCAAGTATTATCAGCAAAAAGTGCTTAAAGTACAAAAAGTAAAAGTAAAGTAGTCATAGTGCAGTAAAATGATCCCTGTCAGTGTATTGTTATTATATATTAAAATGAATGTGTGTGTTGCATTTTACTGCTGCAGATTAATTAAGGTTGAGCTCATTTTTCACTACTTTATATACTGTTGGGAGTTTAATCTACAGCAATGCATCATATTCTATAATATCATCATATATTTGTAGCATCACTGTCCTGTGAGAGTCATGTATTTCTAAAAAAAAGTTCACTTTTCATGGGCTCAGAAATTAACTTTCCTGCTAATCCAAGGGATGTATTTAGTTTAAGAAGGAGGAAAACTTTCTCAACTCATAAAGTTGAGAAACATTACCACAAACATTAAAAATCAACACATTTGGAGATATGTAGTGTTTGATGATGACAGGAAGGAAAATCAAATACTCAAGGATCTCGGGGTATTATAGTACCTGAATTATGGCTAAACTTTATTCTGAATAAAAAAAATGTCTTGATTGCACCTACTGTGGGTGCGTCTTGTACACTGTTCCATCCACGCCTACAGTGATGGTCAACGTCCTCAAACTCCTGTTTTGCTTGATTCGGGTCAAGATGGCAGCCAGACATGCAGCCACCAGATTCGAGGACCTGAAGGACACGATGGTGCTGACATGTTGGACAGCAGTGCAGTCGTCAGGGGAAGGGGTCAAGTCCAGCCCCGTGAGAATGTCTCTGGTGTTCTTCAGACCATTCTTATACCTGACAGAGATGGATATTTAAATAATCGTACTGTTTTCCGAAACAGAGACAGCGTGACATTGGAAAACAAAGATAACTTACTCCTCCATGGCTGCCACATGTGCGGTGGTTATCCTCCCTTTGGTCCTCAGGGCGTCGGACACACACCCATCAAACAGCAGTCCGAGTTTAGCCATCTTTAACACAACTAGCCTCACTAATTCGCCCAGATGCATCCCACTGACCATCTTCTCAAAGCTACAAACAGGACAGAAAGGAGAAGCAGAAACAGTAAAATAGAAATGCTGAAGCTTCGTGTTGTGTCATTTCTGTGATACTATATTGTATCATGTCGTTATAAAGGGCCGTTTTCCCTACAGCTGTTTCCCAGGGTTGTTGGAGGCTGCATCGACATCCCTGTCAAACTCAGTGATGTATTCATCCAGCGCCCCGTCATCTCCAAAGCCTCCCCACTCGGTGTTCACACACATCCTACCCTCGTCTCCCTCCACCAGGTCAACATGACGCAGCGCCTCCATGTAGCAGGCATTGGTGCCAGTCCCTAAACAAAGAAACATGCACCACATGCAACATACTGTACAAGGACTACCAAGTAAGCAGTAGTTCATTTTTCGGCCAGGGTTAGGCGCCAAAATACTTGGTTAGGCACTAAAAGCAGTTTGTTCAGGTTCAGGAAACATCATGGTTTGAGTTAAAAGCGAAACGAAAGCTTTTCTGCCGTAAATCCTTGAAGGCGAACATCTCCCATGTGCCTAACTCTAGCCCCAAGACAGTGAGTGATACTTTAAATTAGGACCCATGGAAAACATGAACTCTTTAAATAGATCCATCTATGAAAACTACAAAGGCAGAATTGTGTGCTTTTGACTGAGGTCCCAGGACCCCAACACACTGGGGTCACACACATTAAAAAATGAAAACGGTAAATAAAACAGTGATATGAAGTCATTAGGAGGAAACTGATTGTCATGAAAAAATGTAATGAAACAAAAAGTAGGAGTAGTCTGCGGGTACCTCAGTCAATAAGATTAAGATTGAAACAAGCTCGCATCGTCTCTGTTCATTTTTTTATCTTTTACATTAAATGCTATTTTTAAACACAGAGAAAAGACAAACACATTCTCTTACACAAACATACATAAAGCACAACATGCAACAACATGTAAACCACTAGAGGGAGCAGCAATCTAACTAGAGTTTCTCATCAACTTTTCAGAGATGTCAGTAAATATAAAGGCTATTACTGATATATTACTGTGAATAAAAAGACTAAACATGCAAAAGTAGGAGCAGTCGACACTATAATACTGGAGAACGCAATGCAATTAAAATGTATTTACGTCCGCTTTCAGGTCAGTGCAGATGATCATGAATCTACTCACCAACGATGAGTCCTACTTCACACCTCTGGTCATCAAACCCACAGGTCATCATGGTTGATACCGTGTCGTTCACCATGGCTAACACGTCTACATCCATAACCTGCAGTGAGTTGCGTTGTTTAAAAAACAGGATTAGGGTTTAAATAAATGATATGCTTACAGGAAATGTAGCTAATTACTTTGTATGTAAGTGGTTAATATATTACAGTAATAAAAAGCTAAAGTAAGTAATGAGCAGTGGTGTAAAAGTGACCTCCTACCCCTGTTCTTTCAATGGCTCCTTTGAGAGCCTGGACCACGTCTTTCCCCTGAAGCCCCCGAGCCCGGAAATTTTTACTCCAGCTCAACAATAATCCCTACGGAGAGCAGATGAGCTATTGAGAAAATCTAGGCATGTAAATCTAAAAAGACAGGAGCTCAATGCACATGCACAAAAATATACAGATCAAAGCTACGTAAGGGGTGAGTAAGTAAAACCACGGATATTTATGAGTCATTAAAAAGCAGATGGATGGAGGAAGAGCCATCACCTGGTTTATTGTTGACTGTTCACAAGGGAAAGAGAAGGTGAAGGCCAAAGGATGTTTCTTCTCCAGACTGATGTTCATCTCTTGCAGGAAGTCCTTTAAAGACTCTGACACGTGGTCAAATAACTACAGACAGAGAGTGAGAGAAGAGACAACATACGGACACAACACACATTTACCTCATCTCGTTTAGTTCTGTAGTTAAGGAAAATTTGAAGGTACTTGTACTTTATTTTACTTTATTCTTCTACTCAACTACATTTCAGAGCGATATATTGTACTTTCTGCTGTTCCTTTTAAGATGAAGACTTTACACAGCAGATAATATAACAAGTTTTAATATAACAGATTGCTAAAGATGACACCAGTGGTTTCCAAACTTTTTGTCTTCTGAGAAAAAAGTTACAAAACTGAAAACAGATTTGTGTATCACTTCTTCTTTTCTCTCTCATTACTCATGTGATGAGTCCGACGATTGATCTAATGTCACTGTTTATAAAACTGGATATAAAGTAGTTCAAACTAGCTTCGCCTCCAGCAGCGACAACAGTAACATGCAGCAAAAACACTGATGCTTCACTATTAATAATCTAATGATGTCAGATATAATAATATATCAGCCAAAGGGACCAAACCAATACTTTTACTTCAATAGATTTTGCTGCTAATACTTATGTGCTTTTACTTAAGTAGGATTTTTCATGCAACACTTTTACTAAGTGTTTTCACTGTATTATAATTTTACTGAAGGATCTGAATACTTCATCCATCACTGATGGTCAAGCAGAAAGTGAAGAAAATGAGAACCTTCTTCATCCCTCCTTCCGTTACTCCACCCTCTTCCATCTCGCCCTGCTTTAGTCCTGTTCTCTCCACATACTCCTTGAATTCTTCCGACTTCCTTTGCTCTTCTCAGTGATTAATCTTCCTTTTGACTGGACTGTGTTTCCTTTCTCTCTCTCTTCACTTACCTCTGCTCCTCTCCCAATGAGTAGCTCCTTAGGTATTGGATAGATCTTCTCCTCCATCTCCACTCCTCCTTTCCTGATCCCCATGCCCTCTCGCACTTTAACCTGCAGCACCTTAAACTTGGAGCCTCCGAGATCCAAAGCCAGAAACTGTCCTTTCTCTTTAGTAATAGGAAAAGTGGAAAATATCTCTTTTAATATAACCACAGTTTTCATAATAACGTGACAGTTCAATATATATGTATCACACTGAGGTACAAAGGAGTTGGAAAGTGTCAGGACCCAAGCCATCAGGAGTGGAGCGAACATGTGTTGGGAGCATCTTCACAGCTGCTGCCGCGTTGCTCTCCGCTGAAAGCCCCTTCTTCATTTCAGCTTGGAAACGGGACGAGATGTCCTTTAGCTGGTCGTCGTGGAGACGCATGGCGTGCAGAAACCTGTCCACCTGAAAGTACGAAAGGAGACGGCAAACACCGGAGAAATGAGCCATACTAATTTATTCTCTCCTGACTGGAGTCAAAGCGAGAAGAAAACAGAGAAGCAGAGACTGAAAAGAAAAGAAGGAGAAAGGAGAACAGGTGTGAGGTGAGGACCATTACTTCCTGAATCATTTCCTCTTCAGATCACCACATCCCAACTAAGTGCAAAAGAGCTCTCCGAGATAATAGTAACAGTAGCAGCACAATAAAGGTATTTGACGACGTATTTTCATTCATATTCATTCATTCATTCACATATCATTCTTCAGTTTGAGGTTTGTGTGCAGAGCTAGACTTGGATGTGGTTATAAAACTGTTCTACGATGACAATACTTGTTCTTTTATGCTCAAAGTGTATATACGAATGCATAAAATAAAGTTGCGCTTTCTCAAACATATATCTTTTTGAAATGGCTGGTTTACTGATGCAGTAAAAATGGTCAGGAACATTTATTTAGACACAAATGATCTTTTCTCACAATTTCTAGATAAGGCCTGTTGTGAAAAAGTGGGTCTCCAGAAAAAAAACTTCGGGAAACCCTGGTGTACAGTAGTGACTTTATGCGGTGTTGGTTAAGGGAGCGTCAATACTTTGCCCCAGAGACAGTGCACGTCAATCCCATCTGCACTAAAGAGGGAGTAGTGACATTGGCGGGAGAGATGTTAATGATTGCTCAGGAGACACAAATGGTGACACAGTAACTATTGATTTCAGCACCTTGACCATTTTATTACAGCATCGGCCACTGCTTTATCTCTCAGATTCAGCAGGGACAGTGAGCTGTCGGTAAAAACTCTGGCCGGTCAGAGACTGGATAAAGCTGTCGTTATTCAACTCCTTTTTAAAATACATGATTAACGCCGACCTTAATTGCATACAGCACATGATGTTGCACCCCATAACAGAAAGAAAAAACAGAGAATTGCACATTTTACCAAGTACTTTAAGTAACAAACTTATGAAGCCTAATGAAGCTCATCTACAAGTAGGAATAATGCACATAAAGCTGTGATTTATGAACCACTGCACTGTGGGAAAAAAAAGAAAAGAAAAAGCGTCTTACTTTTTTTGTGGGGTCCTCCTGAAGTTTGGTGAAGAAGAACGCAACAAGATGAACAGCAAACATGTTGATGTACAACAAACCACCATGTAAAGCCTTTCAGTCCCTCTCTATCAATGTGTTAATGCACGACGCAAAAGCACAGTGCGACAAAATGATCATGAAGGATGTGTTGTTTCTAAATATTTAACCATGTAAGAAGTCTGCTTCTTTCCTCTTGTCCATTCCCATTCATCTGTCTGTTGTTCTGTTCCCACTGACAAATCCGCTGAGTTTAGAGCAACCTCTGCACCAACTCAATGATTAACAAAAGCCAAACCCCTTTCTCCCTTCATTTCCTCCTCTTTCTGCCTTAACACAATCCTGTCCCTTTACTTTCACTGACTTATAACAGATCATTACAATATCAGCATTTCAACGACTGATTTGTGGAAGTCATTTTTGATATGTTGTCAAGCATTATGAGTAACACCACAGTCACAGTCCTCATTTATAAACAACTTTACAATTTGTCCATTTTTTTCAGATTCATTATGTCATTCATACAAATGTGTTTTGATGTGTTGAAAATGCATTTATTCGTAAACATTTCAATGCCAATTTACTTAAAAATGTGACCATGTGTATAAATCATTGCATTGTTTCATGCATCTGTCAAAAGCATAAAACCAACAGTTTAAAGAACAGCTTTTTAATTGAGTGATTATCATCTTAAATGTACAAACAAGAGAAAATAGGGCATTTTCTATAAACATTCAACAGGGCTACACTCATTACAGTCTGTACACCATGTTCGATGATTGCTCACATTTCATTCGGATTGTTTTAGCTGAAATGGTCATGTATCCATTTCATAATGTAACTCCACTGCCTGAACTGAACAAAATGCTAAAGAAGTTGCTAAAAAAGCAATTGTGACAAGGTGACGCAGAAGAAGTCAGTACGTGTGTTGTAGAGCTGATTAGCGGTGAGTTATTTAATTCTTTTTTTTGAGGTTTCAGAAGGGCTACAAGACCGGTCAGTATTTCACAGGACGGACATTTATGCACATAACCTAGAATCCCTTTTTTTTGACCACCACAGTTTAAGTTGGAAGAGAACATACAATGTGAGCTTTCAGCTTGTAAGTTCACGTTCATGCTCTTGACACGATGTTCAGAGGTAAATCTCAGTCCACGCCACACGGCTGTAATTGTGTCCAAACTCCATTTTGCTGATTTTATTTTTATAGCTCACACTTAAAGGCTTATCCATTTAGTGCATAGACCCTTTGAACTGCTTCGCATGATTCATTTTAAACAAACTACCAGACGTTATCCAAGGCTTTTATGAATAATCATCTCCATAGGAACAGTAATGTACATGTGCTACGGTGAGCACATTATGATTTGAATCATTTCTTCTTCTTTTTCCTTTTCCCTTTGTCATTATTATTGTGATAGTCCGTATCAAGTGCACTCTGATTGGTCAAATCCTGCCTCTGCTCTTTAGACCACTCCCTCTGCAGCTGTCGGAGCAGATCAGGGGTCAGCAGTCCGTCTCTCACCAGGCGCCTCGCCAGAGAACTGTCCATCGTCGCTCCTGAGCTTCTTTGACCCCTCTGAGGTTTCAGACCTTTGCCGCCGCTTGAATAATTACTGACTGAAGGTCCAATGTTACGATCTGTGTGGCCAGACCTGGAGCCTTGTGTTTGTAGCGGGTCCGTGATGTTTGTGTCCAAGGCTCTGATGAGGCGTGTGATATTTCTGACACCTTGTTGGATGATGTCGTCTAGTTCCCGCTGGATTTCTCGAATGAAGGCCGTGTCTGGAAACATGTCCATGAAACGGTAGCTACAGAAAGACAGACGACAACAATGATTAGAGGAGTAAATATTTACACACCGTGCTGCCTATTAGCATATAATAAGAGAGAATGTAGAAGAAGTGAGATGATGATGATCCATTTATATGAATCAACACCAGCCGATAATAATCCCTTGTATCTTAATATATTAAACATCATGATGATAATTTAGAGCTGATGTTGAACTTATATGTATGTATATTATATATGTATATCCATTAAAAATCCATCCAAAATTAGGTTTTGGGTTTTTTTTTTACAATTTTGAGGATACTTGACCAAAATATTGTGCGTGAAACGTACATTTTCATATGTAGTATGAAACACAATAGTTCTTGTTCCATGGTTTGAAGTAATTTGATGCTGTAGCTCCTGCTATGGGACTTTTTTTTCTATTGTAAAATATTAAAAGCTACCTTAACCAGAGATAAAGATCTAAAACGTCATGAACAGCTTCCAAGTGAACCAGGTCTTTGATGTTTTTCGGTGGAGGCAGCGGCCAGCTGATGTGACGACAGACCCAGTCGAACGTCAGCGGTTCATCTCGACTGAACTGACGGGCAAACTGAAAGAGAAACAAGGTTCAAATCAGTGGAACGAAGCTACAAGCAGCTTGCCAAACACGCAAAAAAGAGCACATAGGCAAGGCAATAAATATCTTCTGAGACAGAGAGAAGCGCAGTATTACCATGATGTAATCAAGAATATAGAAAAAGCATTATGTACAAAACTAATGAAATGCTTGGCTTTGGTTTTCTTACATTTCCTTTTCTTTGCACACGTAAACAACACAGATATGTAGAACTTAACACTTAATCTCAAAGGTTACTTCTTGACGGCAATAATTTGATGTTGGAACTTATCTTTTAAATGTTTTATCAGTATGATATAACAATAAAGGGATAAAATGAAAGTACAATGTCTAAGTAAGTATCCATACTTGTTTTCTAACCTCATATCACTTATATCACTGTTATTGGTGCTGTTACTACTAGTGGATGATTATTTTCCCACAATGTTTATTCTCCATTTTTCCTTCCTAAACGACCTGCTTTAATCTCATGCCTCCTCTTCCATCCTCACCTTTAGGAAAGACGTGCACACGAAAGGCTGCTTCTTGTTGATGGGAGCTGTGCAGAAGACGTAGCGTGACCTCAGGTTCAGAGGAATGTGCTGAATCATATCAGCCAGAAACTTAAAGTCATCAATGTTGCAAACAAAGTACAGACCATCCACCTGAGAGAGGCTGACGAATATGTCCTGAGAGAGGAGGCATAGAATGGAGTCGCATAGTTTATTAAAGCAAAAAAGATGAGGCTACACACTGCGAATGAAAAAAACAAGACGACTTTTCTCACATGTAAAAGGCTGAGTTTACTTGGTAAATAGCACTTTTGTCATAGGTTATTGCATACAGCATGAAAATACATCACTCAAATAATCATCCGGGAATCTTTATAGCTCTACATGGCTCTAACCAGCTCTGTATACGGATATAGTAAGTGTATATGTATTTTATATAAACACTTCATTGATTTTGTCCTTCTTTTCCAGCTTAGTGTGATAAATGTCCTCACATAATGAGGAAGAAGTATAAATAAGCAAAAGGCTGCACTCACCACAAGGTTGGACAGTGTCGCATCAGGCAGATGGTATGCAAACATCTCTATCTGTTCAGCAGTGGGATGGAGACCTGCAGTCTGAGACAGAGGAAAGATAAACATCAGTAAAAACATCCGTTTGTGATATACTACATCTGTGTCTTTGTGTGTGTTTGTGTATCCTGGACCTGATGGGAGACACCGAGGCTGGATTTCCTACTAAACTATATCTAAATGATATATTTTATGTACATAGACTGTATATAAAGATGAAAGAGCGACAGCTTCCCGAGAGTGAAGCCAAACATCCTGATCGCCCCCTGATGGCTGACTGTAGTATAGATCATAAGCCCCGCCCCCTCCATGTTATTCAATGGAACTTGGGTCAAGTTAAAAATACATGTAGATGCCCAATAAATGTTTCCCAAAGGTCACTTTTTTTTTTAGGTAGAATTCATCAGGCAGACGTGTTCAAGTCGTCATCTCGGTTTGTTCTTAATGAGTTATTTCATGTTATAAAAACGGGTGACTGACAGCTGTAACGATCAATCGCTGTCGAGATTGCGTCAAAAGCGAGGAAATGGGAGGAAACCAATCAAGCGGCCGGTGGACATCACGTCTCTGCGTCTCTACAGCACAGACTCTGGCTGTGTAGTAGAGACACTCCCATGACCGATTTTGGCTTCACTTTTCCAAACAGCAGGAACTAGCGTTACATCATCCATCTTTAAATACAGTCTACGGTCCGACCGATCACCTCTATGGGGTCCACTGAGTGGCTGAGTATCTCCTTCAGGACAGGCAGATCGTCCCTGTGCATCGTCGTCACTTCTCCCTCTTTAAACTTGGATGAGAACCTGAAGAAGGTGACAGAGGACATAACTTGTATGAAAACGTAACTTGTTAACATTGTGTCTTCTCTCGCACCTCTTTCCTTCGTGTATGGTGAACAGATCTGTGGATTTTTGACTGACCTGCCTGCGCGGCCAGCTATCTGCAGAGCCTGTGAAGTGCTGATGGTCTCCATCTGTTTTTCCCCTTTCTCATTAACGTTAGGTTTTACCAGACTGTTAAAGATAATACGCTTTATACTCCTGGGAGGAGAGGGAACAAATGGACACATTACATGGTATATTTCCTTATAGTGATGTATCTACAACATTCTCTTTTTATGATTTAGACATTTCTGACTCTGCCAACACATGGTGGTGTGTACTGCAAACAGCAGAGTAATGAGGAATCTAACTTCAGTGAAGTCGTGCCATGGCTTTTTCTACAGGTTGTATTTTGCTTTAAAAAACCAAAAAAGCAACCTAAAAACCTGAACATCACTAATAGTAATATAATAAGAATGACAGTGCTTACAGGTTAAGGCCCATGCCAATAGCATCTGTAGCCACCAGTATCTTGCAGGGGTCGTCAGGGTCATTGAACTTTTTGGCCTGCGACAGTTTGGTACCTGTAAACCATAAAACATCTCAGCTCAGGACAAACAGTCTGTCCTTATAAACACATACACAGTTCTGGGAAAAACACTGGTTTGACTATTTATAGATCTGTGTTTGATTAAAATGAACGTTTTTGTTTATTCTACAAACTATTGAGAACATTTGCCCCAAATTCCATGTAAAAATATTGTCATTTAGAGCATTTATTTGCAGAAAATGTTTGCAGCCTTAAATGATGCAAAAAATGTTCATTTTTTAAAAACACAATACTGATGTTTTAACTTAGGAAGAGTTCAGGTATCGACATTTTGTGTCTTAAACCACAAACACCGTGGAATGTTCTTCACCAGTTACTTTATGCCACCCTTGGCACAAAGATACAATCAGCTCAGCTTTGTTTGACAGTTTGTGATCATCCATCTTCTTCACATTTCAGGTGTGGAAATTTGGAGCAGTCTCTTTTTTTTCAGTGCTGAACACAGCCTCTCAATATTCACTTACCTGGAGGTAAGCTCCCATAGATGACAGCACATTCCAGTCCTCTGGCCTCAATCTGTCTGCTTATGGAGTAGATGTCATTTTTACTGAAGCACACAATACAGTCTCCTGGTCTCAGATTGTCTAATGACTCCAGAGCATGATCCAAGATTGTAAATGGAGTTAAACGCTGGTAAGTGTGGACCTGGATAGAGATAGAGCAACAGAATGAGATTTACCCCGAAGAAAGGAGGTGAACAAAGTTATTTTACTATAGCATTATATGCTTCAGCCTCACCTCCACCTCCTCTCCAGTGGTGTACATCAGTTCCCTGACAAACTCTATGGCAGCAGGTTCCCCGCACACATGGATCTCCTCTGCACAGAGACCTGCAAAAACACAAAAATCCTTCAAACTAGAAATAATACAATCAAATGTACAAAAGGAAAAATTAGGACACATAGAGCATATAATGGTTATTAGAAATGATCATGTGCATTTGCGTGGTGTTGTGTTACAAACCCAGCAATGCTCTTGTCCAGGCCCATCCTCTGGAAGGATCTCTGATCATCTGTATTTCATCGATTACAGCCACCTCATCTGCAGACACATGACACATAAAACTTCATTAAATCAAACTTCAAAAAGGAAATAGGAAAATCATCTTTTATTTTTTATTTTGCTTTCTTTTCTTTTCTTGAATTGATGGATATTGAATTTCCCCCCTGGGATTAATAAAATATATCTGTATCTGTATTTTGGTCCTTGAGAGCAATCCAAGAATATTCAAAAAAACAAACAGAAATGCTGGTTCAACAGTTCAGAATTTCAGCAAATGGCAGCAATTTAACAAACAGAATCAACATATTTATGACTTTGAGCATAATCACGTGAAAAATAAAAACACGCTTTCAATGGAGTGTCAGTGATTACAGCTACAGCAGGAAAAACCTGTTGCTCATGTCAACTTACAAGGTGTGGTGACGCTGCACATCTCGATGGTACAGGCCACGTGACCAGAGGTTCGACCCTCCAAGTTCACAAACGTTCTCTCTTCTCCAGTAACCAGGTCACATGGCACACCCTGGACATCAAACAATGACAGTACACAGTAAAGTGTGGTGCAGAGAGGAAGAGATAAAACCATAAAAATAAATGCAAAGAACAGGAATAGGTATAACATGGAGGTGCAGCAAAATAAAAATATTAAGGTCACAAATGGACAGAAACTAAAATACTGTGAGGGACGAAAACAGAAACACCAATGAACTTAGTAAGTCGGGGAGGAGCAACAAGATAAAAGACTGGTACACACAGCATCATTGCTCTTCTCAAAGATCTCGTGGGCCAGCAGCTTCAGGGGGCCGCAGTAGACTCCAGACTTAGCAGCCAGGTAGCGCTGGATGGCGTGGTAGGTTTTACCACTGTTAGTGGGACCAGCATGGAAAATCACCTTCCTCTGGATGGCACGAGCCTCGGGGTACCTGAAAGACACACATAAAGACGTCAGAACCATGGGGCTAAAAGACAAACTGTCTAAATGAGCTGAGTGGTAGATATGGGACTCTATAACACTGACCAGTTGGCAGGGACTCTGAGGTCTGAGATCTTTCTCAGGTCATCCATACAGTCCAACATGGGAAAGATCTGCTTGGCGTGGCGCATGAAGTATGGGTATATGTCGTCTATGTGACCTTGAGAGCAAAGCACATTAAAAAAAAAACTTTAAAAGAGTGTCAACCAGTGGTGGAAAGTAACTAAGTGCTTTTACTCAAGTACTGTACCTAAGGTGTTTTATTTGAGTATTTCCACTTTATACAGCTTTATCATTCTACTCTACCGCATCTCAGAGGCAAATACTGTACCTTTTACTCCACTACATATTGACAGCAGTTCATTTTCAGATTATAATTTTTCATCCCCTTCTTGTTCAGTGAAAACCATGACTGTGTTCAGTTTGAAAGCTTGTAGTAGTATAGTAAATAAAAAAAGTTTACTTATAATACTTACATATATCCGACTATTATTTAAGTACGTTTTATTTAAGTGCAGTATTCCCACGGTGATGTATTAATACTTTCTGATCTGAATACTCCTTCCACCACTGCATTTAACAAACCAAATATTGAGGTTTAATGAGAAACTGTCAAACCTGCTCCGCAGCAGAGGTCATTGAGGATGATGTGCAGGTCAGCGGGGAGCGATGTCATTTCAAGGATGTACTTCCTGAAGTTGATGAAAGCCTGATGAAACAGGCGAGCTGCATGTACACATAAATAGATTTACTTCTACCATACTGAATCTAATGAACAGTCAACACTCATTTAAGCCATTTAACAAGAAGAAAACATCCAAGGCTCCCACCTCTTCAGATGAAACGTGTTTAAACAGTTTATTTGAAAGACTGAAAGTGCATGAGATGGTGATCGTGATTTTTCTCACCATCCAGTCCATGGTCTGCTGCCAACTTCTGCATCTCTTTCCTCTTATAAAACCGGTTCACAACTTTCAGAAGCTCATCTGGTCAACAGACACAAACAGGAGGGACAACAGACATAAGAAACGACACAGAGACACGGTGTAATTCACTGTAAACACAACTGACAACGCTTTTGTACGCGTTACACTTTCAGTCGATTTTAAATGCGACTCAGCAGCCAGGTGTGGTGCGTTTCCTCACTTTTATCCAGCGGCTGGGTGAGCTCTGCTCCCACTCTGCCATCCCCCGAGGACTCGGTCTTCAGAGACACGGGCACAAACAGCGAGGTGTCCGGAGGTTTAGGAGAAGAGCTGTTAGATGAAAGACCTCTGCTGCAGACAACAAAAGCAGCCTGGTGTTGTCTCAGTGACAAACCAGACCCAGTAGGCACAGGACTGCGAGCAGCCCGGGAGCTAATGTGGCGCTGAAGCCGAGAAAACACACTCACGCATCGGTTTACTGACATGGCTGAGTCCCCGGTGTTGGCAGCTTGTGTGGGCAATGTGGGGAAGTTGTGCTACAGTCGCTGCATAGTGTTCAGGAAGTCTAAATATATGGTTTACAACTGATCAACTTCAACAGAGGTCGGTCAACACATCCCTTCCTGCAGCCACAACGTGGAACAGGACCCATCTGCATATAGCTGTCCACAATGTTGCCTGTATAGAAAATGCACAGAAACTAATTATAGTTACGCCATTACAAAAGCCATTAAGAGAGCGATCCCAAATACAGAACATTTGTTAATTCCACTGTAAACAAATTTCATGACGAGCACTATGCCGACAACAGATAACGCATTATGAACAGGCAAATCCAAAGTGAGCATTGCCTCGACATTTAAAACAATGCGCCCTCCCTT
>JAPQRN010000018.1:29132882-29143854 GCA_037367275.1 Coranthus polyacanthus | reverse complement strand
CAAGAAGAATATTATTCCAACAAAGAGATAAGGAAATCACATTTTAATTTATACCAGATACAGCCTCATTCTTAATAATCACAACTTGATATTATACATAGTCTATTTATTTATTTGTTTGTTTGTTCTGTGGCCTCCTTCCTCCTGAAATGACATTTGTTATGATGAAAACTGGAAAAGCCCCGCACCAGTTTTCAACGAGCCGCATCGAAACTGAACTCAGAACGTGAAACGCCTCGGCTTTTTCCGATTGCATTTAGTCCAGACAGGGATTTCCACTTCTCTCTCCCCCCCCCCGACGAACCTGAAAGTTCACGAACCCTGTTCCTCACCATAAAATTAAATAAAAAACAAAAAAAAGCGTTATTTGTAATACATCGGTCTTTCGTTTTATAGCTGTAGGGGAGTAATAACCGGCAGAGGTGAGGCCAGAAAAGCCTGGCGTTAAGAAATGAGTCAGAGTTACGGTAAACTGATAATATGTTGACACAGCGAATCAGACACCGGTGAAGATGAACGGTTTCAAATGTCAGCGTGCGACCCCCTGACGGCCCTCGGACCCCGGTTTGAGACACTCCGCCGTGTTGGGGTACAGCCGCGTTCACACCTGACGCACTTCGACCGTCAAAGGTGTGACTTTTTTTTTGTTTTTTTTTTTTGTCTCCGCTTTTCGACGTCGGCGTGAAGCCCGCGACCTAAGAACCACCAAAGTCCCGTTTGATGATAATAACCAGACGACTTACCCATTCCGTTATTCAGGGCGAGGCAGGAGATGACGAGGAACAAAAACATTTTCATCCTCTGCAGTGGGTTTTTTTTTTTCCCCCTCAACAAAAAAAACAGTGAGAAAAAAAATAATAACAATGTAAAGGCAGTCCTTTCGAAATGTAAGCTGCTCTGTCTTTGCGCGCTGGAGAAAAAGTGTAAACTGTGTCAGTCAAACTCCCCTAGAAGAGCTCAGCCCTCTCAGTGCGTCATGGTTTCCTGAAGTCTTCTGTGTAGAAAGTGTGAACATCCTCAGTGGAAACTTTTGCACTGCCTCAAATATCAGATATCGGGTCTGAGTTTGCGTAACTGCACAGAAAGACTGAGGAAATACCACGAGATACTAACTTGAGATTCAATCTGCGTTTCTGATACCAACGACCGAGAGGATGCGACAGTTTGTCTTAATTGGCTGCAGGCTCGTCTTCATCGAGATAAGAAGAAAAAAAAAAAAGTTGTTTTTGAGAGCTCCCTTTTATGTATTTCTTTTTTTTTTTTCATTTAACTCTGTGCAGTTTTTAATCTCTTTTAATGTGTGACACACAGAGGGAAAAACAAACAGATAGAAGGATGTGTTCTTTTAATTGTGGGTTCGAGTATCTCCATTTTCTTGTCCTCTGGCTTCACAAAGCACTCAGCACACATGCAAGGACTCCTGTGGGAATGCAGCCTACAGGACCCTCTCTTTGCTGCTCGTCTTTAAACTCTCGTTGCTGTTAAAATAAATGCACCCAAACATTTCTCGACCTCCAGAGCAACAGCCTCACCTGCTCAGATATGTGTGGACACATTAGAGGGACCTCACTTTATAGTGTGTGAATGCTTGGCTGGGTGTGTGTGTGTGTATGCGTGTCTCAGTGTTTGGTGTTTACACATGCTCTGTTGTGTCTCCGCCTGTTCTTCACCGTGTGCCTTCGTTCGTGTGACTTCTATGTGTCTCCACATGTTCTGTAGTGCATTACTGAAGCGCGGTAGCTGCTCGAGTAAAACGTACAGGCACCTGTACATTGTACTTCTTTCAACCTCTGCTCCAGGGAAACGCTGCTCACTTTATCGGACTCCTGTGCATTTATTCGACACCTGGAAAACAGTTAGAAATCAAACATAGCATACGTTTATAAAAAAATTAGACATTTGTTATAGTTTAAACTTCCAGTGGGCTCTACTAATGTACTACTGATGCATTCATGTGCCAGTATTTCTAAGGACTTAGAATATAAATAGGGGCGGCTCTGGATTGAAACGTGAAGGTGGTAATATTTTTCTGCTGATCGTTTTACTCAAGGTGCATTTGAGTGTAAGGCTGTATTAAGGTCTTTTGTAATGTAAAGCTAATGTGCATCATTGCAATTTCTTTCTGTGATGTAAAACCGGTAAACACAAGTCGAGACAGTGCAAGTGCAGATGTAAGGTACGCCCCGTGCCTCAGGCAGACAAAGTGTATGGTTGTGCTTCAGCAATAACTCTTCAGTAGAGTGCGAAACCCCAAATCCAACGCTCAAATCGAAGGCTCACATCCCACAAAAAGTATGCTAACGCCTTTCGGCACAGAAAAGACACAGATACAGACACACTTTATTAATCCCCAGGGAGAAATTTGATATCCATCAGCTCTAGAAAAGAAAAGAAGTGTATGTTTATCAGAAGTGTATGTTTATCAGATATGCTCCGCTGATGATGACTCGGGATGCTCTGGGACTTTTGGGGACGGCAGGAAAAAGACATATTGAAAAAACGTATTGGGTTGTATCTCTTGTTGGCAAGCATGTGACGCTATATGTGATTATAAGTAGATTTAACGATGGAAGAGAGCTGGGTGGCGTAAGAAGCATCGCGGTTTCACAGCCGACGCCACAGGAAATTAACTTCAAATAAAGACACTCAACCTTTGGGATCAAATACTAATAATCACGTTCCTGCAGAAGAAAAATACTACTGAATTCATTCACTATTTGGAGTTAAGCTGCGTCAAAAGTGAGCACATGTGAAAGAAAAGATTTATCCCACAAACACGTTGGCGAGTACTTTCAGTTCATCTAATCTCAGCAAAATTTCAGTTGTATTGCGTTTGTCATATCAGCAGTTTAAATCTCACGTCATACGAACTGTCATTTTCCCTTCTCTATTTTTACATCCGCCAAGGAGGACGTGATCACTCTGGTTTGTCCGTCTGTCAGCACGATTACGCAAAAGCTGCAGCAAAGATTTTCATGAAACTTGGTGAAAGATTTTAGAGTAGATAAATACAAGCTGCTTTTTTTTTTTTTTTTTTTTAACACCAAAGAGCCCCGGGCTAACTTAGAACATGTAACAGTTACATAAAAAAAAAAACCACCAACCACCATCAAAGTCTATAGAAGCAAAGAGGTGAAACTCTGGTGCTTTTTTGATAACGGTTTTCTGTCCAACATGGTGGAAGTGTAGCTCCATGTTACCAGGGAACAGTTAATATATGTTGTTTGGCAGTAGCACAGAATAAAGAGAAAGAGATCAGAGGAAAAAGATGAAACTGTGGCGCTTTTTCACAACCACTTTCGGTCCAAAATGGCGCAAAAGTGGTTCTGTTTCTACGCGATTCTGTTGCAGCTCTTGTCCATTTCACTTGTTTGCCACCAACTGGCACCAACCCTGACGACTGGGAATGAAGACCTTTGTTAGTTACACTAACCGGTGGCACAAACTGACAAAAAAGGAGGGAAACATAGGTCATAATTTGCGGTTTGTTTGTGGTTTAACAAGATTGCGGAATGAGAAGGAGAGTGGACTGTTGTCCTTGGCAGAGGGCTGTGGTCTCTGAGTGACCTTCTGGTTTGTAAAAGTCATACGGACGCCACACAACCTCACAGTGGGCAAGTTCTTCTTCACTGTAATGTCCTGTCTTAATTGGACTTCTTTCCAACACACACACACTGTGTCAGACTGTTCAAGTATGTTGAAACAGAAAGCTGTCCAAGCATCATAAACCATAGTTTGCTACACACACTGTTGTATTGTGCATGTGTGTGCATGTGTGTGTGTGTGTGTGTGTGTGTGTATTACTGTCAGTACTGTGTCAAATATTTGTTGAGTTCTTGTACGACACACACAGCAGTGGCTCTCTGGCTGAACACTGCATTCCTCTCTTTGGCTGTCGACTGGTCCTGTCTTCTTCTTTGTCTCTGTCTCTGTGTGTCTCTTTTCTATTCATTCTCCCTCTGTGATACGAGAGAAGTGAAGAAGACCCAGACAGAGAGAGGTGTTTGTTTCAGCTGACACATCAGTATGATGCTGCAGGAAGTGGTAACATCAGTTACTATCATTTTCCTTCAGGAAATGAGACACTAGCCCGCCCAACCTCCGCTCCATGCAAATACGCACAAACACACACATGCACACCCGTGCTGCAAGTGACACACATTTTATTAGACGTATGCATGCACCCACTTAGACGAGCCATATCCTAATACACCATTATCTACAGCCACTAATATGTGTTTTTCTGCAGCAGGGTTGTGGCATCTATAAAAAAGTCCGTTTTTATAGTCGGCATGGTTTCCATTCCCACCCTCGTCACATTATGTGGGATTCAAGTCCATTGTCTGAGTAACCAGAATTTATGGCTGTAGTAGAAACAGTGCTATTTTCACACTGTGGAACACACTTGCCAAAAACACACACAGTTCCTCATGTACAGTATATACAAACACAGCAGAGTCATTACATCAGTCCACAGCAGGGCAAAATGAAAACACAAAACCTCCCTGAGCTTTATACAGAATGATGTGAGACGGGGAGTGAGCTAAGACCACAGTGAGCTCATGCAATCACTTTTTATTTGAAACTAATTTATTAAATGCGTGCCTTCATATGTGTCTTGTCGGATCCTGCGTTCACCACGATTTGGCTTCATGGTGACGTGCTGCACTCACTGTTTTTTTTCTTTTTTCCTCAACGTTTTAACTTATGAGTCTCATAAAAGTCTTCATAGTCATTGATGTTGGAAACTGGCATTCGCTATCAACACTATGATTCTCGCATCTGTTTTCAGTTTATCTATGTATACTGAACCTTTCCCAATCAAATAAGTAAACAAATAATGAACATTTTTTATACAATTGTACGCCACCCGCTGTGTCACTCTGCTCCTCTATGCCTTCTGCTTTCTTATTGCGAGGAGAGTGAAGCATGAGTGAGAAATGATGCAGCAAGGGTTTATGGGAAAACAAATATTTCTCCCTTTGGAGTTTGCAACTGCAAAAACTGGGAAGGTCAGACCTGTCAGCACTGCATATTCACCCAAAGTCATGCTCCCCGTACTCGATTACATGAATTGTAACCATCAAAAAATACTGTAGGTCACTTTTTAAGAGAGCACTGATTTTTTTTAATTTCAAATTAAGAAAAAAGTCTTTGTTTTAGGTACATTAAATTGAGATATGCAGATACGAACTTGATCGTAATCCTGAAATGAAAGCAAATCAGGATGTGCATTCTGTGTAACTGGAATTTCCTGTAAGCTGTGTTCAACCAGGTTCTTATTAAAAACACATCACTTACACGTTTCTTGGCTGTGAGCAGGTATTTCAATACATGTTTGGACAAGCATCAGAAAGGTTATTGGGAGCTTAAATGAAAGCACTTCAAGCTTCCATTGCGCAAACTTTTTTTTTTAAACACACTGCAATTTACAATCGATATTTTGACTCATACTTGTGTGCGAGGGAAGTGATGTGTCAGTTTGTTTTTTTAGACAAAATGAGTGAACGTGGGGTCAACGGAGCGGCTTAGGGATCTACCTGGTATAGGTCAGAGGAAGACATACTCGACACATGATTTAATCTCATATGTATTTGAACTTTTTCTATCATACTTTCATCACCTTACTACCCTGAACATATACACAGTCATAATTTAGATTTACCAGACACAATTTGAGACATTTCTCTGCATTAGGTAATTTAATTGTCTGGAAAAATAGGTTCTTTAAGACACACCAGGGCCCCAAACTGAGGTAATTTTAGCTTTTTACATGGGGACCACCGGTCTTTAAATTTAATTGGGGTACTCCCTCATATGGAGACATACACAAAACAAACCAAAACCCGAAGGCCCGTTTCACACTCTCATTCCAAGTAAAAGGCAGGTCTTGATATAATGGCATAAATATGCATCAGTTTATTATTTTTTTATCATTACATACAGTATCTACATAAAACAGGTTTGCATTGAGATTCTTCAGAGACAGTAAAAAAACAAAAAAAACACACGAAGCATCATGCAGATTACGGTGTTTTAAAAGTTTTCAATTTAGTTAAGCCCACCCAGTCGGTGTTTTAAGAGGAATTAATTTCCATAAACAGTGTGCTGAACTGCTTTACAGCAAATAAAGCCACATCAAATGAAAATCAATATGATTAACAGTAAAAGACACCAAGTCGGGATTTCACCAGGGTCACAGACCAAACAGGTCAAAAATAATACAAAAAAGAGAAAAGACAAAAGTTTCGCACATATCTGTCAAAAGGAGGGTTACGGTAATGTTTTCTTGCAAGAGCAGCATCTGACATTTTAGTGAAAGCTCTTCAGTGAGATCAGTGAGAAGAAAGCCTGTTAGGAGTATTTTCTAAAAATATACCAACCATCAGAGTTGGTATCAGAGAGACACAAGCTTAGAATTTAGTCTTTTTTTCTACATTTTTGACATGAAGTGTACACTCACAGATTATTCTACACAGAGCACACGTGTACAGCCTGTAACATACTGTAATATGTTCAACGGAAAGTAGCATGCAAGAAGCAAGAGTCAGTCTGCCACTCGGCTTCTCTAATGGTTGAAACTTTGTATAGATTTTAAGGTTGTTCATTGTGATTGATTGGCTGAAGTAAATGGACTTGACACGCTGAGTGAAGCCGACAGTCAGTCAGTGAAAAGTCATGTTCAGTTGTTGGTAGCCATCCTTGCTTTGAGCCGGTTGATTTTGAGAGGAAGCAGGCCGACCATCTCTGTACTCAGCTCCAGCTCCGTCTCCACAGCTGCTCCTGCCTCAGGATGGGCCTTGCAATACTGCACCACGTATCTAAACAACAGATGAGGATGAAAGATGGAAACACATTTTAACTGCTCCCAAAAAAGAGCCTTTCATTAATCCAGGGTTTTGGTTTAAGCATGTTCGCTCACTGGTATGGCTTCCTCTGAACCTAAAAGGTTCAGTGCGTAATCTTTAGTGACATCTACTGGTGAAGTTGCAGATTGCATCCGCCTGACTAATGTTGTCGAAGAGCTCTGAAGCCCATTAAACCGCGTATAATTAAATCATGTTAAAGTTGCAGGAGGCAGTAACCTGGGGGGGGGGGCATGAGAATGTGAAAATTCACACCTTTCTTCTGCAGCTCTCTCCTCTCTGTCCAAATCAAAGACTGTATATAAAGAAAAAATGATCTGATGATGTTTCATGCTGCTGTAGAAAACAGTGAGGATTATCCCCTATTTACACACTGGATCTTTAAATGGATCCGATCCTTCATTAATGGCATTAGCATCACCTGTGTTTTTCCTGCTGTGACAAGCCAAATTGTCTGCTGTGAAGAAGGCCTATTGCATAACACACACACATAATTTAAACCACAATTTAATCAGGTTTAAAAATGAATCCATGTTGGTGCAACCAAGCCTCAATATGCCACCAGCTATGTGCATGCACAATAGTTTAGAGCGTACTTGTAGTTTTCCAGAGCCCTGTTGAGGTTGTCCAGCTGAACAGGGGGTGAAGAGCTGATCAGCCGGCTGTGGAGTCGAGCGACTCTGAAGCGAGCCACCAGCGCAGGTCTGAGCACTTCCTCTTCCAGATGCTCTGGAAACTTCCCCTCAGGAGAGCACAAAGAGTCCAAGAACATCTGGAAGTACCTGAAATGGAGAGATTAAAGATGATTTAAAAATATATTTCCCGTGATTAAATGACGTTCAGAGACACTCACTACTGTCTCTTCACTAAACTCACTTGGCGGAGGCAGAGCAGAGGTGGTTGAATTTCTTAATGGTGTGGTTATCTAACGACTGCGTATCTGCTTGTCTGTTGGCCAGTGTAAGTTTCAGATCCATCATTTCATTGTAGGTCTCAGCCAACTCAAACATCAGCTGTCTGCGGATCATTAGGTAGTACTGGGCGTTCAATTCTACAGAGAAACAGGGAGATGTCACATTTAATTCATTATTATCTCGCATGGACATTTGAGCGACAACTTATTTGTTTGGTTATTTGGCTTTTCTACTGTACTAAATCTGAAAACGGGCTGAACTTCCTTCAAAAGAATAACCGTTACCATTACAGATTGGCTCTAGCATATCAACTCGTCGTTTGTGCATTTTGCAGCGTCGCTCCAGATCCTCTTCAAAGAAAGCCAGGGCTCTGAACAGAGCACTGTGATCCTGCAAGATTTCTATGTGGTCTGTCACATAGCCATCCATCTGAAAATAGTCCTTGGCCTGCAAGAGTGAGATAGCATCACAAACTAGTTCAATTCAATACTGTAGGACTTTTTGAGTCTGGATCTTTGCAGAGTATTATGCTAATAGTCCAACCCTGCTATCTTCATCACTATAAATGAGTTATATCCCTTTCAAAGTCTTTCAAAATGAAAGTGCAAGAACATAAAAAT
This sequence comes from Coranthus polyacanthus, assembly GCA_037367275.1. Taxonomy (NCBI): domain Eukaryota; kingdom Metazoa; phylum Chordata; class Actinopteri; order Kurtiformes; family Apogonidae; genus Coranthus; species Coranthus polyacanthus. Next base: position 29,135,454 of record JAPQRN010000018.1, on the reverse strand, counting down.
CCATAGATGCATTGCTTATTTGTGTACATCTCCATGTACAAATACCTTGGTACATTTATTGATGTGCTAAGTTGAGACTAGTCAAGCTAATTTGTACGACCCATCTGCAATGGTGCAACCATTATTGCACAAAATATCTCAATGAGCTTCGCAGACCATTAAGTGTGCTGAGAGCTCCACGTCTGTTTAGTGTGTAGCTGGGTTTTCTTATGTAGACTTACTACATTCTAATTGTCCTACGCTTCATGGTATTATTAAAAACTTTACTTCATTGCTGTATGTTGATGATTCACTCCATCAGACCAAGTTTACGTGTGTGAGTTGTACAAACCTGAGTGATATAATTCTGTCCCACCAGAAATACAGCTCGGGCTTCAGTGAAGTCCAGTGGGAATAAACAGTGCACCTAAAAACCACAAAGTGGGAGATTTAATGTCATCTCTTACAACGAGCTTAACATTTAACTGTCCTGTATAATGAAAAAGTCATGTCAAGATCTTTCTTCTATTAAATTTGTGCTGTTCTGTGTTAAATTCCAGCTGTTACTAAGGAAGAGTTCATGTGTTTTTAGTTAACAGTATAACTTGATCCACCACAATAATGTAGCGCTGCCAGTACTGTAGTAGGAGCAGTGGTATCTGATGGAATAATGGACCTTCTCTTCCAGGCTAGCGATGGAGTCAAACGTGTCTTCGGAGCCGAACAGCAGAGCACTCTTCCTGCCCTTTTCTTCCTCCTCCTCCTCAAGTCTTCTCGCGTTCTTCAACTCTTCTTGACGGTCAGAATCCAGTTCCCCAATGTTGTCCTGGTTATAAAACATACGTACAAGCCCATTTAAATGGGATCACATGCATGAACAGATGCACATGAGAAGCACAGACGCAGACGTGCACCGGTGCATTACCTCCAGCAGCTTCTTCGCGTCCTGCAGGAGGTTGAGACAGTATTTGATCCAACATCTTGCAATTTCTGCCCTCTTCTGTCTTAGCTGTTCCCTGCGTTCGCTCTCTGTCTCGCCTGTGTCACATAGAAGGAGAAAAGATCTTAAGAGAATGACAGATTATGAGGAAATTCACTGAAATGCTTTGCTACACAATTGTATTGTTTCCTGTTTGACCGGTTATTGAGGACTATAAATGGTACAGAGAAAAGGAGCAAATCAGTGTGTTTCTATATGTACTTTACCTACTCGGTCAAATAAACACTTACTCTCCTGTGCAGCCGCCTCAGATGGCACTTCCCCCGCCAAACCCGATATGACAGTAGCTGCCGAGAGGCAATGTCTGCCTTCCATGTATCGACCCTGCAAGAAAAAAATATATAAACACACACGACAACTGGCACAATGCTAACGAACAGCTAGAGCAGATCTTATACAACACAGGACCGGGCGATGTCTCGGTTGTTTGTAGTAGCTATTGCCGTTTTACCAAATACTTTGAATATCCGTAGTTTGAATTTAATGCTTTTAAGTTTAACAATCGAACATTCCATTGAACGATATTCTTATTGCTATTGATGAAGTGTCTATTGCTGCAACATATCACTATCGTTTTAACGGCCGATACAACATACTGTGTATTACAGAGAGACGAATTAATCGAAATACGACATTTCACAAACTACTATTGCCAGAAGCTGCCACCGATAGTGGCTGGTAACTAATATTAGGTTTCTAATACGAACTTTGAGGGAAAATAATAATTCAAAAAAAGATTTAAAAAACGTGATTTTTTTGCAGTTAGTTTGGTGTTCAGTTCCACATTTATTGATTAATTACTTTGAGTTTGATGTTCATTGATTCTGATTTATTTATTTAGGTATGTATTACTTTAACTTAAGTGTTGCTTTCCGCAGTTAACTGATTTCTACTAAAGAGACGTCATTTCAGACATGCATAATGCGTTTTCAGACAAAATTTTGAGGGGGAGGGGTGAGGTTGATATGGGCCGATTACTCGTCCTTTTCCTGCTCCAAACTATTCTTCCTCTTATTATTATTATTATTGTTGTTTTGACAAGAAAGGCAAAGAAGATAGTGGTAACAACTACTAATGTTCTTTAAATGGACAAAAACATGAAAAGTCCTTTCTAGGTTACAAATCAAAATGCTTACATTCAGCGTCTTATCATCAAAATGTTCCATTTCACGTGGGATTACATGACACACTACATAATGACACATGCACAGCAAAGAAAGTCCTACCTTCGTGATGTAATACTGTGATAGCGTAGCGGCGTTTAGAGCCCACTCCATCGGACTGTACTGGTTTAACTGTAACTGTCGCTGCAGGGTACTGTGGCAGTAAGTGGCAGCACGCTCGGTTTGACCTGGAACATACAGCACTAGAGTTAATATTACTATCGACAAACAAAGCAACGCAGTGACTCGACTCAGTTATTCATACTGGCAAAGCAGATTAATAAACGGCACAGAATTTGATGGGTACGAGGAAATATCTAACAATAATGAATTTTAAGGCTGAAGATATACATTTAACCCTTGTGTCGTCTTGACTTTTGAGATCCTCTGGTCGACCTCGGGTCTTCAACGGGTCGTACTGAGGTGTTAG
>JAPQRN010000018.1:29100523-29113035 GCA_037367275.1 Coranthus polyacanthus | reverse complement strand
GGGGGGTCACTGTTGCATGTTGATTCTGACTGTAAACAACAACAACGATTAATGTTCCTGCCTGGCTATTCACACACCATGGGTCATAGCGTCGTGCCAGACAAGGGGTGAAAAATAACAGATACACCTGAATGTTGTTTTTCCATCACTGCTGATTGGAGTTGGAGCCTACTGCAGAGTCATTTCACCTGGGAATGAATGGCGATTGTTGCTGATTGTACCCTTTCACACCAACAACAAAAGCCAGATGTTAGTGTTTTGTTTTTGTTTTTTTTTTGTCGCAGCGTGAAACAGGTATTAGACTCGTTGTCACCACACTGGCTGGAGACCAAAGTCACATTGGTAGATGTCCAAATGCTGGCACGCTGCTGGTCCAGCTTAATTTGGTCAGACATGTCCAGGAATTTGAGTTAAGATGTCAACATTTTGTGCTGAAAGTGTTAACAGTGGGATTCTGAGCTGCTGAGCTTCTCCAGGGAATATTAAATTACAGGTCCTGTTGTCCCACTTTTCCTCCACTCCTCATTCACTGTCCCCTCTCTCTCTTTGTCCCACTCTCAGCTCGGGGGGTCTCTTACCTGTTTGACATTCAGGTGAAGACATTTAATTCTGTATACGATGGGGAGGATGTAATTGCCCAAGCTCGAACAGGAACGGGAAAAACTTTCTCCTTTGCCATCCCTTTGGTGGAGAAGCTCCAGAGGACTTCGGGGGAAATAACAAGAGGTCGTGCTCCAAAGGTGCAGATACACAGCAACTACTGTAAACAGCATCAGTCAGAGCCCCAGAATCAGCTTCTGTCTGAGTATTTCTGTATTTCTAAATGTCTTTTCTGTCTGTAGGTTTTGGTGTTGGCCCCAACCAGAGAGTTAGCCATCCAGGTCTCCAAGGACTTTAAAGACATCTCCAAGAGACTGGCTATTACGTGTTTCTATGGCGGCAGCTCATACAATCCACAGAGTATGTGTCACGCAAACAAACATAAACAGCTCCCTCATCTTGTAAATATTTTCCTCGTTACTTAAATGGAACACCACACTGAAAACATCTTTGGTGTTACTACAGATGAAGATACAGATGTACTTTTCAGATGTGCATTTCACCTAAACTATTTAAACACATGAAAAAATGCCTTAAATAGCTGCTTGAAATTCCAGTCTCATAGCTGTTTGTTTTCTGTGATTTCTGACTGTTGTCTTGACTTTAGTTGCGACATTCACTACTAATATCAGTCCGTCTTGCCTTGTCTAGTCGATGCTATCCGTAATGGTATCGATGTTTTGGTTGGAACCCCTGGGCGCATCAAAGACCATCTCCAGAACAATAAGCTGGACCTTTCTAAAGTCAAACATGTTATTCTGGATGAAGTTGACCAAATGCTGGACATGGGATTTGCAGAACAGGTTGAAGAGATTTTGGCTTCATCATATAACAGAGGTAAAGTTGAATCTCTCTGGATTTGGAATGAGAAGTGAAAACTTTCTGTGTCCAGTATACGCACTTGTGCTTTATCTGTATGAAGTAGAACTTAAGGAGTTTTGTGTTGTATATGATGTACATTACATTAGAGTGAGCTGGTCATGTATTCAAAATTGGTAAAATTCCACTTATAGTAGACAGATGAGAGTGATGTATATAATGAATATGAGGGTCTTTGTTTTCTTTTTGGTTATAAATGTTTGCGTATGGTGTCTTTTTAGATGGCGAGCCCAACCCGCAGACTCTGCTGTTTTCAGCCACCTGCCCCGACTGGGTGTACGAGGTGGCCAAGAAGTACATGAAGCCAGAGTGCAAACATGTCGACTTGATTGGCAAGAAAACACAGAAAGCTGCAACAACTGTGGAAGTAAGTGTGTGTCTGTGGGAAGAAGAGTGTCACATGTGACAGGTTTAAGATGTGGAGTGTGCAATTTAGCAATCATAGCCGTCTTAGTTCTCAGGCTTTGATCTGTCAAAGTATTTTACACTAAAGTAAAAATTCACACATACTTAAATCAGGAAAGGCCAGCATATTCATTTTAAGCAACAGTTTCTAGAGAGAGTTGAGAGCAGGGTTGCACTGGGGAAATCTTAACAGCAATCGGTAATTGCAGCTGTCAACCCCATATTTAACCCCTTACCTCTCTGAAAACACCTGTGATTTGCCAAAGTCTGTGTCAAGGGGTAGGTTTTCTACAGTACAGCCTGAGTCCACAGAAGTTGGTAGAATTCTTGCCCAGTGACACCAAAAAAACGATTAACCACTGTGGTTTTAAATGAAAATAACTCAATGCATTACTTGATCGAGCGTACAGTCAGTACACTACAGTACACTAAGGAGACAACACAGAACGCGTCAGCAAACGAAGGACAGACTGAGCAGAGCCTGATTCAGGCTTCTTATTAGATTGTGTGTGGCCTGATTGGTAGTGGTTAGTCCCACCCCTCTCAGAATTGAGAAGGAGGTCCAATTGTCAACAATCAGCATCAACTCCAGGGGAATTTTAATAAAGGTAAACAAAAATATCTCTCTTCTCACCCCCTTGTTTTCTCACCTGTCCCTTCTCTGTAGCATCTGGCCATAGCTTGTCACTGGTCACAGCGAGCGGCCGTGATCGGTGATGTGATCCAGGTTTACAGTGGCAGCCATGGCAGAACAATCATCTTCTGTGAGACCAAGAAAGAGGCCAATGAACTTTCCTTGAATGCATCCATCAAACAGGTAGACATGCGCACATCGACGGAAACAATACTGTGTGTTGGAACATTTAATTGTTACTAGGCGTGGCTTAGCATAACATTTAGAATGTCATCTTCATTGTCCGTTTTAATTACTTTCTAAATGTGATTGCATGTTCAATGTTTGATTTCAGAGTGCGCAGTCCCTCCATGGTGATATCCCTCAAAAACAGAGAGAGATGACGCTGAAAGGCTTCAGGAATGGAACCTTTGAGGTTCTGGTTGCAACCAATGTTGCAGCCCGCGGCTTAGATATCCCAGAAGTTGACCTCGTGGTCCAGTGTTCACCACCCAAGGTATGATGCATTTCAAGTAGGCAGCAAGGCTTTAAAGACTAAAGTTTCTTTCATTGTACCGAGACAGCGGAGCCCCTTCTTTTGTTATGCAGATGTAATATTTCGATTCAAAATAGATTTAATTTATATAAAACAAGAAATTAAAAATGTACTACCATTAGAATACATCAGATTAAGTGTTCTTTAAGTCATATCTCAAACTATTGTGGTTGAAAAATAGAGCAGAACCAATAAAGGTTAATGAAAAGACCGAATTAACTTACACTGTAAGAGTATTAACCCCACACATTTTTCTTAATCAGTGATGGTTATTAATGGTAACTGTCAGCTTTATCGTATCTGAATAACTTTTTTTTTTATCTGTGCTTGCATTCAGGATGTGGAGTCGTACATTCATCGCTCAGGGCGTACAGGCAGAGCAGGCAGAACTGGTGTTTGCATCTGTTTCTACCAGAGAAAAGAGGAGGACCAGCTGCGCTATGTTGAAAACAAAGCTGTACGTATCTGTTACATTTGACCTGAGTCACTTGTTCACCCTTTCCTTGTGTTTGGAAAAAGACTGTACAAAACACGGGTTATTGAACAAAAAGAGATTTGACTTTCATTTCAGTCTGTGTAATTCTACTTGTGATGCTTTAATATTTCTAATCAGACTAAAAAGCATTTAATGTTGTTTTAATCCAGGGCATCACATTCAGACGAGTTGGTGTTCCCACTGCCAATGATATCATCAAGTCGTCAAGCAAGGATGCCGTCAGGTGGGTTAGTCAAATGACCTTCATTTTGAAGCAGTTACCAAGAGTGAGGGCCAAGAGGAACCAGTGGTAACATTGTTAGAGTGGAACTTATAAATGTATATCATTTCCTTGGTTGTCGGTCACTGTTATTAGTGGTTATCCTGACTTTTAAATGGTGGGTTCATGAAGCCTCTGTCCTGCTGAAGTCATTTGGCAAATTGTGAAGCAGATTTCCTGGTAGTATACATTAGAATTTTCAGATTTTTCTCATTTTCTCCCTTGATCGTTTCAGGTTCTTGGACTCTGTTCCAGTTGCAGCTATCGGATACTTCAGAGAATCTGCTGAGAGGCTGATCGAAGAGAGAGGAGCAGTTGAAGCACTAGCTGCTGCCCTGGCCCACATTTCTGGAGCGACTAGTCTAGAGCAGAGGTCACTGCTCAACTCTGATGCTGTGAGTTGTGTACACCGCCATATTAGTAATCCTGCTGTGTAACAGCAGTCGTTGGTCTATCACACAGTTCTGCCAAACAAGGTGGCTAATTATGGGCTCACAGGTCTGTTGTGATGACCACAACAGTGTAGCCGTGCTGCCCTGATACAAGCAGAGGTCGGACCGACGCCTTCAGCATGATTCAAACGACAGCAATGCTTGAATACATAGACTTACTGAATGTTATTTCTGTCATGCACTTGTTAAATACACACAATGTCATGCTTGTCCTCAAAGTAAGTCGTAAAGTTCTCGGACTTACAGGTGCTGATCAAACTTTTTTACTGACATATTGTTGGTATTTTTTCCAGGGTTACACCACTCTTCAGTTGGTGTGTTCACAAGAGATGCACAACCTGGGTTATGCCTGGAGAACCATCAAAGAACAGTTAGGAGAACAGATCGAGAGCCACATTCACAGAATGACCTTTCTCAAAGACAGAACGGTAAGTACATGCAAATGTGTAGAGTGTGTGAGATTCTGCTGGTGTGCATGCATATATGAAAGATATGCACTACAAATCACACACATTACATATTGTTTTTTTATTTCAAACTCCATTGTATGCTAGTGCATCATTATTATGGAACTTTTTCAGTGAAGCTGCTTTTTCCACAAAAAAGGCCAGAGTGTGACATAAATTCATTAGAGTTGGAAAATGCAACAATAAATAGGAAGACTTATCAGTAAATGAAAATGCAAATTGAGAACATTGTTTTTTTTGTGTTTTTTTTAATAATACTGTTGAGTGTTAAATGAATTCAGCTACTATGTCACACTCAACACAGTACACAATAAGGTTCACAGAAGTGAATGTGTTATACTTCTTTTTAGCTTTTATTTTTCTAGTGGTAGGCACATAGTCTGACTTGTTTCAAAGAGGCAGAAACACTCACCATCTCATCCTGTGTTTTAAACAGGGGGTTTGTTTTGATGTACCAGCTGACAAAGTCAAGGAGATCCAGGTAAGAGCAAATAAATTCTTCAAAAGATAAATTCTGATGTGCCGAAGGTGACAGACTGTGGCGGTCCTAACTTTCTTCTCACCTCACTTGATTGTTCAATAGGAGACCTGGAAGGACGGTCGCCGCTGGCAACTGACTGTCGCCACAGAACTCCCAGAGCTGGAAGAGAAGCAGTTCAGTAACCGTGGCAACAGAGGGTTCGGCAGTGGTAACCGCAGTGACAGAGGAGGAGGATTCAGAGGTGGAAGGGGCCGAAGTTTCGGGGGTGGCCGTGGCAACGGGTTCCGGAACGGCAGTGGGGGCCATAGCAACAACAGAGGAGGACACAAACGCAGTTTCAGTCAAGCTTTCGATTATTGATGTGACTGATGAGACCTGCTGTCACTCCTGTGAGCAGTGGCTCTTACTGGCTGTCAGTGAGAGGAATTACTGGACGGCCAGGGGGAAGAGTTTGTCATCAGCTGCACAACTGTTTAATATACACCATTTAAAGTACATTTAATGACCAATTTCTGCGCTCTTATCAAGTTAAAATATGTCACAGAGGATCAAGATGTATTTGAAAACAGCCTTTTTCAAAGTGTCTAAGGTCTTTTATAGTATATATTAACTTAACCACTGACAGACTTTTTGTGATGTCTGAGGTGTGCTTCTTTTTAGGTAACACGTTAGCTGAAACTCCTGAAGTGATATGTTCTCAAAAGCTTAATTATGCCACTGTTAATTTGCCATACCTCAAATGTCAAAGGATAAGACTCAAAGACAAATGAACCTGCCTTAAAAGTTGAGCATTATTGGACAAAAAAGAAAGCATGAATATGTCATTCATTGAGTTCCAGGTAAAGTGTTACTCTTTTTTTTTATATACTGGGTGTTTGGGGAACAGTGGCAGCAATTTGACTGTTGAAAATAGTCTGATTGAACAAGTAGTAAACATGCCACTTGTTAAGAGTTCAGCTGACGGAGTACCACACTGCACTGCAGACACTGTAATATTGGAGGCACTGTGTGTTTCTGCTCTGCACCCATAGAGACCAAAAAGATGTCTCCATGAGCACGGTCTTTACGGCTTCGCTCGGTGATGGGTCGGTAACTTACCCTCAGCCACAACCTCTGTCTCCAAACATGTCGGATGATTGCTTTGCAATTGCCTCTATTTGGTACCTGTGTCTATTGCATCCATTCATTTGAATGAAATTAATTATTCATTAAAAAAAAAGGTCAACCCAGGTTGTGTGTTGTTCTCATTTAAGGTGTGTTAAATAACTACAGTTTATAAGTAAAAATGTTGCAAGGAATTTATTTTATACTAGAGTCCAACTTTGTCTGGTCTATAAGAAAACGCAGCCGTAAGTGCACGAAAATCACAATACATAAACTGTGTCTTTATTAAAATTTGTATATGACTAGGAGTTGACTGAGGGCAGTGGGGTTAAAGGTTAAAGGCTGCCCATAACTTTAATAGAATCATACTACTGCAAGACATTAACAGGTGGTGTTCATGTTTACTTTCAGTTAAGATGTGAAAATCAGGCCAACATTTAGTGGAAGGAAAACAAGAAGTGAAATTGATGCATTTTATTATACGCACACATTGTAAGAATTTAAATAGTTTTCTTGGCATATCACTCAACGTCTTTTAGATTAATATTACAGTTCGTATACATAATTACACCAATACAGTATTTGCAGTAAAAAATCCACCAGAAAAAGGTGGTCAGAAATGAATAAACTTTTTTTTTTTTTTTTACAATAAATGTATTTTAGTAGAATGTTACTGTGCAAATAAAGCATTAAAATCTCCTTGAAGAGCTGGCACTGCTAAGATTTCTGCAATGTATTTGAATAGTTGGAAACTAAATGACAACCTCAGAAATGTATATTTTTAACAAAAATAAGCATTTCGCAAAACACATTTCCACACAGACGTACAGACAAAGAAATCGCTTCTTAAACTTTAAAGATACACGTCTACGGTACCACCGATTGAAACTGAACCTTTAATATGTTTTGATTTCAAGTCTCATTCGTCATTACACAATGGAATGAGGAATAAAATCAACAACTGTTTATACTTAAAGAAGTTTAGCCAGCAATATTCAGTCTGGGTTTGTTCGACTACAAGTCAGCGCTGGTGACGACAAGTCCATTGGAATAATGGAGGCCTTCCAAATCCAGAGTGGGACCATCTTCTTCATAATCGTCCTAAACAACAGAAAGGAACACATGCTCATTAAAAGATATATTAAATACATAATCAGTGCTAAAAACCTTGCTGATTACTCCACACAAGACTTAACTCATTTAATATATATTAGGCCTACAACTTGTCTATAATAGCAGATGTCAGTGGTGGATTGTAACTATGTACTTAAATACACGTTTGAGGTTCTTGTACTTATTATTATACTTGAGTATTTGCATTCACTTTATACTTCTACTCCGCTGCATCTCAGAGACAAATACTGTACTTTTTTACTCCACTGGATTTGTCTGACAGCTTTAGTTAACTTTTCATTTTTACCGTTTTTCATCCCTCTCTGTCCAGTGAAAACCACGTATCTCCAAATATGCTGATTTCGAATGTTTGTGATAAACCGAAGGATGAAGTATTCCTTCATGGGTCGATGAAATTCTCTTTTGTAAACTAAATAGACTCTTTGAAACGACTGGAAAGGGAATTGTGACAAAGCTGAAAACAGGCCCCTTGCTTTATTATAGTTAATTCTCTGCAAGTCTCTGCAAACTGACACCAATTAAAACATCGTCCTGCTCTATGTTGTGTGTACGCGCCTGTGTGTATGTTTGTGCACTGTTGCTTACATCTTCTTTTTCTTTGTAATTCTTCTCCGAGCTGCGATAGGACACGACGTGGATCAAAGTGTAGACTCTGGAAACGAAGACGCACAAAAATGAAACAAAATACAGGGAAATATAAATGATGAAATAGATAATGTACAACAGAAAAAGACAGGACATATCCCAAGTTTCGAGAGAGGAAAATATAAAACCAAGTTTCCTTTCTCATATTGAATCATGGCTGTACCGCTAAATCAGACTTGCAGTACTTAACATTTATGAAGTCTTCCTGCATAGGTTTTACGGTAAGTCTGTGAGCACGCAAGAAGTGAAGTGATCAAATGCAAGTAGAATTTTACGGCTGCGAAAAAAAAACAAACTACAAGTTGATGTGAGGTGATGATGTGGTGTGTGCTGTATGTGTGTGTACCTGTGATATAACATAGCCAGGAATTGGATAAGGAGAAGAACAGCAAAAGACAGCAGGAACATCAAACTGAGAGGCTCCACCTGTCAACACAACGATGACACTGACGGTTATGCCGATGACGTTAAGCAGATGTCTGTCAGCAGTACAGATGGGCTTTCAAAGAGACAGTCGTCCTATAACTATCTCCAGTGATGGAGCAGACATATCTAAGGTTATTTGTCTGTGTGCGTCTGTCCAAACCTTGAGGGTTTCTCCAGATTCGGTTCCATTTGGAAAGAATTTCGGGATTTTGATGCTGATGACATCGTTTCCGATGGCCTGCAGGAAGAACGTAGCTACCACCCACAACACGTTGATGATAAAGTACAGGAAGACTGCCTGTGGCAAGAAGACAGAGCTTTTTCAACATATTAGTGTTTTTATTTGTGTTGTGTTGTGTTTTTTTTTGTTTAAAGAGAATGATCTAAGGATTCCAGTCAAAGCAACCTTGTCCTGTGCTTAACGTTTAAGCAGATTCAATGCTGCTTTCCGTAACAGGCTTTTTTAGCAGGAGGACATTTCTTCTTTTTCATTAAGCCAAGGCACAAAATATTAAGCTCACTCTTCAGTATATGCAGGTATGTTACCTTGTTGCGCAGTGACTTTAGTTCCCTGGTGACCTCCTCTAGATGGGCTTTGGTATCTGTGATTGGTGTCAGGTAACGCTCCAGTAACTTTATCCAGAAATCATTCTCACCCTAAATACACACACACACACACACACACACACACATATATAAACACAAACAGGCACAACTCATCATAGATACGATTTACATAACACAGTAGGACACTTGTTTGCTTCACTCGCTTCACTGTGCTAAAAAAACAAAACAAAAAAAACAGGTTTACGCAATGCTGCAAAGAAGCTGCGAATTCTAAAATGCGGACGCTTCACACACACCTTGAACCTGGCAGCCCCAGATGATCGATACAATCACCACAGTTTCAAGGTTAGTGTCACCAGTTGAGTCAACCAAATGTAAAATATGGTCAAAATCTCCCCTTCTGTTCCTGAGTTATGGCATTGGATAATGGCCAGTCGTATTTTTGCTCAACATTATAATGCCACAGTGAAGTTGTCCTTTAACCTTTTGGATATAAAATATCATCACTTCATCGTTTTATCCTTTTATACATTTGTGATTTGTGAGTGTGTGGCGCATGTGACAAAAGTGATATTGGCATTTGACTTTTGGCCACCAAAATCTAAACAGTTCATCCTTGAGTCCAAATGAACATTTCTGCTCAATCTGACGAAATTCCCTCAACGTGTTGAAAAAAAAAACCCCAAAACATAATGCCTCCAGCCATGGCTGTTGTCAGAGGGCCATCCCAAATCTCATCACTAGTAAGTAAAACTAAGAATGCCACACATTTTACATTTTCCTTTTGTTACACCAAGCCTGGTCATCATGCCGCCTTCAATTATTGTAGTAGTACGTTTTCCTAGACCCACTTAAGTAACTATTTGTCTGTGCAGAAGAATATTTTCCGCTCTCCAGCCAACCATGACTTGTTCCTCCCAACTGTTGTAAAGGATTTGCTCCTCACGCAGCTGAATCAGCATCTTACCTCATCTAGTTTTTGCACTTGAGGGGCAGTGAGTGTTTTCTCAATAGCTAGCTTTACTCTCTTCTCCAATCTCTTCATGTTATTGGTCTTAAGGATGTGCCGTGCCTGGGGGATTAAGGGAGACAATTACTCATTAATTTCTTGTCTTCAGAAGCTCTTAAGTTGTGCTTTGGTAAAATGAAAAGCTTGGGGTGTTGCATAATAAAAGAACACATTCATGTGTTACTATTTTCATCATTTGTACCTGTGTTGTCAGTGCAAACTGTAGCTCCTCCAGCTGGCATTCTGTCAGAACGTCTTCAGGTCCCACATCACTTAGCTCTCTGTTAAGAGTGTCTGTTAACATTATTATCAACTCCTCACACAGGTCATCCTCATTTTTGTGACGGAGCGTGTATCTGAGAACAAAAGCACAAGAAGCCCCCAAAACAAAACAGCGTTACTATGCAGTTGCAGATGTAATGTCTTGTACTGGTATGTTATGCAGTCGTATTTTGCTGTAAACAGTTAATACTGAAACTGTTTTGAAACCAACTGAAAACACGACAAACTACATACATATCTACACCTACAACATTATACAAGAACATCTGCACGTCCTCGTGTGATGTTGATTATGTACCGTATTTGTTCTTGCAGGTTTCTCTTCATGTTTGCATAAGTCAGCTTCTTTAGAAATTCTGCTTGCACCGGCATTACCCACTCTACAGGTAAACAAACAACATCATAACAGTACGTTACGCACAAGGCATTTTGCTTGTCAACTTGTAACTCGAGATGAAATATTCGGGATAAATACACATGCAAAGTGCTGCTCACCGCTGATGGGAAGCTCTTCTATGTTCTCAGGGTCAACAATGTCATCGTCGTCGTCATCATAATCATAATCGTCATCATCATTATCAGCCATGCTAATTTTATCAGCACTGTCATGACTGCAAAGAGACACACGTTTTGAGGGGTTTTACAACCCCAAATAAAAAATAGTCGGGATGGTATGAAACATTCAAATCTCCTGTGACACATACACACACATTTCACGGTTTGTCTGGTCAACTTCATGCTTCAGGCTTCAACACGTTCAAGAAAAAGTCGAGACAGTAAAGCATTTACCATTTCCTTCCACAACACTTCAAAGACATTTAGAGACTGAAGTGATGAAGTGTTTCGGGTGCAATTTTGTCCCATTCTTCTTGCCAACGAGTCTTAAGGTGTGCAACAGTACTGGGTCTTCGTTGTCACATATTTTGTTTCAAAGTGTTGCCAGTTTGCTATGAAGTGACCAAACAGCAGCGTAATAATATGGAATATACCCGCTGTGACTGAAAGCCACTTCATTATTTTTTGCCCCATACCCTTCAAGTTTGTCAGTTGGAGGTTTCTTGGCTTCTTCCACAGCTGTTTGCTGAGTGGCGTTGAGGCTGCTTTCGTTCTCCAGATTTGACGCCGTCTGTCGAGTCGTTCCCTGCTCAGTCATTGTGTGGGGAGCGGCTTGCTGTAAAGTCTGGCCTGTGATCTGCTGACTCATTAGCTTCTCTGTTTCTTGAGTTATCTATGGAGGAATGGGATAGAATGAGTTCATTTACCCTCTCATCACATTGTGTAAAGCCTCTCTGGTGACATTACCTGTATCTTCATGTCCCAGCAGCACAGTTTACAGCTTCTGTCACACAGAGTATTATGGTTCTTCTTCACTTCTTCTTCTCCCCTGACAGACAGATGGACAGACAAAAAAAAAAAACACTGAAAGACTAACAGACACACTGAGTTGGAAATACAACTGGGCATAATCAAAACTGATAATAACAAGGTGCTATGGCTGCTCTTGTAGAATTTCAAAAGCCTCACATCCACATCTGCATCCATCTGTACCTGAATTTATGTTTCCCTATGGAGAGACTTGGGCCTGTTACTGTTGCTCCCTACTCCCCGCTGTGCCGAGCTTCTTTGTGGGAATTGACAAGGCCTTGTCAGACATCAGTGCTCTATGCATTCTATATTCATGTAATAGTCCATACTTGAGTTGGCTGACTGAAATGTGCAATATTATGTACATTCTGTTTCTCCTATTTTTATAGTACTCCTCCCCCTCCTCTACAGCCACTACAGAAACTACTGAAGTGAAGGGAAGCGCTAGAACCAGGAGTCAGTTGGTAGATTGGTTTAATAGATTGATTCGCTGATTATTTAAATCAAATATGAACACTTTTTCAGCCTTAGGTGGAAGTAATTATAATGATCATTCCATTACTTGTTGGATTCCCTTGTGCCCCAGGACACAATGTGCATGTTAACCAGTGAGTAGATGGTCAGTAGGAGGTATCCACTGGGGATACAGATGAAATACATCAGACCGTAGACGATCATCCCTGGGGGAGAAAAGAACAACATAACATAACATAACATAACATAACATAACATAACATAACATAACATAACATAACATAACATAACATAACAT
>JAPQRN010000018.1:29079079-29093204 GCA_037367275.1 Coranthus polyacanthus | reverse complement strand
CCATTTTACTGCTGCGAAACCACGTCACGCAGTCCTTCAGTACAAAAATAACATGATTCATACATACTATCCCACTGCTTATATTTGTCTGTGGGCGGTCTGTCTGAGTGGTTTGTCTGTATCATTTGGCTTTTTTTCCACCTACTTGTAAGAAAAACAGCACAAGTCCTATCTGGAGTAATTCCCAATCTTCACTCTGCATGTTAAAATCGGACCATACGATAGACTTCTCAATAAGGACGTGGTAGAACAGGTATACGGCTCCTACAACAGAAGTAAGTAGCAGAGATGTAAAACAGACAATGCGGTCAGTACAATTCAATATAAAAAGGTGCAATACTAAAGTCAACGTAGAGAACAGATTAACTTGAAATTAAGTGTACTGATTGAAATGTCAGGGGTTTTACATGTCAAGGTGCAACTAAAGTCTTGCTTTTTAAAACTTTTAAGACGTTCATGACAGCTTTTTTTCCTCCAGAGCGAATAATGGAAATTCGAGTTTTACAATCTAAGCGCAGCGAAACTCAGAGATGGTGTGTTTTAAGAGATGTGTTGTGTGTTAGTTTTTGCCACGAATGTGACATGTTGACATAGACAGCGATGGCCGATGATTACCTATCACTATTATCCTCAGAATACTGCTGATGACAAATACAAAGTCCCTGAAGCCGTCCAGTTCTCGCAATGTATCCTGAAGGGAGATGGAAAGAGATGAGAAAAGAGTCTTAATAATCACGTCATGACGATATGCAGCTGTGGAAAAAAAAAATAAGCGACCACGCCACATTTCAGACCCGAACCAACTGTAACCCTCTGAAATGAAGCTGAGCTTTAAGCTCACTGACCCGAAGCTGATGCACGGGTCAGGGTTTTTTAAGACCTGAATCCACCGACTCTTTATGAGAGCCAACACTCCCTGACCGGCAAAAATATGTGTTAACTAGAAAACAGTCAGAGAGTGTAAACCTCCACCAAAGGCAGCTAAATTCTCCACAACATCATACCATCCCCAGCATGATTATGTAAATGTATGCAGATTTTTACAAAACCTTTAGATATAGGGATTTTTAGAAATGATCTACTGTGACGTTGACCTTTGCCTGTAAAGGTCAAAGTTTTTTGTGCCACTAGATCTCCACACGGTACATGTATGTGGTAAATTAGAATAAAATCAGACGGTTTTGACAGAGATGCGATTTTATTTTTATTTCACCCCATGTAAACAAATGGGAATTTGGGGGAATTTGCATGTGTGTGTTTGAGACAGAGAGAGAGACAGAGATGAGGGTAAAACAATGTACACTAGTAATAACACATAGTTTCTGTAAATTATTTATAGCTTTGTAACGCTTGACGAGACACAACTCCGGTAAGTTAGTTGCTGATGTATTGTCATACAAATAACTGTGATTAATGATTTAATTTTCTTTTTTCTGTTCATTTTATGCCACTGTTTTTCTATAGCCCAACAGTTAAATAATACATACTTGTACTTTATGAAGAAGAAGAAGAAGAAGAGTCATTTATTGGCAGTGAACATCGGAACGTATAAATAAACATTACATCTCTGTCTGCCTGTTTGGTTTTCTGAGCTAAGATTGCAATTACAGGGCGGATATGACATGAAAAAGTGACTTAAATGTACAAATTACTTGTATCAAAATGTGGTTAGTTAAATAGTAGAAGAAAGAGGCTGGAGATTAACTATTGGTGGCGTTACTTCTCCACTCAGGTGCCAGGAAAAAGCGATGGAAACATGCTTTTTCTGTAAATTTCATCCATCTTTTTCTATACATGTGAAGGGAAATGACTCTAACTTTATGCAAAATGATGGCAGCCAGTTCAGTTAATCGCGGACAGACCAGTATGTAATAACTGTGGCAGGTTACCTCAACCTGCAGGTCAACCATGTGACCCACGCATCACAAATCAGAGTACTCCTTGTTCAAGTAATCACTTGAACGCCAATAAATGTATAGGTTAAATTACAACGATTGAATTATTTATTTTTGTTTAGTACTTTCTATTTCTTCTCTAGTTTGGAGGTCGGTGCAGTGTCACAGAACAATAGGAACACAGAAACGGTACAATACCTGCATGCGGTTAGTTGCTTGCAGTGGATTTTCCCACCAGCAGAGGGAAATTAAAAGTGAAGAGAAAATGCCAATTCCAATGTAGATATAGCAGTCAGAGCTCTGTCTGTCCACATATGATGATGCACGAACATAGTAGTCAATTGCCAGGAAGAAGTAACCTGTTAATTAGGTAATTAGTTAGTTAAGCAGGCAGTACGTCTCTCCATCACGTCTGTTTTAGGAATTCTTCAGTGTTATGTAAGAGTCTGAGTGCATTTGCAGCTGTATTATCAGTCTGAACTGTGCTGTCATTTAGTATCTCGTCACCTCATCTCCATTGCAGCTAAAAATGTCTCCGAATTCAAACATGTTTTCTAATCGTCGAGGTGTTCTTCTCCACGTCAAGTTTGCCACCAACAACTTAAAGCCCCGAGAATCGGAATTTGTCAGTGTTGTCAAGATGGTTGGTAAATAAATCTTGCCGCGTTCATCTGAGACAGCTGTCATAATTATAGGGAGAGATTTACTGAACCAGACATAGAAAAACACAACTCAACAATGAAAACAAAGGGAACGAGCTGACTTTGCTGATAAGGGAGACATCTCAGTCCCGTCAAGACCTGAAGACGCAAAACTACAACTGAACTTGTACAAAAGAACAAACAAAGCAACCAAATCATTATGACATGTTTTACTGCACATGTACTATAAGAGGAGGAGGAGGATAAAGTACATTTGATGTTTTTTGAAGCCATGTTGCAGTCTGCTTTGCGAATGTAGTTTTGCTTGGAGTGATAATTATGTGTTTATGTTAAAAAAGAGACAGAGAGACAAATTGTCTTGGAGATTAAAAAGTACATATAAAGACAGTTACCTGCTACTGTGAGAACAAGGGAGCAAAGTGGGAACACAATTTTCCAAGTGTCTCTCTGTAGTCTGAATGCTATCTGCAGAATTGCAGACACAATACAGACTCCTCCGCTGATAAAGAGATTAGTCAACACATCAAACTGAGGCATAACAACCAGCACCAGGACTGAGGTACCAAGAGACACCAGACACTCAATACCGCAAATCTGTAAAACACAAACACACACATACACTTTATATAATACATACTCCAAGTATTTGTGGGCTGCGGGTAATAACATTTTAGCTAAAATGAATTTTTGATACAAGTGTCAGACAGTCAACGCAACGCAGCAGCGGCCTGAATTATTAAAACCAACAGATTTTTTTTTAAAACCACACAACAATAAGGAAATTGAATGACTCCCGACCGATGTTAGGTGGTTTTGCTAATTATTACAAGGAGAGATGATCTCATAAAAGGTTTGAATTACTCGTACTGAATCTGAACGCATGTTGCCATATAATTTTGGGCCTTTGATTCGAGGACATAAAATACACTCTCTTATTTCTGGATGAAAACAGGCTACTTAACTGACAAGCTTGCCTTCAGAAGAACTTACCAATGACATGGTCCTCATGTTGGGTTTTATGAAGCTCTTGAAGGCACACCTCCACAGTGATTTAATAAACACCAGAAAGTTGGGGCAGACAAGGCAGAAGACCAGCATCAGCATGTAGAACTGTTTTTCCTTTGGGCTGCGCATTGAGGTTGGACTGGACAACGTCGACAACACCAGGAGAGCACCCTGAGGGGACAGAGACCAAAAGCACCATAAAAACAACCAGACAGATAAGATTTGTCTTTGTATGTTCCATATTTAGTTCCATATGTTTTCCTTTCTCGAGACTGCGATTACAATAAAGCCCTGAGTGTAGCACCGTGACCACATGACTGTAAACGCGACTGTGATTTAGTGGAAGCCCTTCTCAGCCATCGACCATCTTTACTAGCACGTTATTGCTTTACTGTTGTAATTTACCTCCACGCCAATAAGGAAGTTCGCCACACAGGACAACAACCGATGTTCTCTGATAATATAAGAAAGCAGATCCAGTGGTATTTAGAAAATATAAATCCTGCAGACAAGGAAATAGACTAAAGGAAGAGATTTTAAAGGAAATAGGGGTTGAGAGGCAGGTGAAGTGAAAAAGTGTAAATGTTGCAGTGTTAAAGGCCGATAAGAAAATGGTACCTACAAAAACAGAGATAAAGCTACAGATTGAGAACTGGGTACAAAGGGACCAGTTATTCTTAGACCACTCCTACCATAAATACGACTCATCGTGTACATGTTTCTCTGTGGACAGGAAGGCAGATACAGGCTGTTGTCACACGTTTTTGTAAGATATTAAACCTCTGAGGGAGAGAAGGTTGAACTACAGCAATTGTATTAAAAATAGAAAACATGGTACACATTTCCAGACACTATTCACTTACCATCTGCAAAGGAATAGTTAAAGCTGTGATCCAAAAGAATCACAAAAAAAATGTACTGTTTGTAATCACAGCTGCAAACAAGACACTCTGCTCTTGTACTGGTTTTAATAAAACACTTATTGTATTCTTTTATAAGAAGTTGAAGAACTGGAACAGTATTTATACAGTATGATCTCCTCTGGGAAGTTTACATAAACAGCGGTAGTCACAGAGATAAACAGATAAAGAAAAGAGCCGCACCTACGGAAAGTCCAACCACATCCAAGAAACCCAAGGACAGATGCCACACGATAATCTACAATGTGTGGACAAGTCATCGAATCGTAACACTTAAAAGCACCTTTAATGCAAACGCGCGGTGCGTTACAAAGCAGGCGCTTCCACATACAAAAATTGTAATAAAATTATATTCTGCGATGTTTGAGAGGCATCTCGGGCAGACATGATATGAAAACATTGCAGTAATTGGGCCCGGTGAGTTTTACCTGCGAGAGGCTGCGCTTTTATTAAAGATAATTCAAGTCAATTTCGGTATTGTTTCCATTGCGTGAAAAATCCAGGCAGACTCAAAAAACAGCCTTTTCACCCCTGTCTCACATCTCATTACCAAAATTACAAATCGACAACTTTATGGAGAGATAATCATACCTTGGCTATAACAGCACTGGTCAGGACAGCCAGCCCCACGATTACAGCCACCAGATACTGGGCCAGTTGGAAACATGTTCTCTTTTGTTCCTTCTCGGCTCCAGGGGGATTCAGCTGGAATGGATCCCATGTATCCCTGAGACACACATGCAGTATATACGTTAACTTCAGCTATCCTCAGTTATCCCATCCAGCATAATTACAATGGTAGTTTAATGATGGGTATAGTAAAAAAAAAACCCAAAACAAACAAAAACTTAACGTAGATAAAGTAATGCACCAATTCGACCAACATGACACAGTGCCACTACGGACAACTGAATTACAGACTACTGCCAGACTGTGAGACACGTTTCAGTGACAAGCTTGAGTTTTGCATGTGCGTGAATCTTAAAGAACACTGACCTGTGAAACGTGCCATAAAAGTAGGGGTCAGTGTGTTGGTGGGAAGCGAGTTGAAGTTAAAAGATGGCAAAGAGGAAACATGATATATGAGAAAATGCATCATAAAGCAGACACTGAACTGGCCACTCATTATATAATGATGATAATTACAAGGATCCGTTGATACAGGGTGTGGAGTTTGAGGCTGGTTACATCTCCTGGAGGTTCAGTAAATGACGTTATAATTCCTTTATCGGTGTATCAATAAAAATGGCACAATTATGGCTTAATTGCCTGATAGTGGTTATTTGAGCTGATCACAATCGTTTTGTATAACAAAAGAATAGAATCATTTCCATTCACCTGTATAAAAACAGCGAGATGAAACTAAAAGAAACGTTCCACTTTCATGACTTAACTGCACTGCTGCTAGTCGGTAGTGGTCCCAGACTGGATTATGGATTATAGCACGAATCTTACCTCTCATTGTTCCCATGTTTCTAACACTGGTAGCCATGCTAATGATGCTTGAGCATCTATCAGCCTCTGTGCCACACTCCACTAGATGATTAATGTCAAGTGCTCGATAATTATCAGGGTGTGGGTTTTTGAATTGATAACACGATGTGATCTTTGACTTTGTGATAGCAGCTATCGAAAGTAGTCCAGGTTGGCCTGCGTAAGTCTCCAGCCACGCTGGCACGATACACAGTACCTCTGTGGGACGAGGGTACATATTGTATAAAGTGTCATTAGTCATGGCAGGCTCTTGATTTTAGAAGCGCTAAGATACTTCAGGAACTTTCAGTGTATCACAAATGTAAAGTTATCACTATAATTGAGAACTATTAATTACCGTCACTCAGAATGGGACTCACTCAGGCAGAAATGTCAATTCAAAAATAGTTTTTGTAGACATAGACTGATATGACATTTTACAAACTATCACTATTGGCTGAAGTTAGCTCTTGGATGGTCGCCAATGGCAAATATTAGGTTTCTGAAATGCAAATACTGACTTTGAGGAAAAATAATAGCTCAAAAGATAGAAAATGTTCCCATTTAGATTTGTCATGGTCAGGTTGGTGTTCAGCGATCTGGATTGATTTAATTAGGTATTACTTTGACTTAGATATTCAGTTAGCTAGGAGAGGGGGTGATATCTGCAGAATAATCAGTGATCTTCCTTTTCCTGTTCCAAACTACCCAAACTACTGTATCTACTATTATATCAGCCTTTAAAAATCTCTTATTTTTTGTTTCTAGCATTTGAAATAATCACTGAACCATAAAGAATCATAAAGTCAGTTTAGGTTTTCCTGTTTTTCTGCACAGCTCTACATTTTGACAAACAAACACCAGTCAGCTCTCAGGTTCTGTGTGTTTAGTACACTGTACACTCGATTTTTAGAAGAAACTGAGTGCAGTTGATTTTTAATTTCAGCAGGTTGGTTCAATCAGTCCGTGTTTTGGTTGATCACGTCTCCACTTTGGTCTAGACTGAAATATGTCAGACATTTTTACACATAATGGATACTGCTTTTAAGCTGTGTACACTCAAAGTCAGTCATCTTGAATTGGTGACCCCCTGATCTTAGATTCCATTCTCCACAATTACGTTAAGCTTTAATTTACCGTTAGGATACATGTAAAGTAATTTGTTAGTTGGGTCAGACTTCGCAGATACGATCAATCACCATCATAATAAAATATTTCAGCAGGGGTTGACTTGCTGGTTTAAGTTCATCAGTAGAGCAGGACATCTCTTTACGATTCCCACCCTATCTCTGCTGACACGGGGCCTGTCACTCACGGTGTCATGGCTTTGCTTCTCTATCTGGCCCTAACCCATGGCCAGACATCTGCAACAGTAAAACTGTAGAAAAAAATCAGTAATCTACTGTGAAATCAAGTGTACTGTAATTCAGTACATTGTATTATTACAGTAGGAGTACCGTAAAACTCACAGTAGATTACTGGCAACCCTGCTGCCAGTATTTTACTGTTTATTTATGGGGCAGTCGTTTACAGTGTGGTCACAAACCCCCTTTTTCATCCAGTTCGTGACTTCAGTCAGCTCTACTCATTGGCATACACGTCTGTGAAAAAACCACCTCTTCCTCAGCCTCCTCCGGAATTAAGCAAAAACTACTCTTTGTGCCTATATGTGTATTTATAGTTCAGGTATTGTTTGCTTAGTCATTCAAAAACTTGTTAATCTCAGGCTCTGCCGGGGGCTTTGTGATCCCAGAGACTGTCTGCGTCACAGAAGTTTCAGGGCATCACTTGAGCAGAGTCACTGTCAAATACAAATGCATGGCATTCTGTATAAATAGGTAAATTTGACGCAAGTGTCCTGCCTGAATTAACATTTTTTAATGGCGCAGCACTCCCTTAACAGCAGTCAGTATCTGTGGGGACGATATCAGTCACAGCAATAAAGAGATGCACAGCAGTGCACAGGGGAAATTAACTGTTTCCTCAAACTGTAAATTATATGAAATGGAAACCGGGTAATACAGCACTTTATAATTTATCATAGTTTCATAATAATATCCATTACCAATATCCATCCTGTTAACAATGAAGCTCCTAAGAATGATGAAGAGCTTAATAAACTTTGATTGCGTGTGGGGAAATTGAATAGCTTCCTCGTTCCAAGCTGAATGTGTGTTGCAAGTGTTTCTAAATTAGTTTCACTGGTAGGCTGTCAGATACATCATTAAAACTTGATGGACATGCTAAAGTCTGCTTCTGGAGCCTTCTGTTTGTTAAAGAATAACCAGCACTGTCCTACTCCTTAAATAAGGAATAAGTAAGTTGTTGTAGTTAAGCACCATAGCCAAACCGTTTCCCCTTGTATATAATGTCTCATATAAAAGACTTTCCCGTTCTGGATTGTCCGACTGAAATTTCCAAAAGGCTTCCTCAGGATACGTCTACAGCATGCTATCGTGGTTATTATGTTTTCTATTGTATGCATTTGTTTACTCAGGCTAATTAAGTTCAAACTGTGGCTGGCACAGTGGGTGTCAATCCACCTGCGGAAGTGTGTATTTAAATTCAGCTCACACCACACACCATCCTCTGCCATCTGTAACATCAGTCATTACCTTAAATGAAGCAGAAATTAGATGTGATGCTCCACTTAAGTAGTTCTTACCCGTGTCTTCCCTCTCTTTTCTTTCCTCTTTCTTTCAGTTCCTCCATCTTCCTCGTCTACTCCACTGTTATGTGGTCTATTTCTGCGTGTCAAAGGAAAAGAAAAAAAAACAAAACTCATCAAAACTCTTGTTTACCTACAGTCATTATTTTTCAAGGAAAATATTTTTCAAATTAAGGGTGACAGCTTCATGGCTAAATAATGTTGAAATGCAGTACAAGAAAACTGAAAAGGTTACCTTGAAGTCTTCTGCTGTTGAGGCCTTTGTCTTCAAGTCTTCAGAAATCCATCTCCAGACACTTTACTTTCAGTTCACCTAATAGTCAGAAAATGTCTTCCAAAGTCTCAGCAGTTAATCCCACACCATACAATATGTGCAAGCATACAGTATGTAGTTTTTTTTTTTTTTTTACATATGTATAATATTAAATCTCTGTAATTGAAATGGAAACCAACTGCGTCAGAGTCTCCGTCAATCTGACAGATAGTTTGCCCTTCGCCTGTATTATCACTAGACAGGTCCAGCCCCTTAGGTGTGTGTGTGTGTGTGTGTGTGTGTGTGTGTGTGTGTGTGTGTGTGTGTGAAGATTATAGTTTATGAAACCCATCCAGACCAGGAAGTGTGTTTGAGCATTGGAGTGATATTGACCGGTAACCACGTTGCAGGTGTTAAGCATAACATACTCCACCCTACATAAAGACGCTATGTAACTGATATCTCTGTCTCTGTCTTTCTATGTGTGTGTGTGTGTGTGTGTGTGTGTGTGTGTGACTAATCAAAGTTTGTCAGTAACCTAAAAACTCAAGTTATCAATCCGGTTATTATGGAGGGCAATAAAAAGGTACAAGGATCATTTGCACAGAGACACTCACACAAACCTGGACCCTTGCCTGTTTTTACTTCACACGAGTACTTATACTGTACAGCACACGCGCACGCACACACACACACACACACACACACACACACGCACGCACGCATGCACGCACACACACGCACACACACACACACTTACTCTCTCTTTCTGTTCTCTCTCCTTCTTGAAAGTGTTTTTAATTAACTGTGGTCAACACTTAGCTACACTAAGATAACCTTGGGCAATGAAAATCTGGCTTTTTTTTATTTAGAGGCCTCACATAAATGTTACCTTCTTTTTAATCTACAAATTAATCAGATAATAGTAATAATTTGTGATCAGAGCGAGAGTAATCAAGCTTTTTTCTCATTGGAGGAATTCAAGGTGTTACAACTGGTCTCCTTTTACAACTGGTCTCCTTTAATAATTATAGTAAAAAAGGTTGGTAATACAGTAATAATGGCCAGAAAGCTTTCATCAGGTCGTGCGTGATCCTGTACAGGTTTCGCGTTTGACCAGTGGGTGTCAGTACAGTACTTTGGTTTTAGTTTGGTCAGTGTCTGACTGATTTTTTTGTTTTTTGTTTTTTGTAGTGCGTGCAAAAGAGAGAGACTGTTTAGTAGAGATGGTTTTCCGTGTGCATAGCTTGTACATGTGAATTTCATCTTCATGTAATTGTACTACATTTGCGCAAGCCTGTGCATGTCCATATGAAGCTATGTTCCTGCATGTTAGTGTGTTTGTGTGTGTGTGTGTGATATGGGCTCAAAAGAATGTCTCTGTCAGGTTGTGGACTCTCATTAAGATGCTCTGCCAGTGCATAATAAGCTGGCCATATGGTCAACATAGCGGTGGTATCTCCCCCCACCTTCAGGTGGTCGTGTTTGAGAACAGTCCCACAATAATATAACCAGAGAGCCTGGCAGTAAAAATAAGAGATTTTATGGCTTTAATTTGTTAAACCTCCTAATTTCTGGAATTATTATAACTTTTACTAACTATTATAAAACAGTCCATAGACCTCTAATTCGTCATGGAAGGTGCATGGCTGCCACAACACAAGAATTTGCTGCTTGATGGTTCACAGTAGCTCGATGGCTGTGTTCCACGGTCTGTGAAATACTGTTTACATCGCAATAGTAATGTGACTGAGGGCACTGTTACTGCTCTTCACAGCTGAGGCCTCTCAGATGTACAGAAAGGTCACTAACAAGGTATTCGTCCCAGGCACTGATTTGGACACACTGAAATCTTCAATGCCAAACTATGATTAGTAGCCATATGGACTCTGTGTTGAAAATAACTACCTGCTGTAGATTCACGTGGAGAGGCTATGTTAACTCTCACAATGTATCTGCTGTTCCAGTGAGATAATATGATAAGGGGAGATAGTGTCATGAATGAAATGTTAAAAATACCGTACAAAGAGTATTTAGTTTTTACTAAAGATTGAACCAGTAGGTTCTAGGGCCAGCATCCACATTGTGATGTGCACATGCACAATAATCGTATTACAGGATGCGTAATGTTAAGTAAGGCAAACTGAGTCAAACATGACGTGTCTTTTTTTTGTTTGATAGAAAAGGAAAACTTGCACTCTTCTCATTTTCCATGACTAATCTATGAGAGAAGTCTGTCTGATAGAGCGATCCACTCTGATTTAAGGACTCCTGGATACACAGAGTTTGTACTAGTGACATGTTTGCTCTGTTGACACCGTGAACCACCGATCACAGTCATTCAGTTTACCAGTTTATGCCTAATTCTTTCCAAATAGAGCAAGTCCTCCGGTGAAAATTCCTGTATTTTTTCATATCACAATGTCTATTGCAGGAAAAAAAACAAAACATGCAATGCTGTTTTTTTACCGTGTCGCAAAGAGTTAGATGGTTCCATGGTTTAATGCTGAAGGATTCCTGGTACTGCTTATGTTATGCTTTCACCGTATACCTTTAACTGTAGCTGTTGTGTGTGTATGAGTCCCCTTTGTATATGACACTGGACCATCTGTTTCAGTTCCAAGCTCTCATGAGCTAATTGTACAATAACTGTCCAGAGAGAAATCGTGCAGATCCGCATTAAGACGAGCAGAAGGAAATAGTCACAAGATGGCCTGAAGGACCCAGATATTCGTCAGATTTGTCTGATTTGGTAGATGAAATCAAAGCTTAAAGGCTACTAAATAAAGGGCTTCTAGTACACAGAGGAAAGAAAACTTCTTCTGTTAATATTTAAATATCAGGCATTCGTTTGGTACATTATCCGTACTTGATAAATAGACATATGAGGGTTCGCCACTGTGAGTTTATTTTGAACCATTCTCTCTTCCCGTTAGCAGTCAAAAACTGCAGCTTTGAAACTACCATTGCTGTGCACTCAGGAAAAATGCATTTAGCTTCCAACTGTTTGAGTTGATATGTCTAGATGCCAGTGAAAATTGTGATGCCGCTGAGCAGGATGAATGTGAAAGGGAGTATTACTGATCAGTACATCACGAACATAAACAGAAAGAGGTTTTTAAAATTGTGCTCAGCTAGAGCTCTATACAGGCCTGAGGGCAGTAATCTTCCTTGATTGTGCTGAAAGCCCGATGCACACTTGAGGATTTTCAAATTGTAACGGATTTTAGGAATACGGCAGACTGTAGTTATGATGACAGATTTAATAATGTTTTAATATTTTGATTGTAAGTATGCACTCCTCAGACAATTCAGTCAAGACGCAGGACCACAACAATTTCAGAGTGGTGACTTCAGAGCAAACTAAACATGCAGGAGACTGTTTTCATCAGCTGGTCGGACCTCTGTGTGCTTTACTGAAAAACAAAATACAAAAAAGAAAATTGGATGAAGTCATTGCTGAGACGATGGAATCAGCATGGCTTATATGTTTTGCAGCACAAGCTGGAGGTGAAGAACAAAGTAAAGAGTGAGTACTGCACTGGATCAAAAGTAGAAAAAAGCATGAAAAAAACAGCATGAGTCAATGTAAAAAAGCTGGAGGTGAGTTGGAAATAAAGTTTTTTTTGTCTTAAATGTGGCGAGTGAAAGCTGTTGCTACGAGCTAACATTATTATTTCTACCCAGCTGGAGGGGAGAGTGAAACCTGTGATCATTACAAATGTAGTAATTTTTCTTTTCCAGCTCTTTGGAGAAGACGTTGCATATTAATATTATGCAGTGGCGGCTGGTCCACAGGGGGCGCAGGGGAGCTGCCCCACCTAAAATTAGAAAAGAGCTATTTAAAAATAATATTAAACATATTCATTTTAGCAAGAATGTTTCTGAAATGCTTAGATTAGTATTATTATGCCTCGTCCTGTGTCCTGTAGTTCATGTCAAGTTGTTTTTAACTATATTTACTTCATTTCTGTGTTAATATATTCACTTCCTGGTCACGGGGCTCCGGCCAAATGAGTGTGTATTTGGCTCCTAAAATGTTTGGTGAACAGGTGACATGAGGCGGTGCTCTCATTGGAGGATTAAAGAATCACAGCAGGGCGCGATTATTTGCTCCCCGGAACCAATCAGAATAGGTTTCATTTTCTTGTGCTTATGTGATTGGATGATTTTCGCTGCGTTGCCAAGTGGCCTTGAGTGAGATCCAGACAGGATACGGACGCTTTCAGGATCAGAATCAACGTAAAGCAGACATTAACGTGCTCCAAATGTCACAGGGAACACAGTTTTGTCTTTTTCAGCCCGTTACTCCTTCGTTTAGTCTCCTAGACCTCTGTGTTTTACACAGAGACTGTAATTTAATGGAATATGAAACCAAACACCACTTGACTACTCGGCTGCATGGCTGATGCAGGGCTTCTTCATAGTGTCTATTCTGTGGTCAAGTGGCTAAGCAGTCGGCTTCCCACCTGCGGGACTGCATCTAAATCTCAATCAATTCATTGATTTAATAAAAATACATAGAAGATAAAAAGCAGAAATGCAAGTCATGCTTCAAAGTCACCAAACATACATCATATGTGTAAAAACATTCTGTTAAAATGCCAAGGTATAACAAACATCATCCCACATACCAATTTGTCTTTTATCAGAATATATAAAGGGAGCTTTTCAAATTTTAAAGAAAATGTTTGATCCTGGATAAGACCTCCAGGTGTGAGAGTCTGGAGAGAAAAAAATGTAAAAACTTTTTCTTCAGAGGAGGAGTGTATTTAAATCACCTTCTGTTCTTGGAGAAGGTTTGAGTTTCTGCTCAACCTTTTATTGCTGTTCCTTTCACACTAGGATTCCAAGATTTGAGACTCTCATTCATTCGGTAATATTAAGATTATATCTGTAGGGGGCGCAAACCATGTAACAAGGCTGAGTCCCGTACAGTGAAAGTGCACCTTTATTGGGTTTCTAGGTTCATATAAACTCTTTTGTGTAAAATAAAAGCTGTGAAAATATGAACTTGCTCAGTACCGTCAGTCCTCTAGCGCCCCCTTGGCCTCCTGGCAAAAGAAGCCAATTAGAAAATCCTTTGCTTGTGATGTAGTAAGAGCGATATCCATAACCAATCATATTCAAGATATTTTTTTCAAATGTGTTAAATTTTAAAAAATCATCAGTTATTAGCAACAGGAAAACTCACTATGAAAAGTATTAATTGTATAATTGATAATAATTTTGGAGACTTATTTTGACTT
>JAPQRN010000018.1:29043509-29068055 GCA_037367275.1 Coranthus polyacanthus | reverse complement strand
ACCATGTGAAGACCATATGAAGACCATATGAAGGATGGAAATGTGTGACGTATAGTAGCATGTGTGCTCAAATTTTTGTTTATTTTTTTTGTACATGTTTGTCACAGAAAATAAGCTAAGGCCATTGAGTTTCAGGTTGAAAAAATGTATACTTGTACCTTTTTTCTTTTTGTAAAAATTTGAAATGGGTCAATTTGACCTGCATACCGTACAAGGGTTAAAACCAAAATCTACAAAGTTCACTCAGGACCAAAACTCAAGCCTTTAAACTTGAATGAAACAATGCACTGATATTTATTGCGCTCATTATCGACAGCGACTGATTTTTTTGTGTGTGTGATAACCATTTTTGGCCATATCGTCCAGGCCTCTGGAGAAGGCCTACGCCTGAAGGATTAGCTTGGGGTCTTGCGTGTCTACTGTGGTATTAAGTTGCTTGCTATGTGACGAGGCAGATGAGAACAGCGGACTTGAACTATGCATTTTTATAATAAAGGCCCTGCAAATGTCATATGGCGTATGTGTGTACAGTAGTTGAACTCTACTAATCAATTCATAAACAGGCTCTGAGCGTGGCCCCGAGCTGGTTCTGTCTCCTGTCACTGAGACTTTATAGAATTGCAAATGACAAAGTGACATATTCCACACTCTGTTCATCTGAGGACACAATCATATTTAAAATAGTCGGTGTCCTGCCGAGATGCTGAAGGTTCGGGTTTACTTAAAGTGTGTGTGTGTACCAGATGGCATCTGTTTCTTTGTTCTGCTTTGTTCTCACGTACACTCACCTCAGTCTTGTCTGTTTGTCTTCTCTGTGTACATTTTTGAGTTTGAAATGTAGTTGTTTGTTTATGTTTATGTCTTTTTTTGAAAGAGTTCAATAGTTGATATCATGGACATCGAAGTGTACACTTGTAGGATATTCATGTGCTGCGTTCTGTTGCAGTCAGTCTCTTGCTCGGTATCTCTCTGCATTGCGCTTTGGGTTTCATTTTTTTCCCCTCCTTCTTCTCCGCCTTTTCCTCTGGTGCAGTCAAACAAATATGTCACAAAGCTGATTTTTATTGCAGAAAAGTGATGAGATGGGTGAAGGTTTTTTTTACAAAGAAATGTTTCCCCATAATGTCTGAACCAAAGCATTATGTTTATCAAATTCAGATCAAGTAAGTAGCTGGGGTGAAAAATGTAATTCCATTAAATAAGAAAACATCTTCTTATCTTTTTATTATGTCTATTCTTTATTGAAGTGTGCATTAGAATATCATGAACAAATATCACCTGTGCAGTCTTGTAGAAGAAATAGTTATTTTACCTTTGCATAACTCCCACAAAAAGAATTTAAAACCATGCACATGTAGATCTTTTTAATATGGAGTCAGTAAATCTTGACTTTAAATGACATTCTGATGATACAGTGATTTATGATGATTTCCAGGGAACATAAATGTTGCTCGCCTTTTATTGAACTATAACTGAAATAGTTCAGACCTGACATAATTTACTCAATCTCACTCATGGGCTGTCTCCTGCTTCTTGTAGCACATTCTCTCTTTCTCTGTCACTTAACAAACTTTATATACTTTCAATGAAGTGACGAGACCCGTCCCTTTCGCTTTTCCCTCTTTCATCCGTACTTAATTCAGTATGTCTTTAATTTTCATGAGCAAACAGTCGTGGCTCTGACTCTGCAGCAGGTAACTCGTGCAGAGAGTGTGAAAACCTTCAAAGTAGTTTTCTTGGCAACAACTTGGTTAGAGCTTAGTTAGGACTGTTACATAACAACCATCGTTACAATAACAAGCTTACAAACAAGGTCACTAGGGTAAAATAATCTCATCCTCCACCCTGATGTCCTCCTCCTATAATGGCCACCATACCAACCTAACGCTGTCTTATCACGTTAACATCGCAATCTGACAATGTGGGGTCAACTGCGAGATGTCGCTAAATAAACAAGATGAAACTATGGGTCATAATAAAGTTGCTCAAATGACTCATGAGCACGTTTTCAATGGGGAGCCAGGCTCAACATTTACTTTTTTGCGAGCGTCTTTCACTGTATGGATTTGAAACGTATATGGGGGCAAAAGCCAACGACAAGAGATATGTCATCAGGTGACACCCACACGGAAATTTAGAGACTAGTCTAGTTCACCTTAACCCGCATGTATGTGTGCTTTCGTTCACTGTCGCTCCCTTGGGAATCCACACCAACACGAAGCAGCATCTTGCCGTGAGGCGACAGTGATAACCATTGAGCCTCTGTGCTGCCCAGGAGCAATATTGGATTTAAAAGAAAGGTTTTCTCAATTTTTGAAAATTCCACTTGGGGTTTGCTTTGTTCTAGAAAATCAAACTTACTCAGCAGAGAATTAACAAAGAAAGGAATGAGAAAACGGATGGCTGGATGACAGAGCAATGGTGTGCGCATAGTAAATCAAGAGGGGGGGGGGGGCGCAGAAGCATAGAAGATGAAAACCAGTGAGGATCTGTCTCTCTGAAGGAGAGGCAGATGATAAGGCAAAAGAAAATAGATGAAAGAGAGGTATTCTGTCAGCAAACAGCGGAAATCAAATGGGGAAAATTAAAAAAAAAAGGTGCAAGAAATAAGAGGATCAAGGGAGGGCTGGAGGAATTAGGAGCAGGTGATAAGAAATGGACAAGAGAACTAATTGAAAGCAAGTGAGGGAGAAAAGTATAGACTTGGGTTAGTGGATGTGGTGTTTGAGAGACAGAGTGTGTGTGAGAGAGAGATAGGGTAGCAAAACAAATTAAGAGTGGAGGGTAAGAAAGGGATGGGTTGCGAGGGAAAGAGTGACAGAATGAAAGAGTGAAATCAGATGGAAAGGCCTCTCGTGTTCATCCAGGCTGAAAGTTGAATCACAGTTTACAAGCTTCTGGCTTTAGACAGCCATGTTTTGTGTGTGTGTGTGTGTGTTTCATTAGGTAGTGATACACAGAAGCATGTTACCATATGTTCAGATCGGTCTGTCTAATACTGCAAATGGAGTATACCCAAATCAACATATTTCATGAAATTACTGTTTGGTATAGGTTTTGGATACTGTTGAATAAAGTAGCTAATCAAGAGTCCACTTGCCTGATAAAAATGGATTTCTGACCCACTTGCCCAAAGTCAATTTTTACTTGCCCGTATACAAATTGCTTTATTTATCAGTGGCAGGATGTCAACCAATAGTGGATTTTTGAAGGCTAATAGTTGGGAACAGGGAAAAGTCAATAGCTAGTATCAGTGACATTACCTTAACGTTGTGAAGAGAACTAACTGGTATGTCAGCTTAGTAAAGCGCATTTCTGAAAACGTATCTGCAACAACGGAGGGCAATTTATTCAGTGTCTGTTATCAATTTACTGTCTGTATCCAATGGACTGGACTGGAGTACATCTGCCCATGTTACTTAAAAAGGAATGACCTTTAATCCACCTGTCCTTCTACTCTGCACATGAAATCAAAGGAAACTTATGCAGCTTTTGAAATAAACCAAAACTTGCACATTGATAGGCGTATCGTCCTTTAAACCTTGCATGAATGGAAAAAAATTAAGAGATATTTTAACTGTAATTCTTTTTTAAATAAAAATGTAATATCGGTGTTGCAATGTTCATATAAAGGTCTACGTAGGTACTCTGTTCCAAATATTCAGTTCGTCAGGGATAAGGTGACACGTCCAAGACTGCAGACTCTGTTAGTCACAAGTCCACTTCACCACCAGCAGGAGGATATGACACAAACAGGTGATTTAGGCCACAGAGAGAAGGCAACCGGCTCTTACAGGCTTACTCTGCCACAGCTACAACCATCTGAGCCCTGCTTTTCTCCTTTCAAAGGAACAGTACTGTGAATTAAATGTGCAATGCAAGCTACAGCTAAATCTACAGACTAAATATAAATATAGATTACCTGACACTGTTTCATGCCGCTAGGAAGTGAGATAGGATAGTCAGCCTCCTCCATAACCAGCACTGAAATAAACAATGTGTTTAATTCTTTGTTTTACTACTCGCCCTTGACATTTTAGATTTACCAGCCCAACGTGGCATTTTACCTGCCTTAGGCAATCGGGCTTATTGTTGAGCCCTGACTAGTGTGTGAAAGTAAAACTTGACGGCCATTCTCTTGTAATCTATACTATACTGATAAAAACATCTGTTTTCATATACTTGCAAAGATATTGAGTGAACAGAAAACGTCCTGCTACAGTCGTCAGATAAATGAAATG
Organism: Coranthus polyacanthus; assembly: GCA_037367275.1. Taxonomy (NCBI): domain Eukaryota; kingdom Metazoa; phylum Chordata; class Actinopteri; order Kurtiformes; family Apogonidae; genus Coranthus; species Coranthus polyacanthus. Next base: position 29,063,814 of record JAPQRN010000018.1, on the reverse strand, counting down.
CACATGGATGTACAGAAGGAGCTCGGTGCATCACATTATTCATTTCTGGTCACTTACAGTCACCTGATATTGCCTTTGCATTCACAAATGGTCTCATCGGTCATAATGATTCACACAGAAAAGTGCAATGAGGTGTCACGGAATGATATATAGGATAGGGCACAGGTCCACTATACAAAGGCTAACGTTCCTGCCAGACACTGCAACCACACAATGGGGGTTTGCAGTTGATGCTGAGACAGGAGTCGATGCAGCATGTAGATCCAGACGTCTACTCTAAGCACAGGACAGTCCTGTAAGGGGAGATGTATGATATCAGGTTTCAGACCGAAGAGACATTTAGTTGTTTTACAGGTATTTTTCTTTGCTATACAAATTTTCCTTTTGATACACAATGCACTCAAGTGCTACAGTAACTCTAAACAGACCTCATCCCTGTCTGTCTGTCTTTTCTGCACTCTTAGCCCCCCCCAAAATAAAACAGTCTGAAGATGAATGATGTAATCTAGATATGATGAGTGATGAAGATGACTGGATGATGATAAAGATGACAGAAGGATGAAACATGGCTTAAGGGAAAGTTCGGTCAAGGTCTTTTGTGCTATTTTAGTTTTGGGAACCGATGGCACAGGTGTAAAACGCAGTCATCCGCAGAGATCACACAGGGCATGGTGTCTGTGTCTGGTATCTTTACGGCCAGAGGCATGTGGTTCACCTGTGATGCACTTTGAAACTAATTGCAAGTTGAGACATACAGTAACTTTACCAGTGGGTTTGTTGGATCCGGTATTAATCGGCCCCCAGTCGCCACCATCCCATCCAGAAGCAATGAATACGTATTAAATTAAAAAAAAAAAAAAAAAATGAGGCCCTTAGTTTATTTCTCTCCTCCTGAGAAAAAAAGTATTGTGAAATTAAACAGAAATGATAATATTAATCATACAAAAAAGGTCTTCTGCAGCAAGTAATGCCACAAAAATAGCACAGACCACAGCTGTGGTTTAGTTCCCACTCAGCTGACCTCTGGCCCACTTCCCAAAAGCATCTTAATGCTAGGATGATCATGAAAATCATACTATAAAGGAAAGTCTTAAAATGTCTTTCCCAAAAGCATCATAAGTATAGACATTCTCATGTAGATCAATAAGAATCTAGCATCTGGATCCCGGAGAAGGAAACCACTGATTATGGTTGATTGATTTGTTTTGATTGTTTCTTTTTTTTATTTTATTTTATTTTTTTACAGAACAAGTCCTTTATTTACTAAACTTCATTAGCATTTTCTTAAGTGACATTTGATGTAAAACTAATTATACTGTAGGGCGGAAACCACTTACACTGATGAAGGTTACAGTGATCAATCACATATACGGATCATTCTGGGTCTTTGCTGCGTTCGTGTCATATCCTTTGAATCATAACTACAAGCAGCCGAGAGGGGAAAAACCTGTGCAAATTTCAATTCCGTGCTGCAGATATTGAGAATTTCTGTTCTGTGCAACTCAGGAATGTTACAACAACAGACGTGTGTAACGGGTACCAAAATATCTATCTATATCTGTCTTTATTGACCAGTAGCAAAAGTTCAAGATAAATAAACTCCATTATCACTAATAAAGTTACAGACCGCTGACAATTTAACAGTCATGCACTTATTGTGATCGAATGGACCCAGACAGATGTGGTCACTGTACAGTAAGCAGTATTTCAAACATAGGGGAGTCTGCAGACGTTTAAATATGCAGTTACTTCAAAACTGATCATTCTCAGTGCCACAGACAGGTGACGTTAAAATGCCCTTAAGTACTGTTTTGTGAAACACACGTAGAAATTTAAGAGGCTTTGTAGACATAACGCTTAGCTTTGTGATAGACTGATTTAGTACTTTGTGTTTACTTTTAAATATTGATGTGCGTTTCACGCGTAAACACTTCGATAACTGCACTGGTGCACGAGAACTGAAGCCTCGCTTGACGATTCAGAGAAACAGCCCGGATAAAGACGTTAGGTTCGTCGACTGTATCTGTGTTTGTGTGTCAGCCTCAGCTTCGTAAATGTCAGAGTCATTCCCTCTCACGTTACTTTGTTTTTTGTGCTGGAAGCGTCGCAGCTGATGCAGATCCATGCTCCACTGATTGGAGTCAACAACATTTTCACTACTAGGATCTGCTAATGTCAATTTGTAAACAGTTAGATTTGGAGTGTGAAATGGCAAACGGAAACGACACTTCACTCCCTCTTTCCTCACATTGTTGGTGTTTCTTCAATTGGTAACTTTTTTGATGTGTCCCTGAGGAAGGCACTTAAACTACCTGAGACAAAGAAGATGTGAGCTGTAACAGACGTAAGCCAGAAAAACACCCAAGCAAAACTCAAAAGATCACAAAATGAAAGGCGTGATACTTTGGAGTTGCTGCCACTTTAAAACACATTCCAAAAGGACACCTGTACAGCTGATGTTGCCCAGAAGGTTGGATCCTTCAGACGAGGAGGCTCTTTCCCAAGTCTTAAGTTTACATCACCTCAGCGGTGACAAAGATTTAACGGCAGAGTGAAACCATTTGCCGAGGCCTAAACTCCACACCTCTCTTGCCCTTAAGACCTTGTCCGGAAAGATAAGATAAGAAACCAGACCTGCCATAAAACTTGAATATGTCTTTCTCACAGATCTGTAGAGCTGGAGAAATTCTGTTCTGATATTTCTATTTTTATATTTCTTAAATCCATATGAAGTTGTGATAACTTTACTCAGGAACATCGGTCCAACCAAATGGTGTAACTGTCATCTCTGTACGAATCACTCCCAAATATTGAAAGTTATAAAACTTACTTACTTACTAAACGTTCCTTTTCTTCTGGCTCTCTGTTCTTTGCTTTTTTTTCACTTGCTTGCTCTCTGTTGCTCGTTCTCTTCTTGCTGCTGTTGTGTTTTCGGGCTTCATTTCCTGGCTGTGTGGAAAACCCCACCAAGTCTGCGCCATACGTAACGGAGCTCGCCGTGCATAGCTGGATGCCAGCTTTAATTTGAAACTTTTCTCACATTTTGATTTCTCTGCAACACCTTCACCCGTTTTAAGTTGAACAGCTGCCAACAACTCTTCTGGTAAGTTCTCTTCAGCTTAAGCTGTGCGTAATTGGAAATGAACCAGAACCGCGTTTTTACCTCAAACTGACTTGAGCCATTTTTCCCTAATTTCTCAGACTTTTGAGATGAATTACCTCAATGTTAATATCGAATGTTTGACTTACGATCAGTTAAATTAATTTTAAAACTATTCCATCGGGGAAAGAGCTTATAGGACTTCAAACACCACGGACTCCACAGTCCATTAGACGCCAGCTACAGCTTAAACGCGCCTGCCTTCCCACACCCCGGTGATGGAGTGTGCCCAGCCAAGTTCCGCTCTAAGACCAACCAGCTGACCAGCTTGCTGTCGGAACCTTTCCAGCTGACCCCCGCTGTGTCTTTGGAAGCCACCCTCGCTGAAGAGACACAGCGGAGCATCAGTGGCCAGATGCACAGCCCAGATATACTAAAGGAGGCCCACGGCTACAATTCAGTGCAAAACAGCCTGAAATACCTCTGTTTTTGATGATTGAGAGTTGATCGTTCTAACTCCTCACACTTCTGCCTTAAGAGGCTAATTAAAACCCGTAGAACTGTCATTCAATCACAATGCCAGATTCACACTTTACTCTCTTACCGTTTCCAAATGCCACAGGTTATCCAAAGATCCACACACCTATCTGCCTAATTCTCTGCTTTCATCAGCTCCTGATACATCTATTTGAATATGCTTGTATCTACTCTGAACAACTCACATTTATAATAGCATCAACTGTTAATTAATAGTTTATACATTTCATTGGTCAAATGAATATCGTCATTTAAACCAAGCAGGTTGTTCTGTGTGTGTGTGTTCCTTTGGAATAGAGACATGAGATCAGTTAAATCAACATTCACACTTTGGTTATGAGACTGATTAATTTGAGGAATTATTATTATCCATTTTGGAAACAGCCTACGAAAAGGAAGGCAGTGCCACGTTTTCATATTGTGCTGTATAGTTTGGTTACTCGGTTATGTGTAATTTTTATACATTTCAGAGTCAACAAACAAATTCTTCCGAAAAAGAGCAATTCATATAAACAATTAGGCGATGAATGTGTACCTCCAGCCGATAACAGTGCACCGCAGAGTGTGTGAACACAACTCCGTAAAAATATAGTGATGCCGGTTACATCGCTGTCACCTCTTTCTGCTTTGCTGCAGGTTTGTGTGCCTGTGAGACATTGTGCAGGGTTGAATTAGCCAACCACAACATTCAGACCTTCCCAAAGGGTTCTCCAACTTGTGCCTGTGTTTATTTGTGCTTTATTGCATAACTATGTTGAAAGAATCAAATAACTTTTTATTTCTCTGTTTTCCTACTGTGACATCACCCACTGGGTTTTGGACACCCGTGTTGAGTTTGCATTTTGGCCGTCTCCATGTTGGCTTTTTGGAACCACAACTGACCATATTCATCTGTCAGGAAAAAAAAAAAAGTTTTATTTAATAAACAGAAGCTCTGAAAGTCCAACTCGGCAGGTGAGCGAGCTATCAATCACACCTGTCAATCAAACCCAACACGGCAGACATCAAAACCTTCTATTAGCTCTGAAATCTTATTAATGGAGCAATAATTAAAAGATAGACCATCAGTAGACTTATTAGAGGGTCCAAATAAAACAAATGACACCAGGCTGACTCCTGGAAAAAATGCATTGACATAGTATTGTTAGACAAAAGTCCCAGACCTTTTTGGAGCCAGCACCTAGTGGTTGTCAGTGGTATTACACATTAACGTACTGCAGCGGCTTCACTTTGGAGACGTGGTCCGTGTTGCTTGGTTCTCACTAACGCTGCTTCGTGCACAGTCTGGCCCGCTCACCCACTGCTCTCAGCCTTGTTCATCGAGTGGGGAGGAGGGTTTAGATGGTTTGTTTAAACAAACAATCAAACAACGAGCCATAAATGTTACATACGGTATTAAACTGTAATACTGCATATTGTCGCGTTATCCGGCTTTAAAAGCAACGTCACTTTTTGTTCACTTTTCCACAATACACACATGGGGACAACGTCCACACATACATGCTGTAGCTCTAGATCAGAAATTAATCATGGTCTGCTTTTACTATACACTTTCACAGTGTGGTTCACTCTAGCAGTCCAATTACAATAATGCATAATGCGATTTTAGACAAGATCTGGTTACACTTTGGGAGTTCTAAGGTTATTATTATTATACTAATGCAACACCTGGAAGGCCTCTCTTGCTTTCTCTCTCCCTCCGTCTGTGTAAAAATAAAGCGGGTAACAGGTTTATATATAAACAGGCATTAAGAGAGTGAGAGAGAGAGGTGTATGTAGCGTGTGAGTAGGAGTGAGTGAGTTTTTCTACTTGTGGAAGAGAACTTGATTAATTTCATTGGACCTGACCCTCCAAACAAATCCAATATAACTGTCTGCTCGCTACTTATACAACAATCCCAGCGGTGTAAGTGTGTGTGCGCGCGCGCGTGTGTGTGTGTGTGTGTTTTGCTTTGGATGTCTACGTCTGTACATTTGTCTTTGTTTGCGCGTGTGTTTTTTTGTTGTGCATTTCGCAGTGTGTGTCTGTTACGTTAGTAGCCAATAGGTCAAAGCTTGGGTCAAGGTGACTTAGTGAATCAAAACAAGCTAATTAGCTGCTAACCTAATTAGCTTGTCTAACAGTGCAGGTACAAAAAAAAATAAAAAAATAATAAAAATAAAAAAATAGAAAGACGGCAGCATTCACCCCTCCCAGTGTTTTCCTCCTGCCTTTCCTTAATGAAATATGTGTCTCCTCTCCTCTCCCTCCTTTCTTCTCCTTATCATAATCAGTCTCTTCTGGGCATAGACTTGGAGTTTAACCTCCTCAAAGTCAATTTACCTCCGTCCCTCTCTCCCCCCTCTCTGCCTCTATTTTGTCTCCCTCTATCCCTGTCCTCAGTCTACCCCCATTTTTCTCTGTCTCGCTTCTTCTTTCCTGTCTCTTCTTCTCCTCTGCAACTTCCACTGCCCTCTGTCTCACTCAGCGGGGGAGCTGCTCTCCTCCCGGAAGCCCAGCTGGAGGTTATTTGATGCTAAATCTCAGCTAGTATCCCCTGCGGTCCTGCCCCCGCGGAACTTTATTAATGACAAGTGAGTGTGCAACCACAAAAAAAAAGTTAAAAATAAATACAAAGAAAAAAAACCAAAAACATACAGTAATCTGTATTGCCTATTAGCAGTCAGCTTGTCTTTCCAGCTTAATGCGTCTTTATCCTCTGCCTCTGCTTCAGGATTGCTCTGAGTTTGTTGTCATGTACGTGTTGAGTTGATTTGCTGCACATATTTTGGTGGACTGTTGATTTCCAATAGGGAAGAGAAGTTTATTGTTTAGTAAGTAGTGTTTAATACAATGGGGTACAACAGTAAAAGTAAAAAAAAAGAAGTATAAATTAAGAAATAAAGACAAGGGAACAGATATTGTGATGGACCCAAGGTGAAATCAATATTGAATCAAGATGCATTATAATTGGATTAAAAATAAAAATGCGTTAAGACTAAAATGCAAAGGCGCTTGTGTTTTTAGGACAATTTATCTCAGAGTAACAAGAACCACAACAGTTCAGTCCAGAATAGTGTTAAATGTGTTTAATCAGTATGACTTGCATTTCAATGTGGCATTTAGAATCAGCCTTTTTTTAAAGATGAAAATGACAACGATCACTCTAATGTTTTTTTTCTTCTTCTTTTTTTCTTTTGCTTAAGTACCACAACTTGGGTTCATTTTTTTTTTTTTTTTTTACATAATTCAACATAATTAATAAAGGTGACTTGCGTGAACAGTCATTCGTATAAAAAAAAACATGACTTTGTTCATCATTACACAACACATACACTTTAGCATCACTCAAAAAAAAGAGAGACACAGGGAGAGGGAGAGGGGTTTAAAGCCAGGGAGGGAGGATTCTGCGAAGTTTAATTTACAACATTTGATTTCGTTGTTTGAGCTTCATCAAAGTCATGAGACTGCAGCATCTAATCAAGACTCAGTCAACATTCTAAGGATGGCTTCTTATTATCTTAGATTATATGTATTAATTTACCTATTTATTTTCCAATATTATGTACACATGTGAGATTGAGAGCTATAGAGAAAGAAGGGATGAGGAAAGGTCTGTTTGAGAAATGGAGAGCGAAACAAAGACAGAGAGCGAGACGGCGTGACTGGTGTGTTGAAATAAATTCCAGTGAGACATGTCCATAATGTGATGATTCATTGTGGATTCCTCAGAATATTAAAAGATAATGTGCTAACTTTACTTTTCATTGCATTTGTTACTAACTCAACTTTTTATTTTGCAGAGGCACAAATAGAAGGAGGCCATCTGAGATCTCAGAAAGCTGACGTGGATATAACACATAGAACTGTGAAATTTAATAACAAGGAAAAAAAAAAAAAACAGGATTTGGATGTACTGTAAGAGCAACTTTTAGCCAAATATCTACATGCAACCAGCATCTCACTTAATACAGAAAGATGCCACTCACCTCATTCTGTTGTATTTTTTTATATCAACTAGAGCTGCACAATTAATTCAACTGCTGTCGAATCACTATCGCAACATCAGCCTGCGCAATTATATAAGCGCAAAAGGCTGCAATTTAGAGGATCTGATTACAGAAATGGAATATAATGTTTCTAATTATTTGTGTGCAATCTGCTTATTATCTGCACCTGTAATAAATGACTAATCAGGCTCTGTTTAGGCAGCAAAGCTCGTGCAGTGTACGGTCACATGACGTAGACCAGGTAAAATACAGACCAAAGAAATAAACACGACCTCTGTTGTATGCTGATGTTTTAGATTCACCGACACTGAGCACAGAGCGGAACTGTATGGAAGTATGCAAAATTATCAGTAATCTGTGCATTTTCTTAATAATAAAGCAAGCGAACTCAAATTGCAAAAGATTGTCACCAATAATCACATTATGACTTTTTCACACAGTCCCTAATGTCAACCTTTGTTCAAATGCTTCGTGCCAAGAAGGCAGAGACACAGAGGTCATGTTTTAGGCCAGTGGTTACCTCCAAGGCTGATCTGCTCTAGACAAATGTTTAATTTAGAAGTCTGTCATACTTCATGCACACAGGCCATTAGTCCAGCCCACCAGGGAGCTTCACTGGCCTCTTCTAAATGTTTGATAATTAGCTGAAGGGATTTGAAAATGCACGGGAAAAAAAAAAAACAAAAAAAACATGCCTGTGTTTTGAGAAAAGAAGAGATTGCTATTAATTACATCATAAAGTAGAATTATTGCCTCACAGTAGTATTTCTCCTGATGTATGACAAGCAGTCAAGTTGCAGTTTACATCCATGCCTGTCCAGACTCATATAATATGTGTGGCGAAGACTGTGAAGGAATTTAATAAAAATGTGGCACCTTCGCACACATACTGAACGCCCTGTCAGTACAGGATATCGATGCAATCAGGACAGTTTGAAAGTGGGAACCCAAGGTCACGAGTCCAGTATCTGGCCACATGTGAAATATGGTCACAATTCTTTTGCAGAACCCTATGATTGCACGGTGGAGTTGACCTTTGACCTTTTGGATATAAAACGTCATCACTTAATCATTTTATCTATGAGTGACTCAATCCTGAAATTCTGGGTCATGATGGAACTGATGTTGACCAGTAGCTGCTGCTGATACCAATGTTTTTTGCTTGCTTTTTTTGTTTTGTTTTAATGTTGTTTTGTTGCTAACTCACAGTTCAATGAACTTGACGTAAATTATTAAACTCGACACTAAACAATAGTTTCACACACACACTCTTACCAGCAGAGATGCGCACAGCTCAGTTCAGCACACAACACAACACAGGACACTGGTGACATTTTAAACTTGGCAGCATGTTGAAATCAAATTGGCTGCACTCAGATGCCGTGATGCTGTCACGTCATCGTACGGGGACCCTTTCATACAACATGAGCCGCTGTTATCTGCGAATGTCATCTTATTTGCAGATAGGCTAAAAGGATTAGTGCATCACTCGTTTTCTCCTGATACACAGGGCGTGTTACGTGAAATTCTGTCATAATTATTGAGTTATGGGCAAAAAAACATGTATCGCGAGATCAGTGACCTTCACCTTTTACTACCAAATTCTAATCAGTTCATCCATGAGTCCAAGTGAACGTTGCCAAATTTGAAGAAGTTACCTCAAGGCGTTCCTGAGATTTCACATTCATGAGAAATGAAAACATAATGCCTCAGGCCACTGTTGAAATGCCTCCAACCTCCACACATGGAAGCTTCCACACCCCGATGACTTCTTTTCCCTCAGTTCAGTGCTAATCTGTAATAAACCCTTCTCTCATACTGTTTGAAGCACTGCTCTTTTCCATATTGTAAAAACATGCCTCTTATCTTCCCATTGAAAACCACTTTTTATGACTGTGTGCCTCATTACACTAGTGACTTCTTGCCCACTGACTAGCCGGTTCATGTGAGAGTATAAATTGCTTTCTAATAAACTGAAAAAGATCTGATGGGAACATGATTGTAGTGGGCTCCAAAGGAGGTTAAGGAGGTTAGTTAGTCATGTCTCATATTGATCAGCATGATGGTGTATCGACCCATGTTGGATTATACTTTTTAATCTGCTCAATGACTGCTTTCATCTTCTTTGCAACCCAGGTCTTCTCTTTCAGGTCCTATTTTAACTATGGGTGGCAGGAACAATAAGCACCAAAGATAATGATCACTCTTTAAAAACAATCAAGCTGGATGTTTTCTGTTCAAGTGTCAGCGTGACTCAACTTGAACAATGAAAAGCCCACAACGAAATGTATTTGTTTGTATGGAATCATACTTGTATTGAATTAAGTTAAATTGGGGACACAGTTGTATTTGTTCCCAAGTTCAATTATGCTAATGAAGTCAGGTTCATATACGGTGTCAGAATGTTGGATCTGACAGTGTCGGCAATGTTGGTCTAGTCATTATAAAACCATTTTATACTGGGGTGTTTTTCTCCGCATGCAGATTGCAGGTAGCCCTAGAAGAATGAGTTGATTTAGTCCACTGATTGAAAATGTATTTTAGTCATTAATAGTCATTTATTAAGCAAAAATAACAACACACTCATAACCAGAGAATCCCTGCATTGACAAAGCGGGTCGATAACCACCTTAATGATAACACTCTACACTGACTGCAATGAAAAGTCATCCTGGGTATACTGAACTTGATTTGTGATACAGGCCCCTGTTTTGATCTTGAGGTTTCTCCTTCCTGTTTTCCGTATGGACTCCAAGGTTACTTTGCTGTGTGCCGACTCCAGCCAGATCGACCGCGTCTCCTCCTTTTGCTCAGCTAAACTACTTACCTCTGTACCAACTTTGGACCGGCCTGACTAAGCTCTAGTTCATTCCTCCCCTGGTGTTCTGCTCCGGCATTCTGCTCTCCCATGTACTTGCTTCTGAACTGGCCGGATTAACTCTCAGCCTGCTCCGTCTCATTACCCACATGTCAGCCCATAGACCCGTGCATCACTTAACCACAATGCGTTCCTGAGCACCGTTGCCCTGCCTGCCCATCTAGTCTTCAGCCTTCTACTTACCTGGTGGGTTCAGCTCCAGTCCATTGCTCTCCTGCTTTATCCGATCAGGGTCAGCACTTTGCTGGCATGGTTTGTTTTCACTTGTCCTCTTATGCCGCTTTTCCACTGCTGCTCGACTCACCTCAACTCGGCATGGCTTTTTTGACGTTTCAAAAGCAGAGAGCAGGGACCATCAGATACATAGATTTCGAGTGCCACCTTCACCGCGGTTCCAAGCGAACCGAAGCGATACTATGACGTATAATGACGCAGATCACAGATTCACTGCGTCGATGCGCTGATACGTATGTGTGTCATCGCGTCGCGAAGATGTTGGAGCAAACTTTTGAGCAGGGTCTATCTTGATGAATCGAGTCGCTCTGATACCGGCAGTGGAAAAGGGGCATTAGAGGGATCAGTGCAAATCAATACAAAGCTCTACTCAGTCTTTATTGTTTGATAAAATATATCTATCCTAATGGGAGTTGTCTCTCCCCGGATGACAATGACCCTATCCAAAGAACATGAAGGCTCACTAAATGGCGTGAGAACGAAAACGATCAGTTCCCATAACATGGCCTTCATGACCTCAAACCAGTTGAATACGTATTTAGACCAACATATATTTACTGTGCATAATTTTAATAGGTTTGAGGACAAATTTCTCCTAAAGGGGACAATAAAGGCTAATCCTAATCCTAATTTCTCACAGACAGACAACTAAATACCCAGTGTTTATCTTCCTCAGCTGCAGCTATATCCTTTCATATCTGCACCTGTTGGTTAAACGGTAAAAAGAAAACATTGCCCTCCACACACGCGGGGCACACATGTGCATTGTGTAGGGGAGGTTGGAGGGAGCTACTTAATACAAGGATTAAGGGCACTTAATGATGCAAACACAGTCACTTATTGTAAATCCACTCTGTTGCATTGTCTCGCAGTACTTGGATGATGTTACTGTGGTGCAGATTGCAGCATTAGCAGATTATGCAGGCGCAGGCAGACTCTTAATTACTCCAGCAACCCTTGATAGTGACATTATGTAAGTTGAAAGTGTTATCACAGACATACCAGAATGTTGTTTTACATTTTAGTGTCTCATCAACTAGTCTTTCAAAGGGTCAGCGATGCATTAGCATAACTCACTTTCCATCTGTGTATTTTCTTATTATTTATTATTCTCCGTCCTCTCATCATTCCTTCCCCTCTTTTTCCTCTCTTTCTCCGCTTCACTCTGTCTGTCATTAACACATGCACATGAATGTACACGCACATTTACACACATTCACACAAACACACAACCATTCTTGGCTGCATTTCCTTATCTTCTGAAAACAAAGCCTGGGCATGCAGAGTTGTTATTAATTTTTCAGAATAACTTCAAACCTCTGCCTTTACTGTTAGCATTTCATTCTGCATTCAGATGTTGTGGCGCTTTTATATGAAGTTCATTTATGAAGTCTGTGTTCATTAAAGGAGGCCTATCCTTATCAAAGAGTTTGCCTCTCTCTCCTAAACAGATTTTTGTTTGAAGGTTTTATTTATGATGTCCAAAGAAGAAGGAGAAAAAGACGAGGGGGAGGAGGCAGAAAAAAGAAGAGGAAGAAGAAGAGTTATCATAAGCTCACAGAAACTTAAACATGATCAGCAGATAGTCAGTGGAGAAAGACATCACAGTATACTTCCCATACTGACTAATAGGTGATCAAAAGGATTTGCAAAGCGTAAACATCACCGCAGTGACAGTCTATCACCAAAAAATATGCAAAAAGAGAAAAACACTCATGGATTACCACGCTTGGGTAAATAAACTCCACTTCCATCATCGGAAATGGAACCCACACGAAAAGCCTTACAAAAGTTAGGTAGACATGCTGCAGGACAGGTAGACAGATGATCAAAGAGACAGTCAGACAGGCGCACAGATATGCTCTGTTCAATACAAATTGACAATGTGTGCAACCTCTGCACAGGGTCAATAGCTTTTCATGGATTGGAAATTAACTTCATTTAATGAGTTGTGTGTGTTTGGGGGGCTAGGGTCAGTGATGTGCGGGTATTAGAGATAGTGAGAATACAGAGAGGTGAGAGGCAGGCGCCCGGGGAGAACGAAAAACCGACAAAAATCAGAGCCCAGGGGGAGACACAGAGAGAGACCCCAGCAGATGATGAAGAGGAAAAAATGAGAGATGGACAGAAAACAGACAGAAAGAGGGATATTGGAAGATAGATGGAGGAAAGAGAGAGAGAGAGAGAGAGACAGAAGCCAGGATGACAAGACAGTGACAGAGATCAATAAGAGAAGTGGGCAGTGTGAGAGAGGCTGAAGAGATGAAAGGCCATGTGCTGATTTGTTCCCTAACTGGAGAATTGAAATTGATCTCGTACACAACTGTGGTGTGTTTATGTGTGCGTCTGTGCTCGTAACGATGGGAAGTGCTTACGCAGGCTTATAATGCACCATCGCGCGTACCTGTGTGAACACCGTGGGGTGTGCATTTGTGTTCATGCAGGCATATTGAATTAGAGTTAGAGAGAGGGGAAGACGGATCATCAAGCTGATTGACTTAAACCGCCTCAGAGCGAACAGCCCACACGTCAGGACTTTGGGCAGATACTGTTTAGTAAGGGTCAGATACTTTCAAATGGCTATTACTGCGGGATCAGATACTATATGATAGAGCTTCATTATAGTTAGACCACAGGGTCAAACATTTTTAACGACGGCTGAACTTTCCTCTAAAGTACCTTCAAGGAAAAACGGAAAAAAAAACGTGATGGATGTTGCAATCTGCATTTAGAAATCTAACCCTTTTATCTGTTGAAAGGCACCATTGTATTACAGGTGTCTAAAATGATTGTGTGTGTTTAAAGGTCGTCATTGCACAGAGATGTTATCGTCTTACCATTTTAAAGCCAAAGCCATAACCAAAAGGCGAGTCCTCCAACATACACTGAATTCAAAGGATTCAAATACAGTGATGGTACAAGCAATATTAGACATATTTGGACATATACTATATTTATTCCTCAAGACAAACCTTGACCACCTCAAGGCAGATACTTGTTTCACAATGTGGATGTTAGCTGGAGTAAATATACTACGAGTCTACTTTAAACGCATTTATGTCCACTTCTTGTCCTTAATTCCATCGACATATTTCTAAAACATATCATCTAGAAAAAAGTTTATTAGTCAGATACAGCAAAGTTTAAAATATTTTGACCTAACAAGAAGACAACCCCCCACCAATATAGCTTAGAAAATAAACCTTAGCACTACAGTGACTTTAGTTTGACGCAGGCCATGTATAAGTTTTGCATAGTTTTTCCAGCTGTTTAGTTTAGTTTTTGCTTTTGTCAGTTTCAAAATTGTTAGAAATGTCCAGAAAATTGCTTATTCTCAGCAGTGTACTTCGGAGAAAATGTGTGTGCATTCCAAAAGGAAACACAAAACAATGCAGCCTTCACAACCTTTAAGCTCTGAATTAAAATTAAAACACAAACTAGAACTAGAACGCACATTTATAGAACCACTCAGTGCTATTATATGTTCCTATTTTAATGTCTCCCACACCTTATGAATGTGTCAACTTGATAACAAACTGGATATTAGTCTGTCATCATGTTACCGCTGATAAATGTGATTCGTCATCAGGGATACGTTCAGTTTTATCAGAGGATGATGTTGCTCCGATTGGCCTCCCACTCCCTGTCCACTAACACAAAACTCAACTAAGGAGGGATTTAAAAAAAAGTTATTAAAAAGATATTTGCTAAAAAATGGTTCAAACTGTGACAATATGATGGTTCAAACAATAAATGGATAAAGTTGATCTAATTAATGTATTAAATGGAGTCTATGAACCAAAATCATATGAAGTACAAAAGGCAGAAAAGTTCTTTAAACTACGCAGTTGAATAATGCACTCACACCTCAGGACTTATCATCCAAACAGCATGATATACCTGTGTTTGTTCAAATACAACAAAGCTTTAAGGCTTTTTTCCACAAAAAAAGTGAAAGTTTTCTCTTTCTGTTCTCTTTCTGTTCTACTGTGTTTTTTTTTTACATGCATTTTTAATGTTTGCACAAGTTTTAGAGCAGCCAGACATCTTTGTAGGGCATGTAAACAAGTCTCTTCTTTGCAGTTGTTATAGAGCAGAGCTGGTGGTGTTTTCTACTTTAGTTATTATTATAGATATTTGGTTAATAATGGTGGTGGAATTGCAGAGAAGGGTCCAAGTTCATTGTTAGCTCTTAGCCCTGCTGGTCTATGACTAACTTAACCTTTGTCCAACCATCTATAATTCTTACCAATAATAAGACAGATAGTGGGCTGGCCGAGCCATAATCTTCAGGGAAGGGAAGGCTGGATGGGTTAAGGTTACTGGTTTGGCAGGTCAGGTCTAAAAGCTACAAAGCAGTTTTCTAAATAAGTTACAAATAACTTACAGAAACACTGCATGCAAAAGGCTAGGCTGTGGTTACTAGTCGACTAGTGTTTATTTCTCTCAAACACACATATGCCCTGAGTGTCAATAATCTCCATTACCAAACTATAAAGCATTCATGTTGTGGGCCAGCTGCCCCACAACTAACAAGTCCACTCAACCTCCATCAAATCAGCCCATTCATGAATATAAAGGTGCCACTTCCAGTGAAATCTAAACTCGTGGACAAGTTTGTGTGGTCGTGCTGCTCTGACCTGCACCCATTCCATACTGTGTAAGGGGTTTAATCATGTGGCACAAGGGCTAATAAATACTGATGCACATTATGGCAGGACTCAACAATAAGGAAGCAAATAAAGTAAGCGAGTAAAATGCCACGTCAGTAAATTTAGAAAGTCATTTGCCTAGTTGGGCAAGTATTAAAAGAATTAAAGCTGCAGTGCTTGATAGTGTTTTGCCATCACTGAGCAAAAATTCCATAATTACCTTTCAGCATATTGTAATTCAAGTGGTGTGAGAGGAAACAGGAATTCTAGCCCCTTCTCTGGACTCTGTTCTTGAGCTGCAGAAAATCTACCCGTCCATATTCAGGGTCAGATTTACTAAAGCAGCACAAATTAGCGAAGCCACAATGGAGAAAAAGCACTGAAGGGAGTGGCCAGTTTTTGCAGGTGATCTACCAACAATATGCAAAATTATGAACACAGACGCAGCCAGTTCCTTTCGATAATGAGCTGCTCTACGAGCGGAGGGAAAGCTGTGTCTTCTACCACCTGCTCTCTGCTGTCGGCAGCGCCTCCTCCATGCGTAACTGTCACCGTCACTGTCATGTATTACTGGACTCATTCGGGGCACTTTGAGTATGAAAGATGCATCGAGTTAGTTCTGTCTTTCTTTTTTGTTTTTTCTCCTTTCTGACTGATTGTATGCACTGGGGCCAAGGCTTTCTCCACAAAGCTCTGCGCTGAAGCCAAGTGGGAAACGTGGCTTACGAGGTGTAAAAGGCTGCTTTGCTGGGAGAGCCTGAGACAGTGTTCGATAGAGACAGGCTGATCTCTGTGTACCTCGGGTCTGAATATGAATTTGTGACCTTGACACGTTTACAGACGTGCGTTAATGCAACTGTCCGTAGGTTATGGAAATAACCTGTTTTTGGAGGAATTTTACTTTTATGTTATGTATCGAGTAATGGAGCTTAACGAAGGTTCGGTTAGGAAGGCTATTTCCCTGTGCAGGCTTTTGCACAGTTTCCCACTATCTCTGAACTCAATCAGCTGATTTCTGTCTTCATCCAATCTCATCCTGACACGCTCCATGGTAACCAATCACATGTGAGCTGTCAAACTCCAACGCTAAAACGTTCCCTATTCTGCTGTCATTCAGTTGTCATTTCTGTTTCTTGGCTGTTTTGCGAGCTTCCTTACCTGCTGCACGGAGTTGTTGATCCGTTATCAATCTGCTGCTTTATTCTCTGCTCGTCAGATTATCTCAGATTACATTTCTGTGGGGTATTTCGATCCGAGCGGCGAACTCCAACAGTTCCACAGTCTTTATACCTTTGTGCCACTCCTTTGTTCTCCACACCAAGTGAGGAGACTATTATCTGAGAGAGAAAGGACATGTTTTAGAGTGAGGGCGCAGCTGTTTATCTGTAGCCTCTCGATACCCAATTCTGTGGCACCGGTGGACCTGGGAGTGACCCGGGTCAAACTAGAGTCACGGAAGAGGAGGTCAAGGATCTTACATGCGTGAATGGCATGAATAACTCAACTTATGAAAGATGAACATGAACAGATGGTGATCAGTTGTGTTCAATCGATACGTTGTAAGTTATGTAACATGTTAACACACACCCACATTTATCAAAGGAGGAAGTCCAATGATGACGTCAGAGGGCACCAAATACCTCAGAGGGCACCTGATGTGTAATAACTGGTGTTCAACCTGTAGAGGGCAGACTAAAGAGAGACATTTAAAACACAGAACGTTCAGGGGTTTAGTTACTCTTTAGTATCATGTTTAAATAGCCTTTCTTCTCAAGTAATTTTCCAGCGCGCTCTATGGACCAGTCATCACTGATTGAATGGCCAAATCTCCCTGCATCAAATGTCCGAATTCCTCTGCATCAAATGGCCATATTTTCCTGCGTAGTGTTTTAAATGACCCCTGCATCATTGTTAGCATCTGTCGCTGCATCACAGTTCTACGTCCTGTGCATCTTCCCCCGGCTTCCCCTTCATGCTGACCTTAATCCCCGGTTTCGCTACCATTCCCATTCTCATGTATTTTTTAATCTCTAACCTCTTCGTGAACGCTGATCTCTTTACTCACCTCCTCCTTCTGCTGCTTATAAATATATTAATCGTTTGCTGTTTTCAGGTGCTGCTTACTCAGCTGCGCTACAGCTTCTTTTCGGGGGGAGTTTTTCTCCATAACTGGAACTCCTAATTCATACAATCACTTTGCACGGTGATCTTCCTGCAAAAGTCTGTTTTTTGTTACATTATATACTGCAAACTTTCCCCATTTCTCTTCATTCTACTTTAAGTCTCTTCCGATTAAAATGACTCTGTGTGTGTGTGTGCCCGTGTTTGTGTGTGATTGAGTATTATTTATGATAAGCAGACATACATTTGTTTACACAGTGGGGGCTCGGCTCTCTTTAGCAGACAAAATTCAGGCTATAGTGGTAAGTCAGTGTAATGCCATTTTGAGATAATTGGCATCTGTGATTATTTCACAGCATCAGCTGGTGATTATGTAAGGAGGCTGGTAAACAAAAAGTCAATGTTAGCATTTCTTTTTTTTTCATTTAAAAGTTCAGTGTGTAAGATTTAGGCGGATTTAGGAGAATCTAATTGCAGAAATGGAATATAATATTCATAATTATGTTGTCATTTGTGTATAATCACCTGAAAAGAAAACCATTGCATTTTTGTTACCCTCGAATGAGCCATGAGCCAAGAATTTACAAAAAAAAAACTCTTTAATGTCAAAGTGAAAACAAATGTAAACAAAGTAATGTCAATTAATTAAAAATAGATGATATAAAACAAGCGAGTGCATAAATATCAACCCCCTTCAAGTTAGTATGTAGTAGATGCAGCTTTGGACACAATCACAGCACTGAGTCTGCGTGGACAGATCTCAATCAGACTTGCACATCTGGACACTGCAATTTTACTCTGTTCTTCTTTGTAAAACTGCTCAAGCTCTGTCAGATTGCACGTGGGTCAGGGTTCGAGCAGCGCTATTCAAGTCCAGCCACAAATTCTCTATTGAACTGGTTCTTTGACTCGGCCACTTCAGAACATTCATCTTGTTGTCTTCGTACCATTTCTGTGTAGCTTTCACTGTATGCTTTAGGTCATTGCCTTGCTGGAAACTCTCTGTGACAGACTGAATCAGATTGTCGTCCAGGATTTCCCTGTATTTTGCTGCATTCGTTTTACCCTCTACCTTTAGAAGCCTTTCAGGGTCTGCTGCTGAGGAACATCCCCACAGCATGATGCTACTACCTCCGTGCTTCGTGGTGGGGATGGTGTGTTTGTGGTGATGCGCAGTGTTTGGTGTCCGCCAAACATAGCGTCTCGTTTCACGGCCAAAAAGCTCAGTTTTGGTGTCATCAGACCAAAGAATGTTTTTCCAGTTGACCTTGGATTCTCCCGCATGTCTTTGGGTGAACTCTAGTCCAGAATGAATTTCTCTTTGCCACTCTCCCATAAAGCTTTGACTGGTGAAGAACCCGGCCAAAAGCTTCTCTGCCATCTCCGCTGCTGAAGCTTTTAACTCCTTCAGAGTTGTCGTAGGAGTCTTGGTTGCTTCACTCACCTGTCCCCTTCTTGCACAGTCACTCAGCTGGGGAGGACATCCGGCTCGAGGCAGATTTACAAATGCATTGTATTCCTTCCATTTCATAATAATGGATTTAACTGAACTCCAGAGGATGTTCAGTGACTTGGAAGTTCTTTTGTAATCATCCCCTGACTCATACTTGTCAACAACCTTTTCTCAGAGTTGTTTGGAGTGTTCTTTTGTCTTCATGGTGTAATTGTAGCCAGGAATACTGACTAACTGAATACTGAACACTAACTGGACCTTCCAGAAACAGGTGTTGATATTACAATCACTGGAGACACATTCACTGCACTCAGGTGATCTCTATTTCACTATTTGTGAGACTACTAGCACCAGTTGCCTGGTCCTCTGTTGAATTAGGTCAGTCACTTTAAAGGCGGTGAATATTTATGCACTCACTTGTTTTATATTATCTGTTTATTATCTATTTAATTGACATTACTTTGTAGAAATATGTTTTCACTTTGACATTAAAGAGGTTAAAAAAGACAAATTATATTGACCATGATTCCATTTATAAAAGCAAAAAAAAAAAGGGGAAAACATCCAAGGGCGTGAATACTTTTGCAAGGCACTGTACGTTGCGTTACTATCACCTACTACTATGCTTGAATGTGGACTGGAGTTACTATCTTCTTAAAACAAAAAAACCAAGAATGGACAAAACAAACGCTGGCTCTACGTTTATTGTGGCCACCGTAGTGGATGGTGGTGGTGGTGGATATTCAGTCAACACTGAACCTTTAAAATAAGACAGAGTGCAAAATAGAGACAATGCCAACAATACTTAGTGATTGTCTTATTCTTTTTATCCTTTTATTTTATTGGTTTTTTTTTTGCTTTTTCTTTTCTTTTATTTACGTGATTTTGTCTTTTTATTGCTTTTAATCTCTTACTTGCTTGTATTTATGTTCCCAGGGCTGATGTCATCTTTTTATTGCTTTGATTGTTGGATTTTTTTAAATTTTTTTTTTAATATTGACCTTTTGCATTTTGCATACTCACATTTCTATCTATTCTATTTGTCTTGTTTTAACTTCATCATAACTATAGCTTAACTTTGTCTTACTTTGGCCATACTGTTTTGCTTTCCGTTGTTACATTAAGTTTTGAGTTACTGTTTTCACTTTGTCTGTCAAAGCACTTTCTGTTTTTAAAGGTGCTATATAGATTAAGTTATTACTATTATTAAATAATATTAGCATCAGCCATCTCTGTTGACTGCTACCTTTCTTTCTTTCTTTCTTTCCTTCTTTCTTTCTTTCTTTCTTTCTTTCTTTCTTTCTTTCTTTCTTTCTTTCTTTCTTTCTTTCTTTCTTTCT
>JAPQRN010000018.1:29026095-29039561 GCA_037367275.1 Coranthus polyacanthus | reverse complement strand
TGTGCTGTTTCGTTGCTGCGGAGTGCGGACAACGTAGGCTAAGTGTGCATACGCGCGCGTGTCTGTGTGTGTGTGTGTGTGCGTGCGTTAGTGTGTGTGTGTGTGCCTCTGATGTAGCGTGCGTGTGTCCTTTTAGCGCGTGCGTCTTCTTGGTAGCGCGAGGGAGAGAGTGTAAAAGAGAAAATGAGAGCTAGTGGCACGCGCGGGGAGTTAGTGTCTGTGTGTGAGTGTTTGTGTCTGCGCGTGCGGGAGAGAGAGAGAGAGAGAGAGAGAGGGAGGGAGAGAGAGCAGTGCCCAACTTGGACACAATATTACATCTGGGGAACAGTGTAGGCATGCTCTTTTTTTTTTTTTTTTTTTTTTTGGGGGGGGGGGGCCTTCCCCTTCACGCTGTGCAGATATTTTCATCTGAATAAATAAGCCAAGTACAAAATAAATCATAGATCAAATTCCCGGCTGCTGCCTCTCCAAGTCGACACAGGCAACGGGATGATCAAGACCTGGACAGAGACAGTTCAAAAAACCTTGTCTTGCCCAGACAGATCTTGGCAACTTAACTCTGTGACTTGTGTTGCTGTCTACAAAATGAGCACCCAGACACAGAAAGAAGGGGGGGTGAAATTTCATCTGGAGGGCATGTAGAGATGAAATGGCATGCTTATAGAGAAACATGATTTTGTGGAGTCTCTCACACACACACAGACAGACACACACACAGAGGACTTGTCTCAGTGGCTGTGGAGAGTCTGATGGTATGACAGGGGATTGATGCTGTATGTCAGCAGCCCAGCCGGTCTGTGTTGGTGGGGATTTCGTGGCTGAAGTGGACCTACATGTTGAAGATAGATAGATAGCTACAGAGGCAGGAGAGCGTTAACATTCTCCTCATTTGGTGGGAGCGTTACTGTTACTCTGTTTATCAATAGCTTCTCTGTGTGCACATCTCCCCCTTTCCTCTCTCAATGCCTGTCCTTCTGTATTTCTCTCTCAGTCTCACCCTTGAACATACAAACCTGTCTCCTGTGTGATGTACATGAAAATTGTTTCTTACGGTGTTATGATGCTTGATGTTTTTTTTTTTTTTTTTTTGGTGTGCGTGCGAGTGTGTATTTGCATTTCCCTTAACACTTATCTATCTCTAGCTGGTACATAGTCTGCATTCATACTGTGTGTGTTTGATTGTGTTATCTTTATCTGTATTCCCGTGCCATACATTGCAGCCTGTCATTGCGTTAATAAAGGGATTTGAGTGAAAGTGTGAATGTGGGGGAACTGTATGGATTTGATGATGGTGCATTTAAGCTGTTTACGATTAAAGCAACTGCTTCTTATCACCTGCGATTTATCTTTTAGAACAATCTCTGCGTGTGCTTGTTTGTGACTGTGTTTTCTGCAGTGGTTATCGGCTTTAAAATCTGCGTCTTTTCTCAGATTGATTTTTTTTTTTGTTTTTTTTTTTCACAATCATATTTTCACAATCTTGTGGAGAAAAAAAAGCTATATGGCAGCATCCGTATGAGATTATGATTCGTGGTTTGAGCAAAGGTAAATAATGCAATTTGCATGTTATTTCGTTCATCAAAGAGGACCTGATCAAATCAAGCCTTTTGGTGTCAAATGTTAACACCGTGATGTGCCGTAGCACAGTCAGACACACAGCAACGTAGTGTGTGAGAAGACGAAAGGGCAGACAGACATCTGGAAAGACAGACGGAGGGTGGCAATGATTTAAATTTTTAAAAGAACATTTCGTCAAAGCCCCCAGATGGTCACCAGCCTTTTAAATGCGATGTTGCACTTTAAATTCCAACACACAACTAATTATTGATTGTCTGCAAATGTCACTTAAAAATGTCATAAAAAGTCAGGTATCTTCAGACATGAATTGAAGTGCAAATAAAGGCCTCAGGCAGCAGGAAGACGTAGGAAGGAGTTCGAGGAAGTACTTCACTTACTTTTTATGAATCTCTTTAGGAAATAAAAATATATTTAAAAAAAATAAATAAATTGGACAAAACAGATTCGTCAGTTTCTGAATTTTAACAGGAGGTTTCTGTTATTGTTTCAGCAAAATAACGTATTTTTGTTATTTTGACTAAATGATCATTTTCACAAAATGCAAAGCAAACCAGTCAGTGAATTCAAAACATGTTAAACAATCCATCAACTCCAACTTTCCAAAATATGAGATTCCTGATTAAAGAACCAACCAGGAATTTATTTATAGATCTCATTTTTCTTTTTGTTTTTAGCAACATTAGTTAATTGATAACAGGCCTACATTAATAATGTGTAAATTGATAAAGGTGATGATTGGGGAATAACTATTAGGCCTCTTGAATGGGAATGCAATAAATATCATTTTCAAAGCCTGTTTTACTTGAGCATTTACAATCCCCACATATATTTTTCTGCCAAACAAAATCTCAGACAGACAAAATAAACACAAGAAATGTAAATCAACAGGTTGTTTTTGCCAAAACATGTCCAAATATCCAACTGTGATCGTAATTCCCATAAAAATCACGGCTTATATAATTGATATATGGTTGAATGAACTCTGCGGGGAAAAGTGCGGATGATATTTTTGGCACACGTTCACACTAAACACAGACACACAGCGGAGGATAACACGTCTGAGAACTTCACTTTAGACTCCCAGTGGGGCTATGAACACACACACACATTCACTGACACACACGCCGGCGCATTCGGACACACGACATTTTAGCGACTTATTTTTTATTTCCTTTTCAAAGTGAGGACTAATTAAATGCGTCCCCTTTTCAAAGCTTTTTAATGTATTTTTCCTTATGAGGACATTTAACCTCGAACAGTAAAATGCAAAGCACTCGCACGCTCCCAAAAGGCACTCGCACTTGCACAAGTACGCACACGGTGACAATTAGCTGACATTGACTCAATGCCAAACAACAAGATATTGGAACTAGCTGTCTGTCCCTCTGCCTGGCATACTAATATAACACACATGGGAGACACACAAACCCACACAGACACATTCACTGCTCCTGTGGATGGAAAACAGCTAATTAAAACAAAGCTGCACAGTCCTAATTCACTGTAGGTACTCTGAATAAAAATTATAGAATGATTTATTGAATTGTTCCTATAGATAAAGTTTGCCACCTATAGTTAAAGGATAATCTGTCAATTTACATGTTCTCTTTGATATTGAACCGCAGTGTGCTCTGACTGTCCCGATTTGCATGAGTACAGTGCCACGCTTATGCATATGCAGTAGCACATTTGTGTGCATGTTTATGAGCATCTCTGCACTTGTCATGTCTTATTAATTAAATATTTCGTTGTAGCCTATTTTAAACACGGCGTTGTGTGGGAACGTGCGTGTTTGTGTGCACATTTTAGCACTTATGTGCTAAAATGTTTTAATAATTTCCTGCAGCCTTTGTATGAGAAGAAGGGGAGCACTTAACTGTTCAAACAACGTGGAAGAAAAGAGCAAAGGGAGATGTTTTGTGTGTGTGTGTGTGTGTGTGTTCACCTGCAAGAGAAAGAGCATCTCATCGAGTACTGATGATTTTCAGGTACTTGAAGGTCCTTCTGGTTGTCCAATGACACCATAGTATACATACACACTTCAATACAGTTAACTACTGCAGTGCACACAGTTCAATGGAGAGCAAAGAGCCAGGATGTGTGTGTGTGTGTGTGTGTGTGTAGGAGAGCTACAGAGACCTAATGAATACTGGAAGCAGTGAACCATTTCCTGTTCATTCTCACTAGTTCTCAAATTTAAACGTACTACTATACATACAAAACATGTGAAGCAAAACGGTCCGGCTTGCAGTGCCAGAAAAGCGTTAACTATCAAATGACACACAGAGTACATGCTAAGGATGCATGGGTCATTATGCTTGTGTTGCCGAATGAGAAAGTAATTTTTAGCTCTTCATACTGGCTTGAATGGGTAAGTAATCTATCTTTATAGTGTTTAAATGACAAGTTTTAAAAGAGCCATGGCCTACATACAGTAGACTAATGCAGGGGGAGAGGGCAGTGAGATAGAGGAAGACAGAAAGAGGAGAGAGAAAAATATGTGTGAAGAATTAGTGACAGAGAGAGAGAGAGAGAGAGAGAGAGATTGAGATTGGAACAAGTGTGTTAAAAGAGAGACTGGGACAGAGAGGAAGACGAGGCACAGACATGCACTGGGAGACAAAGTGAAAGAGAAAATGAAAATGTATTCCCCAGCAAACGCGATTAATCAGGAATGACTTTTCCATCTTGTGCTGCTCGGCTAGTAATGTCTGGCATTAAGTAATGACATCATAACCCTGTCGGCCTTGAATTTATATCTCCTATATGGAGGGAATTCCACCAAGCTGACCCAAAGGCATGAGCAAACAGGGCTCTAAAATCTGTTGATATTAATGACTGGACTCAGATGTTTCATGCTTGTTGTAAATTCTCCACCACAGCAAAATCTTGCATTTATCTGTCATTTAAAATCAGAAAGGACGGCATAAAATAAAGGACGTAAAAGAGCATGTGTATATCATATGAAACAGCATGACAGACCTTAAAATTATTGACATAATAAAAGTGTATAGCTGGTCTAATAGTGTTTTACTGCCCATTAGTATGCATGAGTAAATGCCACGTCTAATTTTTGTCAGGCTCTTTCTCTGAACTGCCTTGTTAATGTGTTTTTTTTTTTTGTATCTTTAAACACAACTAATAGAGCTTACTGCATTAATCATTTTAACTGTCACAGGTTTGTCTGCATACATTCAGCTCATAAATAGGATGTGTGAAGAGCTAGATGCACATTGTAAAGAATAAAAAGTTATATGAGGGGTTAAAACTTTGCATTTGGCCGTTATAGAGCTTTCAGCGCTTTTGGCACAGAAGTTTGTTGCTGTTTCTCTGTAGATTGTGGTGCAGACGCCTCGCTGTGGTGGGAGCTGAGGGTTATTTCATAACACAGGATTACTCAGCCAGTCAGTGCTAAAAATAAGCATGAAATGAACCTCTCAACTGGAGTTCATAATGAAAGATCAGTTAGTATAACTACAAGACATCCATGAAAACCAATATCCAAATTTAATTTGACCAATTATTCAGAACATCAACAGTTATGGTACATTTCTATAGATTCCAGTGAAGGACATCATTTGCACCACTTTCAGTTCGTTTGCTGCGTTAACAGCCATGCAGTGCATTCAGGTAGCAGCGTAGTGAGTTCAAGATGTGGTGCCAAACATTAACATGTTTGTCATGCTTGCATAAAATTGAGCTCTAATCTGCTTTTTTAAACATCACTTAGCATCTCTCACAACTTCCAACAAAGTAAACTTTGTAAACTTTATGCAGTCATATCCGTTCTGAGAGATTCAGTGTTGTACTTTCTACCCTTTTTTCTTTTTTGGTTTTTCATTTTCAAAATATCTTATTGTACCATCACTTATATAAAGTACAGTTTGTTTGTTTTTTTATTTTAGATGTAGGCTGTTTAGAGTCACTGTGACACTGCACCAAAAACATTTTTGTGGGCATCGATACTGTTTCCTAAAATATTCAAATATGAACCAAAGGGGACCCCTCAGTCGACTGAGATACTTGAATCGATCATTGGTTTGTCCATGTGACAACAGCTCTGAACAGTGTGGATTTTTTTTCTCACTCACCTGGGTAAGTGAGCTCCGCTTGTGGTGTCAAGCTCGGCTCTAGGGGACAGAGGCCGGTGGGGAGTTTGACTGGTGCGGATGGTAACGCAGGTGCCCTGATGCGAGCTCAGGAAGGACAGAAACCTCCCATGGAGCTGAATGCCTCTAGGGTCAGTCTGAGACATAACCACCAGATACCGCAGCGCCACAGATCTTAATTGAGTTCATTGTTAGTTATTTGGCTGGAGACAGCTGGCTTTGGTCATTAAGTAGAGCCGCTGGTGACGGGGATGCATGTATCATATGCTGCAGTATTGATCTTTAAATGCTCAAAAAATATGTTCCCATAATTCTAATTCTAACTCATAACCGAACTGGATTGCAGTGAATATTCTGCTTGCCAACAAAAGGAACGAATACAGCCAAATCTGATTCGACTGGCAGAATTCTTACTCAGTTACAGCCTTGTTTCTTACTTGGCTGAGCACTCATAATGCTGTCCATCAGCAATGATCCCCTGACCCCCTTCCTGAAGCTGTGACCTTTGGGGCTTGCGTCTTCAGGTTGGTTTGAGTACTTTTATGGCTCAAACTGAACCAAAATTCAGTTCAAAAGACTTGAATAAGCACATACATTTACTATCTTAAAAGTTTAGCTGTTGCTTATTTGCAACAGGATTATCACATCACAAAGATTTCTGTGGGTAGAGATGGATGCTCTCACAATAGTAGTAACCATCTAAGTGACGACACTTGTTATGAAAACAGTACAACAAACCTACAGGGGACATACTACAAAGCAATGTAGCTCAAGTGTTTGAGCCAAAAGATCAACTCTTTCTTAGCTGGAGCCCTCTGCTGCAGTGGGCTCACTGCGTCAGCACATTGGTCTCATTGAAATGAATGAGGATGCTGTGTTTTTTGATGTTGTGCCATTGTGGGTCTGAATGTAAAATGGTTACTTACTATGGCATATCCCAGGGCTAGCAAGCTGAAATAACACAGATAAAAGTAATATGGTAATTAGTGATACAGGTAAGGAAAAAGCACTTTTTAATAGAGTGCAGGATCATCAGGGAGGATCTTCTACAGACTCACAGTTCTACTTAAAGATACCTAGACAGGTTGATATCTGTTTTTTGAACATTTTTAGTATTTTTCTGAGTATGACTATCCATAAGCTTTGCCTCCCTGTACCTTTAAACTTGAGAACTGTATGTACGGTGCTGGTATTCACCAAATATAGAGGCTAATGTGTCTATTAATGTAGCACTTGTGATATTTTATTATTTCCGCTTTGCCTCTCTGTTAGCATGACATTTTCTATAAGCTGTAGGCTAATGGCTGGCTAGCGGGCTAACATTAAGCAGGCTAATGTGTCTGTTAATGTTACATTAGTGTTATTTCAGTTTTCTCTCTCTTAGTTCCATGGTTTTAGGGCATTGTGTGTGTGTGTGTGTGTCTGTGTGTGACACTGTTACAGCACACCTACGCTGTACGTGTGTGTGTGGGTACGTGTGTGTGTGTCGTGTACCGTACGAGTGTGTGTGTGTGTGTGTGTGTGTGTGTGTGTGTGTGTGTATGTGCGCTCTACATATGGAGCCAATGAGTTACATTTCCATTTCAAAGCGACGAGTCAGCAGCAGCAGAAGCTACTTTCATCCATTAATGTGATTTTAGGGAGAGAGCAAGACAGTGAGACGCACAGAAAGAAATGCATAGAGCCACAGAAATAATTACTCTTCAGGTTGGCAGAGGGTTCAGATTGTTTATTAGTGTCTCTCTGTTTCACTCTTACTGAAAACTACCTCTCATCTCCCCCTGTCTTTGGTTGTGTTTTAGTCAGATTATGTGTACCTATCTGCTCAACAGTCCAGCGTTTTAATGCATCTGTCACTCACATTATGAGGTTCACTGCTCTACAAATAATGTGAGTCTTGTACCACTGTATTTGTAAAAAGTTGTAAAGTCTGCAGATGAATCACTTTAAAGCATAAACAGTCTGTGCGTATAGCCATTTGTCTCAGCCTTCAAGACGAAATTGTTCAGAGTTAAGGTTAGATCTGTGTGTGTTGGGGGGGGGGGGGGATTAGTGGATTATTTTGTGCTTGAGTGCCCTTTTGTGTGTAAAAGTCCATGCGTAAGCTAAAAGTGTGTGTGCCACTGAGTCTAAGAATCATGTGTGTTTACACAGCTTTTCCGGGTGCATCCATGCAAAATATGTACAAGTTGTGTGTCACATTAATGTGGTGCTGGAAACTGAAAGTGAATGTGGTTAGTTAGGATTTTGTTTGTGTATTAATGTTTAGATGTTTACATGCCTGTTTCAGAGGGTGTATTTGCTTGTGTATCCATGTGAAAGAATTTAAACTGTGTATTTCCATAAAGTCTGGCAGTGAGCAAACGAGCACATGCATAGCACTGTGTACAAACATATTATGTGGAGTCGTTGGAGTGTGTTTTTTCTGCAACAATTTTATGTGTGTCTGCATTAACATCCCGTGTTTGTGTGTGTTTATGTATTACAGCTGAGCATGTGTGTGTACGTCTGAGGATAAATGCATTAGCCACAGGCTATCGTTGCTCCAGTAGCATCGTTCTTATTCTATCCATTTTTAATGATCGGTAATGGTCGCTAGCAGTGTTGAACCTACATCGTAAGGACATGGCAAAAAAATGATCCTGTGCTGCACAAAGCGAGGAAGACTGATGCTGAAAAGGGAGTGGAAGAAAAGGAGAGGAGAAGGGAGGGTGTTAATAGATGTTATTTTGTACGAAACCAGCATCAGAGGAGCACTGCTGAAAAGGTCCCGTGGTACACTGTGCCACTGCAGCACAGGCCTACAGGGAAACAGTGGGAGAGGAAGAGGGAGGGAGGAGGTGAGAAACTGGCCAGCAGGCTGGTGACTGACTAGTTGTCAGCTTGATTTA
This sequence comes from Coranthus polyacanthus, assembly GCA_037367275.1. NCBI lineage: Eukaryota > Metazoa > Chordata > Actinopteri > Kurtiformes > Apogonidae > Coranthus > Coranthus polyacanthus. The sequence goes on along the minus strand of JAPQRN010000018.1, from coordinate 29,030,983 downwards.
CTGACTAAATGATGGACTGGTTGCTAGGTTGATTGACTGACTTGCTGCCTGATTGGTTGTGGTACAGGCTGGATACGTGAGTCTGACTGAGCCAATTGCTGATTTGTTGTGAGTTCTTTTTTTTTTTTTTTTTTTACAAGGTATCTTGTAAGCGAGGAAGAGCAAGAGCGAAACAGAGGAGACAGAGAGCAGATGGAGGCAAGTCGAGGCCTCTTAACTGTGTTTAAACCGTAGAAAAGGCTTTACAAATGAGTTTCCAGGGTCCAAAGGCCAAGAAACGTACTTAGCACATAATGGCTGTTAAATTGTTTGTTGTTAAATTTAGGCTTTATTTGTTTCCATTAAAGACTACAATGTGCTTTATTACCAATGCTTCCTCGTGGCATCGTTTGGGGAAATGGGAGTTTTTTAACCACTGAATCTTGTGTAATCAAATCAGAGTAAATCAAATCAAATCGAATTGTACAAAACTAAATGAAATAATATGGAAACATTTACAACGATTTATCACTTCAAGTAAAAAAAAAAAAAAAAAAAAAAAATGAAATGATTCCAAACGGATGCTTAGAGATTTTCATGCCATCTTAAAGTGTAAACGGAGCAATATCGCCCTGTCAGCTGTAGAGAGGAGGCAGTGAGATGGATGGAGAGCCAAAGAGAAATGAAGAGGAGTGGGAAAGGAGCAGGGAGCGAGGGAAGTAGGAAACAGGGTGGTGGGGGTTAGGGAGGAGAAGAAGGAGACGGTGGAGGCAGGGAAGGCCTTAAGCAGTGTGATAAGGAAATAATAAAGGAAAGGTTGTAAAAGGCTTCAAGACTCCAGCCGTAGCAATATCAACTACACGCACACAAACACGCGCGCACGCTCTTAACTCGCGTTCTCGCTCTTTCTCTCAGTCAGCCTCTCAAACACACACGCACAGCTGTATGAAAATTGATGTTGCAGTGTCCTTTACAGGCCATTTAATCGGAACAACGGCAATCGCTTACTTCTGTCTGACAAATGACGGCTAAATAACACAGCTTTACCGTGTGTCTGCCTGTCTGTCTCCCTGACTGTCTGCCTGTCTTGTCACGCACAGAAATGTGGAAGAGCGTGCGTCAGGGCCTCGTGATTCACATTGGCTCTAATTCTGCTACATTTTGCCACGCTATCAGGTCCTTTCAGCACAACTTCAGCACATTAGACAATAAGCTGCTTCTGTGAGGAGTTTCAAGTAGTGCTTCTTGAATGTCAAGAATCAAGCCGTTCTCTATTCTCTCTGTCACCCCATTTTCTTTCCTTTGCTCTCAACTCATCTTATCTCCACTTTCATCCCTCTGCCCTTTTTCTCCTGCCTCATGTCTTTTCCCTTTTCTTCCCCCTTTAACTCTGATACTTCTCTCTTTATTTTTTACTTGTATCAGTCCTTTGCTCTGTCCTTCTTCCTTGTCGTTGATTCCTCTTTAATTTTCTTTTCCTCTCTCTGCCTCCACATCTTTAATTGCTCTCCTCCTTTTCTCCATCCGTCCCTTCCATGTTCTCCCCGTCTTCCTCCACAGTCACTGTCCTTCCTCCCTCATCAGCCTCCTCCACCTCCTCCTCCCCCTCCTTACTCTCCTCCACTCCTCCGTTCACCGCCTATTTCTTCTCCCCTCTCCCTCTCTGCCCTTTTCGAGTCCTTTGATTAGGTTGTTGGCATTTTCATTGAGATGTCTATATGACCACTGAAATAACTCTCCTGTCACGGTCTCATCTGCCCTCTTCTTCTCCTCCGTCTCTTCATTCTGCTTTTCCACCACCCGGCACTTCCTCCCCCTCTCTTCACCAGCCTTTTATTTTCTCACTCCACTTTATCCTCTTCCTGTGCTGCTCTCTTGCTTCTCTGCCAACATCCCTCTCAGTTTCTCCTCTCTCTATCTCTCAGTATCTCTGACTGTCTCCTCCCTCCCCCCTTTTCACAATTCTGCACCTCAACCCCGCTATCTTTTTCCCTCTTTCTTGTTTTTGTCTGCTCTTTCGTTCTCCATGCCTTTCGACTCTCATCCCCCCCCCCCCCTCTCTCCATTTCCTTTGCTGCTTCCGTAGATCGTTTGTCTAAATGTCAGATGGCCACATCAGCTACTGTTGGTATTATAAACAGCTTTCTGGTCAGAACCACAGAGAGATAGAGAAACAGAGAGAGAGAGAAGACGTGAGGTGGGGAGAGTGTGTGGTGGCGGTGGTGGGGGCCTGGGCTGACGCTGCAGTTTTCTTGTGTTTCTGGCAGTGAAGAGAATGAAGATGATGTCTGAAAATAGAGAGAACATGTTTAAAAATTATATGGGGGTGCGTGGTGGGTGTGAGAGGAGGGAAAAGTGAGTTGGCTTATACATATAAAAAAAAAAAAAAAAAACGAGATAAGAGATGAAGGGTGAGGCAAGGAGGAAAACAGGGGAGGAGACTGAGAGAAATAAAGAGAAAGGCAGAGGGAGAGCCTGCGTGTCTACATGCCTCTAATCTGTTGATGGTTGAGGGGAAGCAGACAATAAGCCATTATCTCTCTAAGACTTAGTTTTAGCTGCAGCAGTATGGCACTGCATACTGCTAGTGCCAAAGCAGCTTAGAGCACAGTTACTGTATGTACCCAGGACGCACTGACACCCAAACAGAAATAGGACGGCATATGAGGACAGAGTTTAAATAAGGAATATGATAAGATACCAATGCAAACCAACCAATCAAATCTACAAATGTGAGAGATGAAAGCCAACTGTACAGTTTTCATGTTAAGAAAAGCATTAAAATCCTTTCATCTTGGGTGATAACAGGATTATTATAAAAGTGTAAGATAAGATCAATACCTAATATCAGTTACACATCAGAAGAGCTTCTTTGGCGAACTACAAAATGAATGTAGATTATCTTTAACTTAACCATGGCGCTAAAGCCCTTAGAAGCTTACATAGACTCTACTTCATATATCTCAGTGCCAGTGCAGTATGTAGAGCAATACTTCAGCCCTGTCTCCTTAAGATAACATTGATACACAGCACATTTGCAACAATAAATGTATTAGCTTGAAATGGAGCACCATTTAAAATACATTTCTTATCAACATACCGAGAAAACATTGTTAATGAAGCCATCCACTATCTGCAAAATATTTACTGACAATGTGTTTAGTTGGTCGTGAATATGATATCTCCTCATAGCAGCTAAATGATGCACGTTTTTATGCTTATGGTTAGGTTTTTAAAGCACTCGATTGACGTTAGGGACATACTGTGGCCTAGGTTAAGAACTGAAAAAAGGCAAAAGTCAAAAGTTAGTCTGGCGTTTTATTAATCCCAAAGGAAACTCGTACTGAAAACATACATACACACCTCTTGCTTGCCATTTAAGGACATGAGTTTAGTTAAAAAACAGCAGCCAGAACAACCAATAGTGTTTTCCATTACTCTTGTTCATTAGGGCTCAGTGTAATGCCAGCATCAGGAGCTGTAACGCTACAGTTTTCTATGTATTCTAATTAATAATTGATGTCGAGCCTGATGCACCTCCGTATGCAGTTATAACAAAATGATTAAAAACTTAATGTACTTCCTGTGGTTATGTTCCGTTGTTTTCCTACAAAGTGGCACCATGAGGCTATGAGTCTTTTTAGGCATCTTTAGAGCAATTAGCTGAAATTTCAAACATCTCCAAAACATTAGGCACTGGTTTGTTCCTGCTTAGTTTGACATTATATTGATGATTCATCCTAATAGATCTTTTGTCATATACCTCTTTAACCTTAACTTTTTTATTTTTTATTTTACCTGCACAAAGGAGTGTTGAAACCAACGCAAATGCAACTGCAAGACTCAAAATAAAAGGCATTATGCTAGTTTTCTGTTCTGACCCTTAAACCTTGTAGAAGAAACATAATTCTTGAGGTCCGAAATTGTGGCTGGTTCAGTAGAGTTTTAGTCACGAGACGAGAGAAGCCCAGCATGGCTGTATGGCTGTGCCGTTCTCTGTCCACCAGAGTGATCTTCTGGCAGGGTTATATACACTTACAGTGGGAACAAAAGGTATGCTCAGATGTTAAGTTAAACCTTTGAAGTTGATAAGCACAACAACGAGAGGTGAATCCTACTCTGGCGTGTCTATGAGACCCAACTCACACATTTGCTTTACAACAAGGCTCAACTGCAAATAGCAAAATGGCAGGGACTTTGGGGTGAGATGGGTTCTTGTGCTTGTACAGGTTACTCCAACAAAAGGTCTTTCGTGTACAGTGACTTGTTGAACAAATTCACAATAGGTTCCTGTGAGACATGCATCTGGGCAACTGCAGCTTTAACAACTGAACTAAAATTATTTACCTCCACAGCTTCTTACTTTAAGTCCTAGTTAACAAGCAGTCATATCAGTGGTTGCTAAGATACATCCGTTTTTCTGTATGTGGGGTGCTCTTTCTGAAAAGAGGATGAAATCATTTAACATAACATTTAAAGGAAAGGCCCCAATGTGTTGCTGTTGCACTGAATTCCATTTAACAGCACAGGTGTTGTAGATATTGTGTCCATCCACTGTAGGATGCGCATATTACACTCGACTTTGATCAAAAAGGAGAAATGCCTCATGAATATAGATGAAAGTCCACATTTACTGTCTAAAAATCTCTTTCAGGCTGTCTTTCTGGTGCTAGAAACAGGAGGAAGGCCAGATTTGACACCAATGCTGTTAAAAAGCTGACGTCACTGCACTGACTAAGACAGAGAACAGAGAGAGGTGTCACATAGCAAGCCTGCTCCTCTCCTCTCCTCTCCTCTCCTTCTCCTCTCCTCTCCTCTCCTCTCCTTCTCCTTCTCCTCTCCTCTCCTCTCCTCTCCTCTCCTCTCCTCTCCTCTCCTCTCCTCTCCTCTCCTTCTCCTTCTCCTTCTC
>JAPQRN010000018.1:29009361-29020344 GCA_037367275.1 Coranthus polyacanthus | reverse complement strand
CCTCTCCTTCTCCTCTCCTCTCCTCTCCTCTCCTCTCCTTCTCCTCTCCTCTCCTCTCCTTCTCCTCTGTACGGTGAGTGTACGGTGACGACTGGGGCAGAGCTGAGTCGACCAATCCCCGTGCAGCGAGGGATAAGACAGGGTTGTCCCATTTTGGGACAGCAATACAACCCAACCACTCAGCTCAGTGGTTTCATACGACCAACTTCCTTCAGTCGTCTTCTCGTTGTGTCTGCTTATGCGTAGGTTTTTAATTACCATTCGAAGGTGTGAAGGTAGAAGGGGATGCACGACCTGAAAAGTTTGGGAACTGCTCTACAGGTGCCAATTAAAGTCACCTGTAGACTAACATGTAGATGAAACGTTTTGAGTGTGGTGATTTCATTCACATATGTTCATCCTACATGCACAGGGAGCATACTGAAGGTGACACTGACAGCAGTAGCCCACAAACAGCACTGCACGAGATAATATAACCTGCAACTTGGAACCTCATGTAAAGAGAAAAGAAACAGCTGAGCAGGATAAACAACAAAAATGACAATATATGTAAATGTAAACCAGTGTTTCTTAAACTTTTTTTTTTTCTCTGGGCCCACTTTTTAAAAATGACAAATCATCATGACCCACTTCACACACAGGCCTCATCTATAAATCGTGAAAGAAGTATTGGTCCATAAATGAGCATCCCTTACCATTTTCGCTGCCATTTCTGCATCACCTTATAATATTATCTTGATTAGATAAACCTGTGTCTGCATGGGTTCTCTCCGAAGACATGCACCTTGGTAGATCAACTTGTCACTCTAAACTACTGCTAGGTGTGAATGCGAGACTGAATGGTTGCCTCTATATGTCAGAACCGCAATGAAGTAGCGACCTTTGCCTGATGATAGGATCCAGGATAGATAAACCAGACAGAGGTATATATTTGATAAATCACAATTTGTTTACGCACCTTATTGAAAGTACACGTTTAAATATGTCATAAATGAGACCAAATAAATGCACTGATGGAAAACATGCTTCTTGTTTTGTTTTTTAAATGATCGAAATCCAAATAAAATCCCCTGTGACCCACCTGAGGGGCGCAAACTGATCACTGGGACTGATGTAAATGATAGTGAATTCTGAATGATAAAAAAGACAAACATATTGCAGTTAATCTGACAGACAAACAAGCATCATCTTACATCTGGAGAATGTGATTTGTAGGCCAGGACATCTCTGTAGCAGCACAAAGCTTCATTTAGAATAGTATATTGTGACCCATTTTACCTTTTGAAAAAAATAACACCCTCTGCAATTTGGATATTGCACCTTTTATTGTGATCGGGAACATTTTGAATAATTGTTCAGCCCTGATATTGAAGCACACTCTGTGGATGAATGTGGAGACAGAAGACAGACAGAAGCAGCGAGCGACAAGGTCAGGTCTCTGTAACAGGTGAGTCACAGTGAAAACGCTGAAAACGAGGATGAGGAAATGATAGAAGATTACTCCCTATCACGGTTTCCTGATACTGTGTCACAGGACGATCAGCAGTCATACTCATTAAAGGAGATGAATGATTTCCTGATGAAATTTATGCCAAAGAAATTAAGATATTAAAAAATGAAATGATTATTGGCAGGGATGGCAATACCAGGACCCGGGCGAGTAGGAGGATTGCTTTAGGTCGCCATTGAGTCCATCCGTCTGATCCACCAGCGAAGAACTGTGACTGTGTTCGGGAGATACTGAATGGACTACCTGAGCTGATGAAGCAGAGCTAGTTTCACTGGAGTTCCCCCCCCCCCATCTCCTTTGGCAGTTCTGGAGTTGATTCCTTCAGAGTTTTACAAGAGGGTCAAGAGTCGTAAAATAACTTTATGAAGTATTCACAGACTGTGTGGATTCTGGGAAATTACCATATGGTTGTACAAGGGTTGTGATAACATTGTTGATGATGGCCTGAAAAACTGGAGACCATCTTCATTGTTATATACAGATTAAAAAAAAGATCGCAATCGTACGTACTGCACTGTGTCCCCGAGTTTACGATTCTGGGTAACTTGTTTTTGATATGGGACATTATTGATGTATCTTAGCTTCAGAAGCTGGACATTGGGCTTCTTACAAATCAAGAAAAGGTTTTTGGTAGCGTGGATCATCCAGCCCGAGCTGTCCTGCAGGGGGCAAGCTTTGGTTGCTAATAACCAAAATGTCCTGGTACTGGTTTACACTTGTAGATTCTTCAGACAAGTGTTGGGCGATATGGCCAAAAATGTTATCATGATAAAAATGGTCATATCAGTCAATATTGATAATTATCGCAATAAATGTCCAATCCTTATTTCTTTCCAGTTTAAATGTCCTTTGTTGAAGTCTATGAAACCAGATTGTTATTTGAGATTTTAAACTTCTTTATGGTCAGAACATGACACACAAAAAAAAACAGAACATTTCGGAAATCTAGACGTAGAAATGTCAATTACAAACCAAATTATCTCTTGAAAATGACGGTCAAAGCTGCTGAACCCCAAGGAAAATGATCACCATAACAATAATACTGCGCTGTGATAACAAATGATATCGCGTAATATCATAATCGTTGTATTGTCCAGCCCTATTCCAGACACACTTACAGAGAGGTACAGAGGAGGCTTGTGATGTTCTGGGGATGCGTTCACTAGATCAGAAGTGCTGTACTCTTCCAGCCCACGTTAGAAGGTGGCCAGGGCCTTCTTGACCTCCGCAGTCATATCGCCGCTTTATGCCTGCAGACTGTGCAGCACCTATTATATGATAAACAGCAGCTTTGGAGTGAAACAGCATATGTGTTGTCTCGTAAGGTTATGAACCTGAATTATTATTAACACTTGTTTCTCCAGGTGCTCGTGAGCAAGGAGTTCTTTATCACAGACAACGTCTTCGTATCAGTTTGTCCTCCGTGTTTCGGGGAACAGTCTTAAACACCAGGGGAGACTGCTCCCAGCTTGATGTCAGTGTAGGGGAGGGACTACCCTGTTACCTGCTGATACACTACAGGATGGCCAGCTCCAACAGCATACAGAGAATCTTCACAAGAGCTGGACTCACTCAGGTATCAGTTCTAAGAGCAGCAGGACAGTGGAAACCTGCTGCCATATTGAACCAGGAGAATGATTTTAAATCTCCTCGTCTAACGGCTGATCAGTGCACTTCCTGCTCCAGTCTGGTCAGAGAATCGCTGTTTTGTGGTGTTATCGTTATTGTGGGGAACGTACCGCGATACTATTTTATGCTATTGCGTTACTTTGTGATTCCTCCGATAGAGAATACCACAAGCTGGTGTACATGAGTCAAGGTGGGTTGGGTGTCTTACGTACAAACCTCCCATAGAGAAACGCAGTGTAAATCTACAGTGGAGGGTGGTACATGGGGCTGTGGCTACAGACATGTGGCACATACAGGACTTTGGGCAGGGAGTCCCTGTTTTTCCTGTAACGATGATGAAACTCCACAGCACTTGAGCATTCTTTTCTCTGAAGTTGAGGAGAGGTTTTTAGAAGACAGCCTGTTTGTTTTTGATCCGAGGCACGGCAGCACAACACGGCCTCGTCATGTCACCTTTGGTTAGTTTTCTGATAGGCTGTGCTAAAATGAGCATCTGGCTTAGCAGAAAAAGGCAGAAGGGTCTACGGGTGCTAATCTCATGTTCAGGGGTCATGGATGCTTGACGCCGACAATGGAGTTCACATACATTATGAAATGTTTGCAAACTTATCATAACGTTTTTGTTATGATATGGAGTTACTGAATGCCACTATAGTGCACCAATCAGTGTTCATAAAAAGGGAAGGCCTGCATTTTTACGTTTTTTGCCGTCTGTACACTAGAGCTGGGGATCTCATATCCAGGTTATTTCATGTTCAGATAGTGAAACTTATCATGATATAGCATCACTTTGATATATTCAGTGAATAAATAAAAGTACACACATAGAAGGCCTGTTTCTTTTTACATTTTGAAATAAAAGCTACTTACTTCTTTGATTAACTTCTCCTTTCATTTTTAACCGTTTTGCACATTTTCAATCCAGCACGTAAGCAAGATATAAAATATGAATGTATAAAATGTAAATTTCTCTGGCCTGTGTCTGACTTTTTGTACCCAAACCATGTCAATGCAACAGAAGTAGCTCTACTTGTATGTACGTTTCGCATCGTCTGTTCAAAATGACCCCGTTCCGCGTCGCATTCACTCTCCTCCACGTCCGTTTGTGTTGCCTTCATGAATTACCTTTTTGCATTTGTGCTGTGCTGAAGAACGCAAAGTGTTGTCCAAATGACAAAAATATTCCTGGAAAGAGTGCGATTTGCCACAACAACATGAATGATAGAGCGGGGTACGAAACAACATATGCTTTTCTGTTGCCAAATGATATATATGTATGTGTGTTCATTTACAGGCTTTGTTAAAGGTTAAAGTTCTCCTCTCTCCTCTCCTCCGTTTCTCTCCTACTTTCGATTCGAGCAGGCATTTTGTGGCATCCAGTCGCCTGCTGGTGTGGGGCTGTTTAGGAGCATGAAGAGCTTTCTAAATGATGGCTAAATTTAACTAAATGACTTCCTCCACTCACATCTGATATAATGTTCTCCCCTGCTCTTCTCCTCTCTCTGTATCTTTCTTTCACCGCCTCATCCTTTTTAACCGTTGTCCTTTTCTCCCCCTTCCTCTCTCTCTCTCTCTCTCTCTCTCTGCCTGAAGTGCAATATCTATTTCTCCAACTCACTCCCAACTACTCCCTCCCTCTCCTGCCTATTTACCTTTTTCATCTCATTCTGTCTCCAACCACTCCCTTCTCATACTCTCACTTCCATTCTGCTAATCGTTTTGTTTTGTCTACTGTCAGCAGCAGAGAGGGGTCAGGCTGTTCTCTGGCTTGATTTTTCTCCGACTGAAGTCCTAATAATGTGGCTTTGGGGGAATTTTCTTTTTTATATATTAGACGAATCAGCTGGCAGTCGCCTGTCTGTCTGTCTGTCTGCTGGATCGATCTACATTGTTCTTGCTTCTGTCTACTGTCTGCGGTAATGTGCCTTTGACGGGAAGCAGCGACTAATTAGAGGATAGATCTTTTACCTGAGAATTATGGTCAGAAAATTGGAAATGGATAATTGCTTGTAGATCAGCAGTCAATGGTGCCTCAGCCGGCCAACCAGCCAGCTTTTGTGGTACTCTATTCACTCACTAACAACCTCTCAGCAGTATCACCTAATTACCTCATTTATATGTATAAAGTACAGAATATCACTCATTACATTACCGTGTACAATATGTTACCCTGTAATTATGAATAATAATGCAATAGAAGGTTATGTTGCTGTATCTCTGGTACCTAATTACAGTATTTATAGGTTTATCATTTATTTATTAATGAAGTTTGATATAAGATAGGGTCACAAGATAATATAGCGATTAATCAAAACTCAAATTTATATAGGTATTTTATTATAGTATGGTTCCTCTGACCATTCAATTCAATTCAGTTTTATTTATATAGCCCATTATCACAAAAAAAGGATTGACAGTCCAAGATACAAGATACAACACCCTCTGTCATTAGACCTGCGGTTCGGGTGATGAAAAACTGCCCAAAAAACCCATTCGGGAAAAATGGTACAAACCTCTGGAAGAGCCACAGAGGAAGGATCCCTCTTCCAGGATGGACAGACAGTGCAATAGGTGTTGTGTGTACAGACACTGGTAAACAGTGAAAACGCTCAACACAACATGACATTCACACAGAAGGGCCGATAGAGAAAGAACAACAAACAACGCAGACACTGGAGGAAACACTGGACAGGAGGAGGAAAGAGGAAAAAGAGGAAAAAGCACAAAACTACGAGAAAGGGAGGACGCAAGGTTAGTAACATGTAATGGAGACATGTATAATATATGGAGAGAGAGACAGAGACACAGAAATAGATAGATACGGTGAGATGCATCACTGTCCCCCAGCAGACTAAGACTATGCAGCAAAACTGGACATTATACATGTATGTGGTGAGTTAGAATCAAATCAGATGCGACTGAGATATGATTTTTTAATTTTTTAAATTTTGTCCTATCTTGACAAAATTTGGGAATTTTTCCCTGACCTTGGACGTAGAACAACCAAAACTGAATCATCTGTAGTCACTGTCATCAGGAACACACACAATAGAAATCAGGATGATCTGTTGAAAATTGTGGATGGTGCTAACAGACAGACAAACAAACACTGGTAAAACCATAACCTCCTTGGTGGAAGTAATAATAATATAATATAACTGGTATAGTCATTGAAGCCAGTACCTCATGAATCATTTCATCTATTGACCAGGTTCTCTGTGCTAAACTACAAGCACATTGTCTGCTATTTGGTTTTTTGTGCGTGAAGTTGTGCTGTGAAAACACTATTTTTAAAGAGTTTATTTAGTTTGAATTTTGTTTGCTTTAGCATAAGATGTAAGATATTTTGTATTTTGCGTATGCCTTTTGGGGTTTTTGTGTAGTGTTTTGACAAAGAAGGCCCTTGTGTCAGAAATTGTGCTTTAGCATTAGCATAAAAAACTGTAAGATAATGTAATGTTGTGTACTCCCGATGGAATACCACACACATAGAAGCTATAGGTGTGTTACTGAGGGTTATCAAGTGGGAGTCCACCAGGAGCAACTGGCTTTAACAACATAACACCATTCAATGTTACACACTCCCAGCTGGCTCACCATCACTTTACGACATAGCCAGATTTTTTTTTATTATGTTGTAGCATATAGCAACAATATAATAATGCATTTTTATACCCGCCAGTGCTTTTTAACAACAACTATACTCTTGTGTGGTAAGACAAGAATACATATTATCTGTTTTAATTTCAACCGAACTTGCAGACATTTTTTCATCTAATCAGGTTGAAGAATCTGTGTACATGTTTTAAAGTGTTTCTGGTCCTGATGTTGCAAGCGCCAACAAATCCTATACTGCCATCTCTGCTCTGTTTTTAAAAACAGGTTTAAAGCTTATTTTATTAATTTATTTATTAAAAAAAAAAAGAAAAAGCACAGAAACTTTATATCTTGTGTATTGTGCATCGCTTATATGCAGTAAGTCACATTACCTCACAAAGGAATCAATCTGCAAACCCCGGCTCAGCAGGCAGTTTTCTATTGCCACAGTCTGCTCTGTCAACATGACTAATAATCAGAGTATTATTTATAGTTGCCTGTCAATTAATGGTTTATATGAATAATGCCATGAAGTCATTTACCTGAAATCACAGTCTTTGTAAAAAAAAATGTCATTTAAATACTTCAAACACCGGTCAGTTTGGATACTCTTGGTGGTAACTATTTCTGATAAGCACAATTAGTCAGCTTGCTTGCAAATAAGAAATTATACATATACATTCCTTTAGGATTACAGTATTTTCATGTGGCACAATGATGTAATTTTGTTTTAAAGGGGATGAATGCAGTAATAAGATTCCTCATAATATCGAATACACTTACTTTAGATTAAATTTTCCTGGGTACTGTACAAAAAACAGCAACTACTTTTCTCACAATCAGCAGCCGGCTGTATGTGCTGATTTATTATTGCAAGTGGTTTCCATTGTATCTGAAAGGGAAAAAAAATGCACTTACAGTAACACAGTCTTCAAAGTGCATCTTGATGGCTTTGCAATTTAAGGCCTGGACCTTTTGTTGCATTAGAACTCTTCTCTCCTCTCAGCCTTCTCATCTTAAACCAGACTGGAAAACAATATCCAACTGCTTGCACTCTTGTACTGCCTGAATTTAAAACTAAATATAACTATGAATTTTTTTTTTATCTTGCTCTATTTGGTAGTCCCTTTAAATGTCACATCCCAGGAGACCACATCTATGTTAACTTAACTGTTGTATACATACAGTGTTTTTAATTTATCAGACCATCTGTCATAAAAGCGAGAAAGCCTATCAGCATCATGAAGCGCTTTAATGCGGACTCTTTCATTTTCAGTGAGCTCTCGACGTTTTACCATTTTGAACAGGAATGAGGATTTTCAAACTGAATTCACCTTTTTATCCCCAAATCCGAGCTCACTGGGATTCTCTGAGAAGTCACACATTAATCAAGCGTAACATTCATCCACTAAAACTATTTTTTCTGTTCAGGAATGCAAGTAAGTAACTATAATTTGACATCTAAATCAAGAAATAATCATGTTCTTTACTATTTGTTCTGTTTTTTTGTAAAACAGTAAATTTGAAAATTCATGGATAACAATAATAATTAGATTTTAGCATCAAAAATATCATTTCAGTTAAAGAGCTTCTACATACTGATGTATTAACCATTACAGAAACATAAAAAGTGATTATGGTAAGCTGTTAATGCTGTTAATTTAGGGCAGCTGTGGCATAAACCTTACAATGGGTGGTGGTCTAATACATTTGTTATATATCTATATATGCCATATATATATGAATATGTAATAAACCAAACAACTAGTGGTCACCACTAGATTGTAGATTTCAGCTGTTACATCACATGCCACTTACTCCTGTCTGTAGTTTTATATGTAAATAAGACTGCTGTTTGCTATATTTGGAAATCTATCACAGAGACCTCCAAAGTAAGTTCTTGCATCTTTCCCCAGTGATGATCTACCATGCTGTGAATCACCAACATTATAAATGAATCCTGTTATGTCTGGGTCAAGGTGAAGAACCGGTGTCTGAGAAATGCAACATTGCATGTCTGTCCAAATTGTATGCATGTCTGCAAGTAGCACAATTTATGTGCATATTTTACAATGCATGCGAAGTAACACAGGGTGACATAAGGCTGAGAGCCTGTTTACTGCAGAACACGCAGAACAAAACTGTTGACTCTGGCCTTGTCATCCACATCTTCTTTCCTTCTCTTTCTTCCACTCCACCAAGACATGCCAACATGACAGGAGTCGAAGACCTTTGACCAGCTGCACTATTACTCAGAATGCAGCTGTCAATGTTCATATCCAGTATTTTCTCCGCCTTCTATTCCTTTCTCTTTAATCTTTTGAGCAGCAATGATGTAATTGAGAGTGACCCCTGTTACTGCCAACATTGTATGTGTCTTTTATATGTCCATTAGTGCTGAGGACATCCAAATAGCAGTGCCATAAAAGCACATGCTAGCTTCGATATCAATCAGAGCATAGCTGTGAGCTTTAGAATGATCATATCCATTCCACCAATGGCATAATCAAGAAATGAAACCAGTGGCGCATGAATCAAAACAATTACACAGCCATGAGGTTCATACGCTGTGGTATTAAGACTGGCGTTCATGTTAATCTGATCATCTGAGCACACTGGCCAGTGAGAGCTTGTGAATATTTTAACCTGTTATAGTTTGTTTGTTTGTTTTTCTGAGCAGATCCATAAAAAGGAGTACATCCTGAATTCCATTTCACTTTATTTATCGCTGCAAGATAGTACATTTGATTGAATTACAGGACTGTGGTGCCTTGGTGGAGGTATGTGTTCTCGGAGTGCCCTTTTCCTCTGTACAGTTGGGTTGTGACTAATGCATAGTTTCATTGTTGATTAATCTGCCAATTATTTTCTACAGTGATATTTGTTTTCCTGTTTTGCTTTTGTTGCAGGTTCTAACAATAAGCCACGTAGTTTTAAATGTGTTTTTAAATGTAATGACAACTGAAAGAATCCACATGTATGAGGAATAAAACATTTAAGCATAAGTACACTGTCACACAGTGGACTCTACACTGTGATTTGCAGGATTGATTACACATGACTTACCATCCAGCTGTCAGTCCTGGAAATATTATGGCCGGTGAATTCTAGTAATCAGCGCTGCTATAGGGGAAACTCTTGGCTGATGGAACCATTCTGATGTGAAGTACATGTGGCTTCAAGGACGGCTTCAGCGTGTTTCTACCAGGGCTTTTGTAAAATTGTGCTTTTCATCAATTATGATGGCACACAGGCCACAGAAACTAACCATTCTCCGTTCACTTTAAACCGCAGCAGTTTATGGAACATGTTTTGACGTTGTAATATAACGATGTCAAGGGAGTGAACAAGTTCAGATCACGTTGGCTGCAGATGTCAATACAGTAAGTCTGGTTTTAAACAGAAGTGTCACAAAACACATTAGAGCTATTTTATATTGTTATGAGAAGTGTAAAAATATGTGGGCATATCAGGGAAGTCCCAGTTTCTGCTCTGTATTCTGTTCTACCAAGTATATGGTTCAGGCTATCATGTTATGTGTTACCTTTAGGGAGGGGTGCGTCAGCCTTAGTGGGGCTGTAACACTGGGAGTGGGGTTGAAGCCCCGTGCTAGCACAGATAGGATATGAGTGAGATGATGCTCCACTTGATGTTCAAATCAGAAGTTGTCTTGCTGTCTCTGTTAAGGAGAGATGGTTAAGGACCAATGTTTTTGGTTTGTTATGAAACGGTGGCAGGCCAAATTATGAAACGAATGGGAAATACTGCCATATAATTTATTGAAAATGTTCATTTCTCTTGCATAAATAAAGGACTGGAATCCAGCAGCACTCCACTGTTTCTCTAGACGCAGTGACACAACAAGTGGTGACCTCTGTCTTTCTCTCCACTGCATAATCAAGAACTCGGTTTAAACAGTGTCATTGTAAGAGTGATGGCTCTTCAAAGGACTTCACTGCTAAAGGATGCTATACATGCTGCAGTAGTATCTAGGGTCCTATATATGGACATGGTGTGATAGTTATGCAGCTGACATATTCTGTCATGGTTATCTTGCCCGTATACATCTCCTGGGCTTACACGTGACAGCATCAGTAATGGTTTCACAAAGGATTGTGGATGTTAAACAGAAAACCTTCAATAGGGAGATATACTGTTATAATATGTGATATATCTTCTCTTCTCTTCTCTTCTCTTCTCTTCTCTTCTCTTCTCTTCTCTTCTCTTCTCTTCTCTTCTCTTCTCTT
>JAPQRN010000018.1:28982252-28992506 GCA_037367275.1 Coranthus polyacanthus | reverse complement strand
CCGCCCCCCCCCCCCCCCCCCCCCCCCCCCCCCCGCCAAGACAAGAAGAAAAGATTGAGAGTACATGAACCTGAGCAAGAATAAAGGAAAAGATAGAGGATAGGAAGAGCGGAAAGAAAAGGAGAGATAACCGATGTTCTCGTCCTTGTATTAGCTCTAATTCCCCTTAATGTACCTGGTATTAAAGGGAGAGTTCACCCATTTTCTCTGACCTTGACTATAGCACTCTTAGAAGCTATAGAAATACAGAGCTAGCATAAATTGTCTGGCTTGATGCCAGCCGTTCATCTCCACATCATTCAAGGAAAAAAAAATATCACTTTATTGCTGCATATTATACCTTCTTTTCCCCATCCTCACATCATCTCTTCTCTCCGCCCTAGTACATACATGCAGTATATTACTTTTATGGTTTTAAAAAAAAAACGAGGGGAAGCATTAAGATGCATGTGGAGAAACTTTAATTAAACATAAGAGGAAATTAGTTTGGCTGTACGGCAAAGGAAAACAGAACTTAATCCTAAAAATAGAATTAAATCCAACTGAGGCTCAGCAAACATTATGCAGCTGACAGTTACAACACACGCTGAGTGGAGTCTGTGAATGCACAGAAAAGGAAAGGCGTGCGTTTAATACATGTGGAGGGTATTAAACACTGGCTGATTATCCCAGTCGACAGATGATTTTCTACACATAAAATAACTTTGATTCAGTGAGGTGATCAATAACCAGAGTTCAAAAGGTTTCATTTAAATCACGGCTCTTACGAAAACTGTGCCAGTGATGACCAAGTAGCTCGCTTTCTGCTGGTTAGTTTGAAATACTCAGGTTTGAGCTGACTAGTCGTATTTTATCAAAGAATTTAATAAACATAAACTGCAGTGAATCTGCAAAGGAGACAGAGAATGAGTGGACTAATGGGACAGAAAGGCATGTTGGGGAGAATTAGTAGAAGAAATCATTTAACGGTAAATCAGAGGCAAATGTTAGAGGTAAAATATGGAACATTTCAAGAGATGTATTAACAGCTTTTTTCATTTAATGTGTGAACGGACTGTAACGTGCCCTAAAAAATGTGCACCTTCCCTGACTGACCCGGTTGCCTACATCTATGATAACAGCCTGTACAGTTGTCTATGTATGACAACTTGTGCCATATTTTCAATAAAAAAAACCTGCTCTCTCTTTCCTCTCTCCTTCTCCTTCACAGCGGCAACACTCGCTACGGTTAGCTTAGAAACTGCTAACATCAACAAATTACTCCAATGCAAACTTCACAGATGTGCACGAGCACGTGTGAACGTCACGTATTGTGCCTTTAAAGAGTTTGGCCCGAGGTCTGGAAAAATCTGAGTAAGCATGACACGACCCCCAGCAGTGCACCCGGTTTGAATGAATGAACACATATGAACAAAGAAGAAGATCATTTTGCCAGTGCAGGTTGATGCTGTGGAGGTGAAGGAGATGATTTAAAGATCTGTAGTAAGGTGAGCACAGAGTAGGCAGTCGCAAAGCGTGCTGATTGAGGTGGGCCAGAAGTAGTGAATGACTGGACATAAAGGAGTCTGTGACTAGATCTAACAAGGAACCTGCCTGAACTACCACAAAGCTCCATAAATATTGAAGTGTGCATATTAGCATTACAGGTCCAATGTCTTTCTGCTTTAATAGGTACACTGCTAATAGAGGGTCCAAACATTTTATAGCCTATGCCCAGTGAATAAAGAAATGAAATTACCACCAGCTTCTCTGACAACTTGCCGGGGCTTCGTCTGATGGGTCTAATGTAGTCGTGCTCAGCGTGATCGCAGAGTGCATGTAAATAAAATGACGTTAATAAAACGATTTATCCATTCGTCACAAATCAGGCGGTCTTTGCAATATATGAGGGTTCAATAAAACAAGTGAGGCCAGAATGAAGAATGAGTATTTTTAGAGAAAAGTTCAGTGTAAGTCTACGGGAGCCAGGCCATAGACTGGCCTAAACACTTCTGCATTGACTTCACATTGGAAATGCTTTCCTTGCCCCTTGGTCCTAATGCTATCGCCAGAAGAGACTAGACACACACACATCAAGATTATTGTTATAAACAGATAAAGAGGAGGATTTGTAGCTGCCTGTATCTTTCCTCCATCCTCTGTTTGTGTCACTAACTTCAGCTCTAGTCATTTGAATAATGACTGCAAGGTGTCATTTGAAAGCATAACCGGTGCAAGACGGAGACGTGGATGAGCTCCTTTTTTTACTGCATGGCTGTGCGTGTTTGCATACACATGATTATGTCAAGCTGGTGTAAAACAAAATGTGCGCGTGCATCTGTGCGCGGGTGTGTACTGTGACCAAATCAAAAAACGTTTTACTAGATGAAAGCACGAAACTAATCACTGGCACTGTGATTATACTGGCTGCAGTTGTCTGATCTGACTCACAACCTCGATCCATGCTAACATCATCCAAAGAAAAACAAAAGCTGTGAATATCTTAAAATTGCAATATGGAGAACGGTCATGCAGTGATGATGCAATTATCATGTAACAGTTTAGGCTGACATTAACGCATTTGTGGTCAATGTTGACGTATCATTTAATTTGACTTCATTTGATCGTTTTTTAGTCGGTTGACGTGGACAAGAAAGTAGTAGTGTCATGTGGTGCGTAGGCGATGTTTCTTTTAATTCTTTCTCGAATACACTCGTTCTATAATTACGTTAACGTAATAGATCATTTTCTGTTTGCAGGTGCTGTTTTATCTTTAACGTTACTAAGGAGCCATTCTTACACAGTCGTGGCTAATGGATTATTCAGCATCTGTTTTTACTGTGTTGTTAAGTGGTATTTGTTGTTGCAATCGAACCTAATGTGTGTACTGCACGTTTGTGTGTGTTCATGAGTGTTCATCACAGTCAGTCCTACCAGCTGCTATCTGCCATCCCAAATCAGTTGGATGAAACACACATTAAGTGCACGTACACATGCAGACGTGCACGCGCAGACTTACGCACGCACACACTAATCACCTAATCACTCACAAGCAGGCGTGCTGACGTCGTCCAAATACTTTGTTCTCTTTTAACGAGTAAAACCACCGAGCACAGAGAACCGAAGAGAGGAGAAAATGAATGTGGGTGAAGAGGTGGCAGAGGGACAATAGAAGGGGAAGATTGAAGGAATATTCTTTCAAGAATTGGAGACAAATTGTTCAGCCTTGTGATATGATCAAAGCCTTTCACATTCAAAAATGTAAAAAAAAAAAAAAAAAAAAAAAAAAAAAAAAACATCTAGCAAAGTCCAGCAAAACATTCAAATATAAAGCAAAAGGAAAGCATAAATCCACAGGAAGGACACAACCAGCTGCCTTTTGTTACTAGAATCTGTCTTGATGTCTTTCAGTGCAATATGAATCACTTCTTAGCATTTTACAGTCTGTCCATACCTCTGTAAAGATCCATCCATCAACCTTCTGCAGCTTCTTTTGGGAGGTTGGTGTCCCTTCCAGCATAAGCTCTTTATACACAGAGATCCCGCTTTATTGCTGTTCAGAAGACCCCTCAATATGCTGTACTGGTCTATTTACACTGAACCAAACAAATCTGGCATAATGCTGCCAAAGTGTGTGATTTTAGACGGCATGTTGAAACATGGTACAGCGGTATCGATATCTAGTGCGCTGTATAACGTATTTGTGGGAAGAACACGCATTTTGTGCTTTCCAAACCTCCAAATCCATCCACTGTTTGCCGGGTAATGAGCTCACAGACCTTGCTGTCTCCCCAATTCACATTTTTGACAGTTCTGTCTTGGTTCTTGTAAGTTAGCTGCTAATTGTTTCTTCAGAGATCTTCAAATTTCCCAGCACGCCATTCCCTCCTTGAACAGGTAGTGTAAAAGGGGATTGGGCTAATGGCACAGTCTGCAAACAAAACTATAAAAACCCCCACACTACATTCACACTACATACTGAAGTAAAATCATAAAAAAAAAAAAACAAGTAAAATGAAAAATGCATCGGGGAGGGGATG
The DNA here is from genome assembly GCA_037367275.1 of Coranthus polyacanthus. NCBI lineage: Eukaryota > Metazoa > Chordata > Actinopteri > Kurtiformes > Apogonidae > Coranthus > Coranthus polyacanthus. The sequence continues at coordinate 28,988,487 of JAPQRN010000018.1, read as the reverse complement.
CAAACCCTGCACACGGACGCATTTCTAATCAGTGTTACAGTCACAACCTCCCCTGATAAACGCAAAGTTCAAATGTCCGGCTGACGGGTATGAGCGGTGGGGACATAACTCAAGGGAACGATGCGTGGCCATCGGTTTTTCACTGAAGTACATGGCGGAACCGAGCCCTGAGTGATAGTCAGCAGCTCCAAGTACAGATCATTCAAGCCCAGTGAGTTCAAGAATGACGAACTTTAGTGCATTTAAAAAGACAACTGTTTATCTCAGATGTTCAATGAGGGAACTTTAAAAAAAATCTCGAGACTTATAAATAGCGTTTGGCATGTTTTGACAAAGTGACAGCACCCAGTGAGTTTTCCACAACACACTCCTGTAAGAGAGCTACATGAGAAGAGTTGCGTGAGCTTGGTTTGTATTAACAGTGAGCTCTTAAAGTAGAACCCTTTACTTTTTTTCCCGTTCTCTTGGTTAGTTATGGTAGACAGACAGACAGACACAGTAATAAGTGGAATGTCTGTATGTTTACAATTCCAAAAATGTTTCACTTACAGTTCCTTTTTGTTTGTATGAAACAAAGCAAGGTGGTATAGTATGACAAATTTTCATTCACACACCAACAGTCACGCTCACAGAGTAACACCAACAACACTAACATCTCTGCCCAGTGAGGGGTCTAGTTATTTGCAATACATAGTACGTACTGTAAAGGTGGTGTTTGCTTATGTTAGATGATATGGTAATTCGTTACATTGCGGACCACCCAGTGTGTGTGTCCATGCATAACATTATGAGATTCAGGTACACTTCCAGGTACAGTGTGTCCAATGCTCAGCCTTGTGCATATAGAAAAATAACACAAACAAACAAAAAAAAAACATGGCCGTCCTACTTCGCATGCTTGAATCCCCTTTAATTAAATACAGTGGACAATCACTCTGGATTTTAAAAGTGATGAAAAGTACAATTGTACTTTGTGAAATATAGCTTTGTCAGTAAACACGAGGCAATGTTTTCTCTTCTCAAGGAGGATACAATGATGTGCTCTAAAACTGTCACCTGTAATGAATCTATGCACATCGTGATAAACAGCGTCAAGCGGCCTGAGAGTATGCGGCTGCTGCGTCCATATAAATCACACGAGAGCAGTCGAACGCTAATAAAGCATGTTGTCTGCACGGTCCGCAGTTTACTGTTTCAAATAAGACGTTATTTATTTCTGTGAAAGTAGCCTAATTTAAACACCAGCTTTCCTCGTGTTTCCCGTTCCTTCATTTCACTGATTCCAACGCGACATGCAACATCTATAGCGGCAGATGCTGAAACGGATAAGATTATTTATTAGTGTTAGGAGCGTGTAATTTGTCTTCTCTGGATTTACGAGCTCAGTGGAAAGAGAGTGATTGTTAATTGTTATTTTTTTAATTTCAATTTTTCTTTCACGCGCCGATTTAAATGTGTGTGCAAATATGCCGTACATGTGTGTTTGTAAGAACATTGTCACGACACCAGCAGAACAAAAGAAAATAAGAATACGGTTCAATATAGGTTTTCTTGACAAGTGACCGCTTTTTGGTAGTGTAAATAAATGACCTTTTTAAGAACCAAAAAGGGAAGCACTTTTATTACTGTATCGACATATGAGTGAAATGTTAATCCGTTTTTTTTAGAAACTGAAACCAAATTCTCTTTGTTTCGAGGACTGTCACCAGGTATCTCCGTGGCTCACTTAGTTTAATTAGGTGAAAGCCTCACATTCTAGAGATTACACGTAAACATAGAATTATGTAAAGTTGAAAATTAGAATAGAATATTAAAGATAAATGCTCATGTCACTCAATCGTACTTTTTAATCTGGTTTGAAGACTTATAAAGTATCACTCTTAAAGTTTTAATGAAACCGTTCACATTTTGCATGCCCATTTAGCCATTTAGCTCTTGGATTGTTTTTAATCCTTTTTTTTTTTTCCTGCGTTGAAACTGTTAACAGTCAGGAGGAGGAGAGATGGAGAGAAAGAATAAAAGAGAGTGGGGAGCGAGGACGATTTGTGGAGTAGGGGAGAATGAGAGATAAGGAAGAGCAGCAGAGCAAACAGAGAGGTGGCTTGTCAAATTCAGAAGAGACAAGGAGGAGAGAAAGAGAGTGAGGAGAGGAGACGGCAAAAAAAAAAAGAAAAAGAGGGAGGGAGGGAGGAGTGGAGAACAGGCAGAGGATGTAAGAGGTAAAAAGGATGGGCTTCAAGGATGAATGCTGAGAGAATGAAGCAGATGAATGTAGGACAGCTCTGGAAGCTCTGAGACAGAAGGCAGGCAACAAGATGGATGGACATGCAGAGTGAAAGAATGAGATAAATGTGTAGGGCAGGGTCAAGGGATGAGGATGGGGGGGGAGGAATATACAATGAGATGGAGAACAATGAAGGAAGGAATCACAAGATGCAGAAGAGTAGAGGAGAGTGGCCATGGGCAAGCTGACTTTTCCGTCCTTATGTGTTTTGAAAAAAACAAAACAACAAAAATGATACGCGGTATATAGTTTCCGATTTGTTAAGAATTATTTTGGGGCTTTTGTGCCTTTTATTAGATAGATGAAGTAGAAAAGAGACAGGAAATGCGTGGAAAAAAGAGTATGGGAGTGACATGCAGCAACTGGCCTCAGGCGGGAGTCAAACCGAGGATGATGCGATAAGGCCTCGGCCTCTGTGGTACATGCTCTACCGGATGAGCCACTGGGGCACCTCGAGAAAGAGGTCTTGAGTTCATGTAGACGGTAAAAAGAAAATCAAGAAAAATCGAGATTAAAGATTTTGGCCGTATCTCCCAGCTCTAGGTCAGACTAGACAATATTTTTAGGTGATAGTGTCTGACATCTGGGAACAAGAACGTAAACAAGATGCTCGCTGTCTTTTGTTCCTAAAAACAAACAAATGCGGACGCGTTCTTGAATTGCAAGTAGAGGCCATGTCACAAGTTCTCCTGGTGTTGCACAAGTTCCCCCCGCCATCACAAGCGTGCTGGATAGGGCTGGGCGATGTCACAGTCTTACATCGTCTGGCTTCTGAGCTTGTGCAGTGAGTCTGATTTACGCAGATGCTTTAGGAAAAGCAGGAAGATGTGGAGTCATGTTTACTTCGTTTAGATATTGTCAAAATATTGCAATAATGTTGGTCCAAAATGGTGCAAAAATGCAGAGGTTCTAGTCCCAACAACAACAAAAAAAGCCATCACGCACAGCCTAAGCCTCCAAAAACCAGAGAAAACCAGGAAAACTTGCTCCAGTTTTGTTGTAACTCGCCTACGTTTTGTTCTGACTCTTCAGATCGTGGATCGTGATTCTACCTCAAAAGATCGCCATAGGATCGGCCAGCACTAATGCTAGGTTAATTCTTCCATCAGTGCCCTTGAACAAGGTACTGGGGACTCAACAAGGTACTCAGGAGCAACCCAGTGGCATCCTAGTGAAGAGGAATTTCCACTGCGGGGACAATAAAGTGAACTTACAAAAAATGAGTTCACTATGTTTAAAGTTGTACTTGGCAGATCAGATTACTCTGCGCTATTATTAGTCAACGTCATGGAAGTGACTATGAAGTGACTTTGATAGACTACACGAGACAAAATGATTCATTGTCATTCCCGACCCAACCCGTCACACTGTGCGCATAGACGTACGTGCATTTGCCCACTAACTACAGTGGTACACATTTCTTGTTAGACCACCATTTTAACTAAATATACCATAACTTGCTTAATTAATTTCCAAACGTTTATGCTGCCACTGGTTTCATTTAATCTCAGGATGTAATTAAAAAAAAAAAAAAAAAAAAAAACGTTTAAAGTTGCTTAATTTATGTAATCCATCACACTGAATAGCTCTGGCCTTTTGATTACATATTATTTATTTCCTGTCAAAGTTACACTTTTATGTTACGATAATGAAGTTGCAAGAAGGAAGTCGCCTCAGTGGTGCTTTCGAGGGTGCTCCGAGCCCTGAGCGCTGCCTGTCATTTGGGCTGAGTATGGCGGTGTTGACACTCAACAGACAGCGTGTGTGAGACAGAGCTGAGATTGTCCTAAAATGCATCAACAGAACATCAGCTGTGTCTGAACTTCTCAGCAAATAGTTTGTCAGGAAATAGAACTTTTTTACTTACGTCGCTGCTTTTTAAATTAGTCGGCCCATAATTGGTTTTCATAATTCTGACAAAAATTAAACAAATAAAAGACACGCGAAGATAAATGCGGTAGCTCCTTTCTTTATTTTCTGTGTATGTCTTGCTCTTGCACCGCTGACTGACGCTGTGGAGAGGTAGTGTGTAAATTTGTGCCCGATCTTGCCGAGTGAGAGTGTGTGCATGTGTGAAAGACTGGATGGATAGAGGGAGGGGCCCACATAATAGGTGAGCTATCTGGAGGTGAGAGACGTGGAGGTAGACAGGGTAGTGAAAGAGGATAGATGGATGGACTGGAGCTGCAGGATGAGTGTAGATAATGGCTAGACATAATATCCGGCATAGAGAGGAGGGAAGAGGGACAGAGAGCAAAGAGAGGGGGGGGGGGGGGAGACAACAGGTAAAGTGAGGCAAAGTGTGCATGCAAAGGATGGATGGATGGAAGGACGCGGGTAGAGGAGTGAGTGCAGATAATGGGCTCAGATCTAATGTCTGGAAGGAGAAGAGACAGAGACGGGAGGTATGAATGGTTATGCGTACAGGAGTGGAGCTATGGGTATAGATAATGGGCTAAATCTAATGTCTGGAGGGAGGAGAGGTTACAGCGATAAGAAAGAGGGATGGAGAGATGAATGGACAGGACTTGTGGGACAACGCTATCTTCATACCTGTGTGCCATGCGGCCTGGATACACTGTGATAGTGAATGTGTGTTTGTAAAGCCACGTGTGGACAGTCATCTGTTTGCTGTGTGTCAGCTAGTGACCTACCGAATGCGGAATCTGTACCGCGCGCTGTGTGACACAGCACATTAAACGTCTGTCCATCAGTGTCAAAGAAAGGTAAACTCCATTGAGTGTTGGGATGTAGTGCAGGCAGCCTGACCTCACAGGAAAAAAAAAAAAAAACAACAATATGGGTCGTTTTTTTTTTTTTTCGAGGAGGTTGAAATGACCAATATTTACGTGTGCGACCTCTTGTGGTTGTAAGAATAAGTGCGCGTAAATAAGAAGTGACATAAAATGGCTCTGGTCTGGTGACGTTGTTCAACAGGGACAAATCATAGACCTTCGGCACCTGGGGAGAATTATGGTTATACTATAAAAAACTGTTTGTGTTCAATTTCCAAAACACAGCATTTGTCATGTAACTTTTGTTATTTTAGCCCTTACGAGAATCTTTTCCTGACCCTAACCTAAGTTTTTTTTTGTGCCCAAAATTTTCAGGGTTTTTTTTTTTAAGACCAATATGATCCCCACTCTTAATAATATAATATAATAAAGTTTAATAATATAACAATAAAGGCAACAGATAACTGATATTTAGAAGTGATATACATTTGAAATAAAAACTTCAAATCTTGGCGCTAACTCCGACACAAAACTTCAATGAAATATCTTTAAGCTGATTGTGAGATCAAATACAATTCAGCCACACTTCAACACTTTTTAGCTTTTGAGTCAGCACGTTTTATTCGACGAGAGCGATCCAGTAATAAGCGAATGCATTTCCTTTTTTCATTTTATCAGATAATTCTGTCAGAGAGGAGAGGAGAGGAGAGGAGAGGAGAGGAGAGGAGGAGATGAAGGTGTTGAAGGAGAGGAGTGGACGGATGAGCTTAAAATATGGTTAGATGTGATGTCTGGAGACAGAAGGGAAGAGAGAGCGAATTGCTGGAGTGAGACAGGCGCGTACAGAGAAATGGAAAGGCTGAGCATAAATGATGAGAGAGATCTAATGTGTGAAGGAGTGGCGGGAGGACACGGGGGAGGAAAAGGGGAGAGTGGATGGATGTTGGGACAGGGTACAAGGATGAATGTGGTGGAGAGGAGAGAGTGAGAGGGAGAAGGAGAGATGGATAGATAGACAGTAGAGGGATGAGTGTAGATAATGGCTAAACCTAATGTCTGGAGGGCAGACATCCATCTGACTGACCGAATTATAGTCCAGCTCACTTTCTACAGACTAATTACTGGAACACAGGATTCTCTCTGTGTCTCTCTGAGGCTGTCTTTCTCCCTCTGTGTCTCTCTGTCTGTTTCAGTACTCGGGGGTGGGGGGTGGGTT
>JAPQRN010000018.1:28949519-28962242 GCA_037367275.1 Coranthus polyacanthus | reverse complement strand
CACACACACACACACACATACTCTACAGTGTATTGACAAAGCCCACTAGCTAATCCAGTGTGTGGGGAGTGCTGCTGGAGAAAGAATTAGGTGGATAACACTGGATTGCCCCCCTCGCCACACACACTCCCGCTCTGCACCTCACACCAGTTGACATGTTTCTCTGTGTCCTCAGTGTGTGTGTTGTTTAGGTGGGTCCACATATGCAGTGCCCGCGCGCACGCGTGTGTGTGTAAGAAATAGAGAATCACGAGATTCCCCATGGTGCTGTACTGCTACTGTAGATTTACTGCTTTTAATGTGACTTCTGACTCCAAAAGTATAGAACTTAAAAAGTCCCATTTTGTACTAAAAACCACATGAGGTTCCCCTGTGACTCTCAGCTGTAGACTTATCCAGATTAAGTATTCCTAAAGCTATTTCCCTTCAGTTTCACACTGCAGCATCTAACCCTCCAGTACACCTTAGTCACCAAAATAAATTCCTTTACACTTTACGTGCTAAGCAGAAAAAATTCATTTGTATTTGTGATGGTTGGTCTTCAAGGGAAATCAACTTTTCATATTTCAGAAGCCGCTCAGGAGAAACCTTCACAACCTGCACTCTGGCTTGTCCCCACCACTCAATACCATTAATTGCAAGCAGTTACAATGAAATCACTATGAGAAACAATAATCCCTAAGGTTAGTAGTGTAATATAACCGGGATCAACTTCTCCTTTGTGTCAGAGTGTTTTAAGAGCAATTATTAAACAGCACTTGACAGTGAGATTTTTAAAGTTCGAGTGTATGTCCCCAGAGCAGATTTGGAGCCTGACCATTTTTAAGCTCTTATGAAAATTTGTGCACTAGCAAATTAAAATATCATTTTCAACCATCCATCATCCTTGATGCTGTGTATCACTTACATTCAGTCAGTGAAATGTACTTTGCAGTGCTTGATAGTGCAATGATAGCCTGGCTTTACGTGACTAGAAGGAGCTTGCGTTGGTGTGTGTTTATTGTTGGGCTATAAATAAATGTTATAATTTCAGAAGCCATCACTACTCAGAATATTTTTTTTTTTTTTCACTCGAGTGTTTAAAGGCTTTATTATAGCCAGAGGGCAGCTTAACACGTAGGGCTCACACAGGAGAGGAGTAGAAGTGAATTTAGCCTGCCAGAAACTAGATGGCGAAAAAGCAGTGAGAAAACACGTGAAGAAAAAGAGACAGGAAGAGTAAGTGAAGGGTAAGTATGCGGGTACAGTATGTAACAGTCGTGTGTCATGGGATTTAGTTGTTTTTTAACTAATTGGATGAGCTCCAGCTGAACACGGAAAAGGTATTTCTCAAGGGGTTGATGAAAAACAAGAACCCAGGGTGCACATTGACTCAATGCAACATATTCTTTTATCTTGTGTTTGTGTGAATGTGTGTGAGTGAGTGAATACAGGAGAGAAGGGAACACTGAGTGTGTATTTTGTTTGGTGAGAATATCTTCAAAGGCCAGGCTCAGTGAGTCAATAAAAACATTCATATTTTTAGGTCACCAGCAGGACTTATGGATGTGCAGAAGATCATTACAGAAACATATACAGCCCGTAATAAGGACAGACCATCTGGACAGTGCAGTATTAGGCTGCTGTACTGAATTGCCCTTTGGACCGATGCCCCGTCTCTCTCTCGCTCTCTCGATCTCGTTCCCTCTTTCTCTGCCTCTCATATGTCTTGCCAGGTTTGTTGTCAGAGCATGTTTTGCCCCAAAATCAGTCTCACATCACTTCTTTGGGGATTAGAAAGTTGGATTGAACTAATATATTCAGCCGCTTGTTTACTGTAAGATCTACTGTTTACTTTGCCATTGGACTGAACATACTGCAAAAATCATGTTGACTTTTCCTCTCCGCGTCCTTTTGTTTTAACCTTCTTCAGAGCACTATCAATCATTTGACCTGACTGACAGTGATGAGACACGCGCCCTATCATGTGGCTAGACACTGATGATAAACAGCTTATGCGTCAGTTATATTTTTCCTACAGCAAAGCTTGACATAGGGACTCACTCACCAAGAAATACAAAGTTTGAAAGTTTGCACTGATCCTGCCAGAGTGCTTTTATAGGTGAACAAATGCTGACAATTTCAGTGCGACATACGTTAAAGACAATATACATATATTAAGATGTACCTATTTTATATAAGTGCACTTGATATATTTGATCCTGCAGAGAAAATGAGGGAACACGATTTGCACGATGACTGCATGATTTGATGTAAAAGTCATATTACAATTTTTGTGGACAATACTGAGATCGTGGTCAAGGTCAGTGTCACTAAATCCAAAATATCACCATACAACAAAGTTCTTGTTTTGTCCAGCAGTTCAGTTCACGGTCTGCTCATTGGCATCCATTTCACCTGGTCTGCACGCCACATAGTCATGTGACCGTACACTGCATGAGCCTCACCGCCTAAACAGAGACTGATCAGTCATTTCTTTATTATAGTGTAGATAAGGAGCAGACTGCACACAAACAGAAAAAAGATTGTCACATTTTGCATTTTTGCAATTATATAGTTGCACAGGCTGACCTTACGATTGCGATTAGATTAATAGTTTATATTAAACTTTATAAACTTTATATTAAGGTACACTTATTTACCATTAACTAGTCACTTATTAATATATACAGTATATTAGTTGCATGTTGGCTATTTATTAGACATTATAAAGCACTAGATACCTTATCCTGCATGACCATATTCTACAACTGCTCGGCAACTAACTAACAGTTTTCCCTCAACAACCTCCTAAATATTGTTTATTGATAGAAAATAATGATGTTCTAAATAGGCTTTGCTCAGTATGTGCTTACAGTATACGGTGGTAGCGCCACAAGAATAGGCATTGGAATTTGGAAGCTGTGTGGGTTAACAAGAGTCAAACTGAATTACTTATGAGCAAGCCCTCAATTTAGGATGGGGAACATATTCTGAGTTAGAGAGACTTTGAGTTACTTGGAGAATGACGATTCTCATAGTAGTACCACCTTATAAGGCCTTTACATATTAAAATCATACACAACTTCCTTACTTGGAATCAATAAGCAGTATTTAGAATCTTAGTGAGGGGAAACTCTTAAGTTAACGGCCCTGTAGTTGTAGAATGTGGTCATGCAGACTATGCAGTCATTAATAAGTGCTTTATAGCGACTAAGAAAAGAGTCAGTATGCTACCAATATGTATGCTAACAAGCAACTAGTTAATGGTTAATGTGTGTACTTTCATAAATTAATTATTATCTTTAACAAAATGTTTTTAGAGCAAATAGAATATGTAGGTGTAGTCGACACTAATGCAATAATTTATTGCTGTAAATCTGAATCTATTTCAGTGAAATGAATTACTTAAGTCACTAGTGTAAAAGAAACCATTTCTGTCACCATGAGGGAAATCGCACTGGCAACAAAATGTCTTTGTACCTTCAAGCTCTGTCATCCCCTGCCATTGAAATCACTTCACTTGCATTAAGATTTACTGTATCCTCGCCATCGCAGGAACATTTCTGTCACTTCATACTAACAACAAAGGGTTAGTGTGGGAATCTAATGGCTTTCATTTTTTTTAAACTTGCTGCATCGCAAATAATACAAAAGAAACAAGATGCTACTCCCTGTGCTTTCTCACTGTCACTTCATACTAGCAACAAAAGTTCCAGGAACCAGTTTGGGATTTTAATGGGTCACATTTTTGACAGCCTGCATACTAAATCTGCTCTTCAAGGCCAGTGAGAACAGTTGAGGCCATCTATGATTGAACATGTCCTCAACACCCCTCCACCGCAGGCAGATGTAGCGCGCATCCTCGCACCTCCTGTAGCTGTGAGCTTAAACTGAAACAAACTCCTGTCTACGTACCCGTACAGTTTTAATGGTCTTTGTGGCACTGAAACAATTCTGTTCAATGTGTATAATTTAATAGGCCTTGTGGTCCAAACTGCATTCAGCTCTAAATGAATAATCGGCTGACAGCATCAAAAACAAGCCAGTGCTGTCAACAAGCTGTCAAACTAAATAAAACAAACACTGATGCACGCACTCCTTCTCTCTTACTTTTCTTTATACTGTTATTGGTAGTGACTCCTGCTCTGTGCTGAGGCCTGTTTATGTATTCCTAGAAACCACACACATGCATACTGTAAATGATGGCTCTAGTCAAAGGCATGGGAATTTCTGATTTCCTTTGTGTTTAGCCACTGGAATGGTCTAAACAACAGGGACGGATGCTTGTAATAAGGCGAGAAGGCACGATGATGGCCTAATTAGTTATTATCCAGAAAGCAGTTCACGCTGAGGCTGAGATGATGGTAATATTGCTCAGATATTGATTTATAAGGTGAGGATTTAGCACGCTTACAGCCCATCTCCTCTCTGTACTTAGAGATTAGATGTTCAGCTAAACAGCACTTCTGTCAAACTGGCTGTTTGGTTGACTGACTGATTTGCTCTCGGGTTGGATGACTAACTGACCAGATAACTGGCTGGCAGACTTAGTGATGGTTGACTGATGGGCCAGCTGGTTGATGACATCGCTTACTGGGTGACTGACTGAGTGGCTGAGGATAATACAGGCTCACAACTCAGAGCCAATGGAGCAGCAAAAACAGCAGTGTGTGCACAGATTATCAATCGACACAGAAACTCACGTGTGCTTTATCTTAAAGTCAGGCAAGACAGCTGTGAGAAGTTTAGAGGAAGGTATTAAATCAGCCTGTTTCAAGAGAGTAAGTTGAATTTCTTTTTAATTTGCACAAACATGTCGCTGTACTTTTTATGCCCTGCAGTCACTGGATTAAAATGTCTGGTTTGGTACCAAAATATAGGATCAAGATGAATTAACACGTTTGTCAAATATGGAAAACAGCCTGAAAAAAACTAGAGCTGTGTATTGGCAAGAATCCAGTGATATGATACATATCGCGGTGCAGCATTTGAGATTCAATAGATTACAATAGATTGTGATACAGGCATGGCAAGGCAAGTTTATGTATGTAGCGCATTTCATACACAAAGGCAATTCAGTGTGCTTTACATAAATAAAAGGAGCATCCAGAGGGAAATAAAAACAAAGTGAACAATAATAGATCAAAATATATTACAAAATAGAATTAAAAGCAAGTACATGAAACCATACTAGAAGAGACTAAAACAATTAAAACATGTATATTAAAATGATGTATGTATTTTTCATAAAATATATTTTACAGTAAGTAACACACCACCATATGCATAAATTAGGCAATTTGTAGCGTAGTTAACTAAATGAATGCAAATAAAAGATAATGACCACTTTGAAGACTTGGATAATTGTGTGCAAAAATAGAAATATGTAATTGACCTCAGATTATGTGTTGTTGTACTTCATGTAATTAATACAAGTTTGATTTGGTGCTTTGATGTTTTTCAGCAGCAGGAGGACGACAGACAGTCTGTTGATAGTTGGCATCAAAGAAACAGCAAATCTAGCTAACACTAAAGCGACTATTTGATTTTAGCACGTTTCGCAAATGGCACGGCTCTTGTTGGCCTCCTTCTTTTTGCTTTCTTTTTTAAATAAACTAATAAGGAAGGCAATAATGTTACCAGGTGGCTGAGTTTGTTATGCTAACGTTAGCATCCTTTTTGCTACTTCCTGTCTCAGATGATTTTATCTGAAGACAGATTACAACGCTGCTAACCAGTAGTCGGGGGTTGAAACTCAACCAATTAAGTGTCTGCTGCGAATCTTTGCATGTAAAACGTTAATTAAGTGTAGCAATATGTAATAATACGATGCATTTGACACTGATATTATAATAGCTGGCACACACTGCCTACCTCTGCTGTCTGTTCACACCGGCAGCGTGTTAACTGTTGTGAAGCTGCTGCTGTGAGCCCTACTTTCTACAAAGAGTTTCTCATCAATATGCAATCAATATGACTTTATTTTGCCATAAATTTAGTATGTAAGAAAAGTGAGGGGTTGAAAGAGTCACGTGATTTTCATTCAACCTCAGAGCAACAGAAAGCAAAAGAAAGAGACAACACGCAGCGTAATATTTTTTGTTGTCGTCCAGACACTGAAACTGCAGTGAAAGGTGTCAGTTACGTAAAATATCGCTGGTGTGATGTAATTTTTACTCTCAACAGAGCTCTTTTCTCTGTCTATTTTTGCCGTGACCTGCTTACCTCATGCATGAAAAACAGATGTCTGTATTTTCTGAATGATGCGCTGCTCCGTGACACTTGACACGGACCTCTCAGACTCCTCTCATGAAGCCGGTTAACATGGCAGAAGGAAAATCGTCAGGTAACGGCCCCAGCACGCACACGAGAGGAAACCAGTGTGTCAATAAACCTTTGTATGATCACACCATATCCTAAATAATTAGTTGTCTGTATAATTGATCAAATGTTTTATCTTAAAGCAGCATACGAGGATTTTTATACTGTGCATTGTTTTTATATTTAATGAGTTACTTAATGAGAAATGCCTCTAAAAAAAGACTAAATATTAAAAGTCTTAAAATTGGTGCAAAAAAAAAAAAAGACACTTGTGTAGTTAATAAAGGCTAAAATATTCAGCTGGCTCAGAAGAAAATTATGCTAAAACTCCAAGTAACCAAAATAAGAGTCTCAGTATTCAGTGGTTTCCTATCTGACCTTTTTATCTTGGTACTTTGGTCTTTCCTCTTTGGAGTACACAAACACCAGAACAGTGTGCTAACACAAGTGGAGTACTACAGTACAACAATCAGCACACTCCAATGCATCACCTGAGCTGGTGAAACAGTTAGAGGCTGCACTGAAATCTAGATTAAACAAACAAAACAGCTTGAGGCCACTTTTCACTTCACTCAGACATATTCAGCTGAACCTTTGAAGAATATCGAGATGATGCCTTTCTTTTCATGTTCAACCGCAAAAAAAAAAAAAAAAAAAAAAAGATTCTTTGACACATTTCAATTTTTTACACCTCCCATTACAGCCTGTTGAGTCCAACCATGATGTGAAATTTAGATTGACAAGAAAAGGAAAATATTTAAACGTGTTCTGACATTGTAGTTGTGAAATCTTATTTGGTCTGTTTGAAAATGTTAAATGTGGAAAAACTACCCACATTTAAGCACTAACCTTTCTCCATTGATGTTTTTTTTTTTTTTTAAACTCAGGCTGCAGAAAGACGTAACATCCCTAACGCTGCCGCACCGCGGACCGTGTGTTATTACAACACATACAATGGTGACTCTTTCGCAATATGATTGTATGAGATATATTTTCTTTTCATTTGGCCAACTTAATATCCCTGAACAAAATTGAAAATTGGAATCAATTATACATGGAAGTTAAATCCCCTGAATCAATTACGAGATAAAATTCAAGGCTTTTAAAACTTTAAAAGGACCATTTCTTTTCATTTTCAGGCGGGAGTGCTTCAAGAATTTAAATGTCAAGATGTAAGATTTTCCATTAAGTCAGATGAAATATTTTGCCATGAAATGACTCCTGAAATGTTACTAAATAAAACTTTTAAGGTCTAACTTGAATTCTAATTTGTATTCAATCAGATTACTTTTTATCTCAAATTTTATCACGGTTTCACACGAGCACAAATCATTTGCTGCTTTGGTTTCTCTTATATATTAACTTATTTTAAAAAAAAAATACTATTAATTTAATATTAGGAATTGCTTTTTCCAGTATATGAGTGCTCTTTGTTTCTGGTGCTTTTTTCCTCTTTATCTTTTTTCAGCTTCAGTGTCTGGCTTTGTGAGAATAATTTGGATGAAGTGGCCTCCTCAAAGCTCTCTCTTCTCTGTCCCTCTTAGCTTCCATCCCTCTCTGTCCTGTTCCTCATTAACGTGAATTCAATCCATTCATTACTCATCTATGATCAGTTTTTCATTTCTTTAAGTACCAATCTTTCTTCTGTGGATCTGCTCCATCTTGCTCCCTTTATAACGTCCCTGACTTTGCTCATCTTTCGCTCCTTCTGACTCTCTCTCTTTTACTATCAATAATTCTAAAAACACATAACGATAATCCCTTATGTGGATGTACGCTCCTCTGTGATTCACTTCCTCTCTCTCTCTGCCTATGTTGTTGTTTGCCCCAACCAATATCAGAGACAAGCTACACTACAAACGTGTTTCATATCTAAAGCACTAACTCGTTCTCTCACACTATCTATGTATGTAACAGTGTAAATGCAGTCACTTACGCCTCACGACCTTCCCTAACACTTAGGCTCAGCACGGAAGTGTTTTTCACAGCACCTAAGCCAAATAAAAAGGGGGAAAGAAACTATGCTGAGAGTTGTCTACCACATCTGCTGTCATTCATGGTCGCGTTGAATCGCAGTCCACATCCCTTCATTGATCCGTGTTATTTTCTGAATGTTATTTTTAAGGCACACAAAAATGTAAAGGGTTACTCAGGGACATCGCTCTTAATCAATGAGCATATTCGTCTTTCTTCTTGGATTTTACAGTCACTTTTTTAGTGTAATGTAATGTAAATGTACAATGTTGTAAATATACAACCTGTGTACTTTTTTTAATAAATGTTGTGATGATAATATTCAAATATTATAAGTGAAAATACACAGTTTTTAGTCAAATAACATCAAACGCCCCAAACCCTGTGATCTCGACTGCTACTTCACCGCCTAAGCCCCCGACCCAGAATCTGAGGGAAACCCCGTAATAACCTAAACACATTAAAGATTATTTGTGGTGGAGGACACCTTCATGTAAGTCTGTCAACACACTGACCATTTTGCTCATGAGCAAATCACTGAGGGTCCTAATTCTTAATAACTGTGACTGTATTCAGCAACGGGACCCTCCTGGATCTGACTGTACTGCATTCTGGTTAAACTATGGCTCAGTGTCAGGATTAAAGCCGGTGTAACGTTGGCACAGCTGTATGAATGGCAGCAGATTGTCGCCAGCAGCTGATATCAAGACAAGCAAGGATTTTAGTTTTTTTGGCTTGTGTTTCTAATGTTAGCTGCTTCATTTCTGGATTTTTCTGTTTGTGTTTTTCTGAGTTTTCGTAGTCCGCGCTCAACTGCACATTTTGTGGTCAGATTAAATTATTGTCATTCTGCCTGGAAAACTTAACTGGGTGAAATAACATCCACCCTTGCCAACAGAAAGCGCCTGTGTATGTAAATAAAAGAGGGAGCTGGAGGTTCATGCATAATGCTGAGGGTGGCAGCGGTGACAGGATGTCAGGCTCCTCTGGAGGCAGACCACTGGGACCAAAATCACAGGAAAGCTGAAGCACTTGATTGTTGTTTTTTTTTGATGTTGTCATCCTTTGAGTCTGAGACGTGGCTGAGGAAAATTTACAATTTAGATAAGACAATTTGGATCTGGATCTTAATTCCAGATTTTATGAAGACAAAAAAATAATGTAAATGTGATGCATTTACAGCAGCCCCTATTATAAATGTATTCTGTTCAATCTGAGCAGGAGCCCTTTATGGTAATATGATTACTGTCCCTATAATAGACTAATTACAATAGCCCGTCATGTAGAACGATTTATGCTGAGTATACGCAAAGCACCTGACCTGTGAGTGTACGTGTCCTCTCTTCCTTTCTCCTATCATCTTCTGTTTTCATTATTTACTTATTTACTTTCTTGTCCTCCCTTTATCACAGACTCACCGCACCACTCTTTCTCTGTCTCCCTGCTCGCCTTTTTCTTGTCTTTCTAACAGATTGTTAATCGGTAATTACTGCAGAGACAAAAGGTTAGGTGAGAGTGTTGATGGGATTCTGTTGTCATGGGAAGTGCTGAAGGCAAAAGGCAGCATCCGCTGAGTGTAATGATCCTGTGTGTGTGTAAGTTTAAAATCTCTCGCTAAATCATGCATGAATATGACGTACTTTGTTAAAGGGCTGTGGGCTTTTGCACACATGCACACAGACAGTTAGAAGATGGATGTCCTAGGTTCTTGGTAATGCCTCTGTGTCTCAATCTGTCATTCTGAGAATGACAGCGTGCCACGATCATACGGGATATATAGCTACACGCATGCACACAAACAGACACACACTAAGGCACTCACTCACTCACTCACACTCACTCACACACACACACACGCACACACACACACGCACACACACACACACACACACACACACAGATACAGATTAGGATACACACAGACACAAAGAGTTAGGGATGCAAAGACAAAGTAACAGAAATAAAAAGAAATAAAGAAAGACATTACCTGTACGCTACACACACACACACACACACACACTGCTTTCTGAGGAAGCCCATGAAGGGAACACGTTGTGTCTTACACCTGGCCCATACACCTGTGTGTGTGTGTGTGTGTGTGTGTTTGCACTCAAGCCTGTTTCTGTTGGAGTGTGTCTGCATCGGTCCAAACTGTGTGTATGCTGCATGGTGCCTTCCACTGTGTGATTACTAATAATCATATTGTTTCTGGCATTTGTATGGTTTTTTGCACTAGTTGCATAATAATAACTCTGCAGGTCGGTAAAACGGGCACATAGAAACTGTTGCTATAGAAACACCAGAATAAAAGCACCCTCCCTGGTAACGACACAAGTTTTCATTTCTTCCTGTGAGATGGGAAAGGGGGTTTCACTCTTTGTGTTGTCTCTCTTTCTCCCTTTCTCCCCTCTGCCTTTGAAACGAGACAACAGTTTTTCCCTCTTCTCTCTCCATGTTCCACTTTCATTTCATTTCTCACCCACTTTCAACCTCCCCTTCTACTTCCTCAGAGGCCCCTATTTTTTGTGAGTCAAATTCATTGCACTAGTGCACTTGTCCGTGACTGACAGATTTTTTGGTAATTTCATGACCAGAGGCTGCAGCGCTCTGACGGTGCTGCACCTGCAGCGCTAATGTAGAGGAGACTGGATTAGTAGGAATAAATTATTAGTATCAATCATGAACAATCAGATCAACTCTCATCTCAGTATCATCCCATTTAGCAGCGGTGTGCTTCCACCACACACTAACATTTTGTAATGAAAAAAAGAGCCCAGATCTCTCCTAAGTGGAAGCTGTGTCTCAAAGCAAAAAAAAAAAAATGCACCACTACAAACATGCAACAAGTGTCGTGCAAGTTGAAGATTTATTCAAGGATGAAGAGTGTGATCTGCCTGGAAAATATACAATATCCTTCAAATTACAGTCTGCAGAAAGGATGCGCATACCTGCTTTGCTGCCTTCAGATAACACCAGAATTTCATCAACTAAAAAGGAAAGCCCCTCATACATAATACAAGCGTCTGTCGGTGACAAGTACTGGCAGGAATCATTCCTCTTTTTGAATTGTTGCCGTAATCACATGTTTGATGTGCTTTGTGGATTTTCAGACAACTCGTGAATATGCATGCTGTAAGTCAAATATACAAAAACAATACTCTGTCTGAAATAAGATGTGGTTTGAGCTGGCGGAGGCATAATTTCAAAGCCTCTGTCAGCTCAAACCCTCCTAGTTTGTGCGCCCTTTCCCTAACGTTGCTCTGTGATGTCTTTCGACTCACACAAACAAATCAAAAAACGAGGAAATTATCTGCTTGTAGCAAATTTGCCACCACGCCAGTGCAAGATGGCTGTGAGTGTCACTGGCATGACGTTGTGTCTATGAATATCTTATATGTGTCAAATTACTAGCCTACATTTGGTTGTGTTAAGGAATGTGACGCAGCTGTGCGACTTTAAAGTACCAAACAGTCATCGCAACGAGCTACTACACTTCTTCGGGTATTATTAGGGATTTTTTTTGTTTTGTTTTGTTTTTACCCACTACCAACCACCAAGGTTCAATGCAATTTTGTCATAATTTTAAAGATACTCTCTCTCAACTTCCTTTTGAAATGAAGCACATAGATAGAAGCAATTATTTGGACGACTAAAGAAATGACACTGCTGCCTTAAAGTGCCACTCATGTCTCTTTCCCTTCTCCCAGCCTTCACCCTGTTCCTGAAACATTTTTGTTCGTACAAAAAGGTGCTCGCAAATGACACAATGCGAGCACCTTTTACTGTTTGAACAGAGCAGCCTTTTCTTCATCGTGTTCTCTACCTCTTCTCCTCCTGCTTCAGCTTTCTGGGAGTTCGTTCTCATGTGTCTTGCTATGACGAGATCGGGCCTGACACCTTCATTTCTTTGTCATTTGTTTTTCTACTTACAATTTTGACCTTGGCTTCCTCTTTGCCAACACCTTGCCATTCACTTGGCATAGTTTAACTTATATACTGTCTCTCTGTTTTATTTCTTCTCTCGGTTTCCCTCTCTCTCTCTCTCTCTCTCTCTCTCTCTCTCTCTCTCTCTCTGTAACACACACAACCTGCTAGCTCATGTGAAACATCAATGTCCCCACAGATGAATTACAAAGCCTACTGCAGCATATAGAGTATTAGGGCCCCAAGGGCAAAGATATAGATGTAAAGAGCTGTATCTCTCTTTACTATTCTCCCCTTTGCACTCTTTACCCCTCTCTGTGCTCATTGTGTGCATTCACATTCATCTCTCTTTCCTCTTCCTTTAATTTTTTTGTCCTTCTCGTTTCAGTAAAGAGCTTAATTTGTCTTGCAGAAATATTCAGCGTCGTTTGTTCTTGAGGCCCGTAGCCGTATCTCTGTGGTGGCCAGTTTTCCAGCGGACACATCTTGGACAGTAGATGTTTCCTCTCTGTGCATATGTGT
>JAPQRN010000018.1:28930919-28949419 GCA_037367275.1 Coranthus polyacanthus | reverse complement strand
AGCCGTATCTCTGTGGTGGCCAGTTTTCCAGCGGACACATCTTGGACAGTAGATGTTTCCTCTCTGTGCATATGTGTGTGTGTTTGTGATGCTCGCCTGCTTTTTACCGTGCACTGTGACACGTATCAGTTGTTACACAAATCGCCGAGCAGAGCATCTCTTTCTGTCGCTCTATCCCTCTCATCTATTGTATCTCCCTCTCTCATATACACAGGAGACATAAAACTCCACAGGGACCAATAAAGTCAAGAGACAGGCACACGGCAAAACAGGAAGGAAGACCTTTACAAAGAAGCACTGACAAAGTGAATCCACAGCGATATACTTTCCTTTTGCCTACCAACCCCTCCCAGCCTCAAGTAAAAGCCAAGTTAAAACTGTAAAATACTGGGCTGTTTCGGGTCTAACCAATTGGGTAAATACTGGAATTGACAGAACCTAATTAATTTCACTGGAGAAAAGAAGCTGAATTATTTACAACTGAATTACTTGAACCAGGCTCTGGCCATCAGTTTAAAAACTCCATTCTGTGGTTCAGGATGTAACAGCCCAGGCTTTAAGCCATAATTTCTCTGTCATTAAACATCCCGTGTATAACTCATCAATTTAAAGTAAACTTCTGGTCCTAAAGGCTTATATCAGCAGCGAGTAAAACGTAATTGCGCAGACAATTTTCATATGAATTGTGCAGGTTTTCTTAATGTGCTGATTTGTTGAAAAGAATCACCTTAAACAACCTACTCTGCACCTGCTCGATCCATTATGCATCTTAATCAGAGGTGGGAAGTAAACAAACACTTTGTTGCTGCACTTCAGTATAGTTTACATGTATCTTGTATTTACTTTTTACTCCTGACATTTTGACTCAGATATATGTATATTCTACTCCTTACATCTCCAAAACATGCATTATTGATCATTTCTCATTTTGCATCATTGCACACCTCACCAACAGCGAGAGCGATTTCAGTAGAGATGGATGAGACAATAGCACGTAGAAAAGACGATCCCTTAGTGTATCACGCACGACAAACGAAACAAGATGAACACAACGTAACAAGACAAAGCAGACGAGAAAGGTCGTCATTGAGAAAACTGAACACTGACTTGCACTTTGGAACACTGTTAATCTTCATTATGTTCAGTATGTTTGTCATTTTATTTACAAATTGAGTGGTCAACGGTTCAATAGTCTTCACATTGTATTAATAATGACGTGAGGTTCAGTTGGCTTTGCACAGAAGCAGCTGTTTGAAATGTTACTTTTACTCTGAGTACATTTCAAAGCCTTTATTTTTTTCCTGGAGTGAATAATTTGTCTAGGTTTTACCACCTCTCATGTTAATACATAGTGTGAGGAAGGAACAGTTTGTAATGTGTTAAATGTGTTAAATGCAATGTCTCGCTGTTTGACTGGACGGTTGGTTGAACAGAACATCAGTGAAGACGGTATACTCACTTCATTATCAAAAAAAATTATATTTAAGAGACATACCTCAACTAGTGAGAGTAGATTGCTTTGTGGAGATATAATTTGCTTTTCCATGTCTTCATCTTGCGTATTACTGTGATGAAACAAAGTGCAACAGTGCTTAACACCTGTGCTGCTTAAAACGCCTGCCGTAGACATTATTCCCTGTTTAATGTCTAAATCTAAATGGTTTTCATTTTCCATGTTTTGTTTTTTTTCTTCTTTTTAACCATAAATAGTTTGAACGGATCTAGTTAAAAGTGTGATGAATGAGGCGAGACAGTTACACTTTTCTCTGTTAGTGACAGGTTATTATGAGAAGGGGAAACATAACGTGAAGTGAAATAACGTCAACTTGTTCGCAACAGAATCACAAACAAAAGAATGACGAAAGGTAAATAAATGTGTTTATTGTGATATCAAAACTTAAGTAATTTCCAAATCTGCGGATGCAACGGAGATGAAAACAAAGAGCTACTGAATTTGCTGATGTTTATATTTTGAAGAAAGAAACACAAAGGAACTGCAGGAAGCTGTCAGAGGAATTTGACTACAGGACCGCTTTCATTTGTTTTTTTATTGGCAGTAAAAAAACAGTATTATTGTCGGATGAAACAAGGCATTGATTTCTAATGCCATGAAGAAATATCTTTATAGAGGAGGATAGAAAATTAGAGCAGGCAAGAGGGAGAGAAAGCCACAAAACTGTAATGGAAGAAAAATATTTAAAAGAAGAAAGTGGGGAGTTCAGGTGCTTTGGGGGTTGTGTGTGTTGTGCATTTGTAAGAGCATCTGCATGTGCGGTTTTGTGTTTTGTCAGCAATGACAGAGTGACCCGGTCCTGACCGCTAGCTACGGTTTTATTAGAACATCTCAGCATAATGGTACAGTTTACCACATACAGATACGCAGCACATACACCCAAAGCCGCGCACACCCGCACAAACACACACTTACAAACATATACAGAAAGGATTGCTTACCACTGCTTGCTCTCAGCACCCATTTTGCTTTGCTGCATTCTAACACACGGTTAGCAGATTGCTGAGTTCATGGTTTTGATATTCCCTCCTAGCCTTGACCGCAGAAGATTTTAATGTGCGTTTCTGCCGAAGCATGTGTGCGAGTGTGTGTGTGTGTGTGTGTGTGTGTGTGTTCTCCGTTCGCATTCACAGGTCGGCTTTTCAGGAATACACAGGGATTCATAGGCTTTTTTTTTTTCATTTTTAGCTTATCCCAAGGGTAAGTTAAATATTGAGCACGCTGTCTCTTATTTGAGCAATAACACTGCAAGCTAGCGGGGCATCAGTGATTTTCATTGTCACATCTTTTCTAGTTAGATGGCTCTGTGTATATCTGTGAGTTTCCCCTTCATTGACTCAGGAGCACAGCTACACGGTGTCGAGGAAAACTTAGGCTCAGAGTGTTTGACAATTTAAGCCACAGGAAACTCGAACTCCGACGGGAATACACAAACTTAACTTTGGCAAAAAAGTAAAAGCTGTGCTGATTTAAGTGGCTAATACCGGTACTCTATTAAAAATGGACCTGCAAAACAGTGCGTCTGCAGGACGATAGCTTCAGGTCATGACGGTAATGATATCACTTCATACAAAAGATACAAGCAGTTGATGAAACGGCCAATAAGCTGCACGTCTGACTGTGCTTCTGTGCAGGCACATAAAACAAACAGTACAGGAAGAGGTGCTAAAGGTCCTCCTTGATAAAAATCAAAGCACTAAAACCAGTAAGAGGTCTTGAGAGGAAGTTGCAATTCTTCATATGTCAGGTTTAGCTCTATAGTATCACTTTCTGGACAGCTGATTCTAAATTTTGACATAATACTTGCCCAGACTCAAGCGCGTGTGTGGAGAAATATTCGTGTTTCCGTGCTCCTATTCTGCCCCTATGTGCAAAATTGTGTGTTTTTCATGGAGTTTGGAGCAGTCAGCCAGTGCAGCCAAAATGTTTACAACTGTATGAGAGAGAGAGAGAGAGAGAGAGAGAGAGAGAGAGGTGTATGACTGGACAAGCACTCCTACATAGGGCTGCCTGCAAACCTGGAACGTCATCCAGCATATGATGTTAATGGATTATTATGAGCTACTGTATCCAAATATTCTGGCTAACATAATAGCATATGTAGTCACAGACGTGTGAATCTTAGCTGGCCACGGGATTTGATTTGATCAGGATTCACCTCTAAACGATCCTCGATGCATCTCAGTTTATCGATATCAATGCATCATTGAATCGAGAAGTTTCCACGCCTTTGCGTAGTCAGACTGTGACGTGTGAATGCTAACAGTTAGACTTTAAAACCATTCATTTACACAACAGACGGCCTATTTTTACTCAGATGTCAAATGTGGTCTCAGAAGTATACTGTTTGAAAATGGAATTTTGAAATGGAAATCCCCTGTTTTTGATTATATCTGTTAAAGCTGGATGTGTCTCAGATGCTTCTTTGTTTTGCCTATTTTCAGTCATTTCACAGTAACCTCCTGATCCCAAAATTGCTCATTAGCCAAACCCTTGTAAGTCTTGACTCTGGCGACATCTCCGGTAATCTGTCATTGCGGCGGCGTCCTGCACTGCGTTTGCCATCACTTCATAAAACCGCCCCTGGTGCTTTGGCTTCAGTGGACTGACAGCATCTCCCAAAATGCCAAACAAACAAGCATGGGCTGCTCTGCTGAAACTAGTGGAGCAAATACAAATAATGGAATGACAGAATTTCAGCTGGCGCCTATGAGCCGCCACGTCTGCAGCGACAGTAATATGTGCGCTGTAAAATACATCAATCATGATTTGTAAAACATTCTGCGAGATTTATTATGAGCAGGTTTTTTGTTATCAATGGGAGTAGCAAGGATAGTTGAGGTTCTCTAAAATTATTGTTTTTCTTAAGTTGTCTGTTTCAGTGCTTAAATTTGATATGAATCCCCTGAATCATCTCTTATTTATTCTATTCAGAACACAGACCTATTGAATTGTACGATGAAAGATGATTGATTACCAGCTCAGAGTGGTGACTTCCCTTCAGAAAGCCTAATCTCCTCTTTTTTCAAAGCGAGATTGAAAGATGAAAAATTAAGATGAAGAGTTATGAGACACACAACTGCTTGCGCATGCAAATACACGTAAACAAGCAGTCACATGAAATCCTCTCCCGTGCTGCTCCTACCTCTTGCTTTGTCCTTATTTTGGTCTGCTTCTATTTCTGATCACATCTCTTCTCACCACACACACACACACAAACACCATCCATCCTACCTATCTGTGCTATCTTCAGACAGCAACCTCTATTCCTTGCTGACAATGTTTAGGATTTACTCTAGACTTAGCCTTGATTCTCCCAGTGTGTCTCCATGATTTTGTTAGTGTGTGTGTCACATGGGATGTGACACACGTCTCAGCTGTATTCTGCGGTTGCCACGGTGACCGGTGACTGCTGACTGGGCCCGTCCCTCTCACATAGTTCCTTATGATTTGTTTGGTCCATTACATTACTTTTGCTATATCTTGTATTGAAAAACAAGGCTTCTCCAATGAGAGTCACTCTTTCAGTGACAGTTATGACGGTACTGAAAAGTTCACGTTGAAAAATAGAATAAAAACAATTTTTTCAGAATAGTTTTTCAGAATAGTTAACTGCAGAGATGGACCTTTATAATATTTCCCAAAGACCCGCTTTTATCCCTGCTGAACACCATCTAAATGGCCTAAACGGTTGAATCTAAATGCAGTCCCATTTACTTAAACTGTTTGACAGTGGGCTGACAGAGAGCGTGAGAAATGGCGATAGATAGAAAGACAGACAGAGAGAGGTTGTGATATTTGTTCGGTGTGTGATAAATATAGGAGGTGAGTGGGTGGAATAAAAACAACCTAACACTCTAGCAGGATAAGAGAGGAAACACAGAGAGATAGACATAATGACACCAGGAGAGAGACAATATGACATAGCGATAATAATAGCAAGGAAGAGACGTAATGACACTTAGGGAGAGATGCAACAGTACAGATACAGAGATAATTGTGGAGAAGAGGGATGGAGAGAAAGTGAGAGAGAGATGAAAGGATGAGAGGGCAGAGGAAAGCGAGTGATAACCAAGCTGAAGAAAGAGGTGGAAGGAGAGAAGAGCTGCGAGGAGGAAGAGATGCACACAGAGAAGTACAAGGAGGGTGATAATACAGGTGTAATGAAGAGAGCAGGGGTGGACAAGAGAGAGACAGAGAGAGAAACAGAGGGGGACGATGGAGAGAGATGAGGGGGTTGCAAAGAGACAAACATAATGTGGTGGAGGCACAACGAATGTGACACATCGGTAATGAAAAAGAGGGAGGGGTTGTACATGAGAAGAAGTGGAGAAGACGAAAAACAGGAAAGAAAACAAGGAAAAACAGTCCTCTCCTCTCGTTTCTCCTCTCCTCTCCTCTCCTCTCCTCTCCTCTCCTTCTCCTCCTCCTCCTCCTCCTTCTCCTTCTCCTTCTCCTCCTCCTCCTTCTCCTGCTCCTTCTCCTCCTTCTCCTCCTCCTCCTCCTTCTCCTTCTCCTCCTCCTTCTCCTTCTCCTCCTTCTCCTCCTCCTCCTCCTTCTCCTCTTCCTCCTCCTCCTCCTCCTCGTTCTGTAGTAACTGTGTGTCAGTCACTTTCGTTTAGTGTTTAGAGTCCGTCCAGCCTCTCTGATCCAGTGTAAATAGCTCTAAGTGGCGCAGCATTCCCTCCTCGCCGTCACTCGGCGCTCCATGTATTAGACTTCCTACTCAACCTAATTAATGTGACCAGTTGCTCTGAATCAAAATAAAGGTGGACGTTTAACGCACAGCCTGTCGTCAGTTAGTAAAAATATCAAAATAAATCCAACAGTCTAATATCGCTAAGTGTTTTTTATTAAAACAGGCATCACTTTGTTTACCTAATTAGAGCGACAAACAAGCAGGGATCAGCCGCGGTCGATTTGTGTCAGAGTTTTATTTGATTTGACATTTAGAGCTATTTATAATTCAAGAGTTTTGAAGGGTGCACTGGAGGGTCTTCAAAGTCTTAAGGTCTGCGGTGTCATCTGCTGCTGCAAGTCTTTTAAAATGTCAATCAGAGTTAAAGCTGCAAGCGGCGATTATCGGACCCTCGCACCTCCACAAACATGAGGCCGGGCTGGAGTCCAGGGGTTTTACTGTGGGCGTGTAGATGCCTTTTGGATGTCGCACCAAACGTCTTCAATATTACTTCATGTGTCAAGAGAGAAAGGGCTGGAAATGGAAACAAATGTGGATATTCACACCAAAATGACGGACTTCCTGCTGGGTTTAGGGTTTGTCTTGTCTTGTTTTTTTGTGCGTCTGGACCTGGTCCAACCTTCAGCAGGGACTTCATTTTGTGACATTTTGTAGGGGGCGCCATTGAGCCGTTCCTGGCAAAACACTGACAAAGGTCTTTAGAGGAAAGTGATGAGATTTGAAGTTTCCCGGGTTAATTCTCCAGGAGGAGTTTGTTAAAAGAAGCAGAAGAAGGTTCACGAGGGTCTTCATACTGGTTAGTGTTCAGGCCTCAATAAAGACGACGAGAGATGAGATTCAAAGGCAGCCACGTTATTAATACTTTCCAGTCTTTAAGAGTGTAAGTGGCATTTGTGCACTTTACAGAGTAATAAAACACACAGACACTTTATTTTATTTGGTTTGACATTTGAGTCTATTTATAGCTTGACACGTTCATAAGGCGAGATGGATATTTCACATTGGTGTCTTATTAGAGTTCTTATTGAATTTAATTAACCACACATCCTCCAGAAAAGAAATGAATATTACTTTCTACCAGACATTTTCCCCTGGTGGATTCACTGCAGTTTGAATTTTACTCACAAAACCAAAACCTATTAATACGTCAAAGACGTTCAAGGACATAGACTGGATTGGGATTAAACTAGTTTTCATAGAAGTGGAGAAGAAACAATGTCTATGTTCTGAATTATTCTGTGTCATCCCGATCGCAGGAGACGTTTTACGGACGCAGCGATCATGAAATTCCGGGCCGATGGAGATGCTAATATTATTTACTTTTTGTTTTCCTACTTTTGTGGCGGGGAAACCTAGAATCATTCTGGAATAAGCAACGGAGCAGTTTTAAAGTCTTTAAGGCCTTCATCGCGATAACTTTGAACGAGAACAAATTCAATCAAATAAATGTATGAAACTAAATTTAACTGATCGACGGACGACGGTCTGCTGATACATCTGTGCATCTCCGAGAGGTCAATCCTACTTCATTTATTCGACCGTAGAACAAAGGAGGTGTTCTACAATATCACCTGTTCTAAAGTAAGGTATTAAAAGTATTTTACCTCAGTTAAAGTGTGAATAATACACTTCAAAATATAAAAGGTCTGAATACTACGCTATAAAGATACAAAGTATGACTGCATTTCAAATAGTTTTGTTCAGTGAATAATTGGTTAATGCAGCGTCAGATGAGTACAGTACAAGTATAGACGAGTGAAATAAAACCCATCCAGCGTTCATCACTGATGACAAGACAACGTTTACCGACGCTTCGAACACGTGAAGTAACGTTATCCAGGCAGCGACACAGCGTCACCAACGAACAGACACGGAACAAACATTTCAAACGCTGACGTACACAAACACAAACGACTTTTCTGCTCGAAACAAAGTCCTTTACGCCATTTTCGTCTGATGTAGTTTTCATCTTGTTGCATCCGTGACATCGGTTTTGTCTTGTACCTTTGACGTCTTTTTCATGACGCTCCACCTCTTTCACCCTCTTTGTCTTGCATCGTTTTCATCTTCTTACGTCTTTTTTACGACTGCATCCTCTGCTTTTCACATGGTTTTGATGAAGCCAACATTTAAACACTTTATTCTGTTTAAGCTGGAAAATTAATTCACTTTTCATGTTATTGTTATTTATTTTACTCTGATAATTGATGGCCCAATACAAACATCTCCACGACCCCTTTAGGGTCCCGACTCCATGTTTGGAAAGGCAGCTGATTAGATTTTGGTGGCCAAAGGTCAAAGGTCAAGGTCTCTTCAGAAACCACAGTTTGATGATGATACAAAGATGTCGGATGCATCTGACTCAACTTACGCTTCTTGTTTATATTAGTCGTGGATTCAGAACGTGTGAGAACTTCTGACACTAAAAGGACATGTGAGAACAGTCACATAATGACATGTACCTGCCTTCAATCGCCGAAAGCACAGTATGAATCCACAGTTTCAGAAGCAAAAAGTTAACAGATCAGTGAGAAGAAAATCCTTGATTCAGCTCGAAGCTCTCGTATCAGAAAAAAACATCATTACATGTAAAAATGTCACGGAATAGAGCTGAGTAATACCTGTCGCACTGTTTTACACGCTGCCTAGTCACAACTTGTCTAGACGTCCTCATGCTCCCCCCGACATGCACCCGTTCCAAATCCTGTTAACGCCGCCAGCCTGCGCCACAATAACCTACATTCGACAGTAATCACACTGACTGAGGCGTGTGCGTGTCGGAGCGTTAGGAGCGTTAGGAAAACAGCGGCAAATCCTGGCGACGGAGCACAAGACTGGAGGGAAGCTGAGAGAGAGGGGAGGGAACCGGGGCTTTTTCCTTTTGTGCGTTCAAATCGTATTTGGATAAGCAGCCATGTTGCTGTGGCGGTGCTCCAAGCTCCTACACACTGCTGCAAACTTGTTATTTACAGCATTTTGCTTCATGTTATCCAGACCGCAGCGTGAGACGGTTTAGACCGAGATCTGCACCTCAGATAAACCGGCAGTGACACCTGTGACCGGTTTATTGTGTTGTTTAAGTTGTAATTTGAACGAGGACAGTTTGAGAAGGCAGCAACCAACCAGAGACGATCCAAAAAAATATACATTCAGCACAGTTTGGAAAAGCAGCAGTTTTAAAGAACAGTTTAAAACCACAAATAAGCTTGTTTTTTCGTCTTGAATAAGAACTGGGACTGTGTCATGTTGTGAAAGGCAGTGTACAAACACTAGATCACAAAATCAGGGGCAGTGATTTGATGGTGTGATAATTATGGAAATCGACCGAAATGTAAATGTTATCATATAATACTTGGACATATTGTGAAGTCCAAAACATTAATACATGCAAATACTGGCACATCCTCAAACCTGAACAACAGAACAAGTCGATTATCAATCAGTCCTGAAACGACATAATATGCACAAAATATCAAAGATGGCATTAAAAAAAAATACTCCATAAATGTTGCATCTGGGCTGTGATAATGTCAGGATGAGGTTAGTTAGGTTTAGGAACAAAATCCACTTGTTGAGGGTCTGGAAAAGTCAACGTTTCATGAGCTCAGATAAACTGTTGTGTTTAGTAGGGCAGTAAATAGTAAATAGTAATAAAAATAAGTAATAGCATCACTTCTACTGGTTGAAAATACTGTTACAAGTAAAAGTCCTGCCTCACTTACGTATAAGAACAAAAGTATCAGGATCAAAATATATTTTAAGAACCAAAGGTAAAAGTTCAAAGTAATCAATACTGAATTATAATTATAGGTCCATTAATGTGTTCATCTATATTATGCATAAAACACATCATTCATTAGTTGATTTTAATAATGTGAACCTACAAAGGAACTAACTAAATGTAGTGGAATAAGAAGAATAAGTATCAGAAAATGGAAATACTCGAGTAAAGTACCAGTACTACTCCTCTCCCGTGCGCCACCACTGCCTCTCAACATGATCACATTAAGTTGCCATGGTGACTCTGCTCAGACCCCTTCATCACTGCTTGCAGCTATACGTTTTTTGAAAAATCCACTTCTTAAGTCCAGACGCACAAAGTCAACAAAACCTCAGAAGTCTTTCACACACTCAAAGAAATACCAGACACTGAAACAAGACCACGGGAGGGATGTGGACGTGTTTGGTCACGCAGCGCTCCGCGGCTTCCCTGACTGACACGCCTTGCGGATGTCCTCCCATCAGCCACAGGAAGAAATCACATTCAATTCCAGCCGTGTCATTAGAAAAACCACACTGCCCAGGCAGCCGAGAGGCCGGCCGGGCGCTCGGCTGAATAAATCCACACTGAATGGGAGGGTTTGGAGTTAGTGCTGGAGGAAATTTGTAGCTTACACATTTGCATAATGTGATTTTTTTTCCCCCAACAACTATCAGGAAATGGATCTGCCCATTTAGCCATGCACAAATTAGTGTTAAATTGGGATGATTGCCGGATTGTGCACATGTTACTTTACTACAGAAATACATCAGCGTAATCCTATGATACATTTTAGGAGGATACTATAGCAAATGTATAAATCCTAATGGGAATATAACAGAATGTGTTGATGCTTCCACTTACTCACAATAAGGGAACTGATGGTTACATACATGTGTCCTTTGTGTGTGTGTGTGTGTGTGTGTGTGTGTGTGTGTGTGTGTGTGAGACTCAGAAGATGACATCACTTTTACCAGAGATAACCTGGCCAATCACACGTCACCACACAGGAATAAAACCAGCTCAATTCAATTCGACTCAGTTTGATAAACTTATGAGTTATGTGATCAGTGTTATCAAAGCATCAAGGAATTCAGTTAATACAAATATTCAGTTAATACAAATATTCATTAATAAATAGATAAACCAACAAGGAAATTGCCAAAAACAACAGACAAATTGACACTTCTTTGTAAAATTTGACCCATAAACGCTGAGTGAATATTGAGGTGCGTAACCTTTATTATGTCATACACTGTTTACTGCATATATGTGAATGTGGGCTTTTTATATCTGTCTCTGTAGCCTCATTTTTTAGTATCTTGTGATAAAATGTCTTCAGTCCATCTAAATCCACCTCACTGATGCTTTATTCCTTTTTTTTTCTCCCCGTTTAAAATACCAGAATGTTGCTGCGGCTCGTTTATTTCCGGGACCCGTGTGTGTGTCTCTGTAACCTCAAAGGTCACAAACCTGTAGGGCTATATGTTCGGATGATAATTCTTCAGATGATACAGTGATGACGGTGTGATTGTGTAAGATACATGCGGTCTCCCCCCTCCTACTCCAGTTGTGGATATGGCTGCCGCGGGTTCTGTGTAACAGCCTTGCGCACCGGAGCCAACCATTATGAGGAAGGAGAGAGAGGGAGACGGAGAGAGAGGCAGCAGAGATGCAAGCAATAGGGGGAGGGGTAGAAAAAGGAGAGAGGAGGAGAGTGTAAGTGTGTGTGTGGATGGATTTATAGTAGCCTACCACCGGGCTGTGCCGCCACTGATAGAGAGGGGAAAGGAAAGACGCACGCACACACAGAGGGAGGAGAGTGTGTGATCCAGCCAGTCAGTCAGTGTGAGTGTGTAAGCCATGTTGGATGTGAATGAACGGGAGGAGAGATGCTGCTGCCGCGCCGCTCCTAACGCTCAGACCTCCAGCTCCACGGACCACAGCGGGTAGATGCCAACTCTCCAGGCCGACGGAGAGACGGGGGAGCCTGGGGGAAGGTGTCGGGCGGTGCCGGCGGTCCTGGAACTGGTCACCTAGCCGGAACGAAGGAGAGAGAGAAGTAACGGGGAGGAAGCAAGACGCACTCGAGAGAGAGAAAGAGAAAGAATAGGTGGAAGAGGGAGAAAGGAGGGGAGAGAGAGACAGAGAAAGGAAGAGACTAAATGGCTGCACCGCTACCGGGCTTCACCCCGCTCCTGCTTTCGTCTCTGGGACTTCACCTGCTTCTCCTCGGCCCTTTGTTCGCCCTCACACCGGGGACGGTGAATACAGGAGGGGCTGCCTACCCGTGGAACCCGGGGCTCTGCCACCGAGACGCCGGTAAAGTGAGCCAGGACCAGCGGCAGCAGCAGCGGCGGGAGTCGCCAGAGGGCAGCTGGAATCTACGCCCAGGCAGGTGGACCGTAGAGCGGATACAGGCTGAGGGATGCTCTGGAGTGCAGCGTGGAGCAGGGCGTCTGGTCTGGGACTGTGGGACGCTGGGAGGATATCACCGTGATGGGGCAAAGGGGGCACGGAGGGACAGGTTTGGAGGAGTCGGGACGTTTTGGAGGAGCGGTGACGGCCCTCCGGCATCTCCTCCTCCTCCTCTCCACCCAGGTATTAGGAGCTCGGATGGCGCCGGCAGAGGAGGGAGAGTGGAGAGAGGGAGGAGGAGAGGGAAGGGCGTTGTTTCACCTCCCGTTTCACCTGCTTTCACCTCCTCGCCGGTTCAAAACGGGAAAAAACGGACAGTACAAAGGACTAGAGCGTGCGCGCAACGTTGGCCGGCGTCGAGACCACACCTCGCTGCCAGAGCCTTTGTGCGCGCCTGTGGCCTGTGCAGGGCACCCGGAAGTGGAGGGGGAGAGGTGTTGGAGAGAGCTGGTGAGGTGAGGAGGCCCCAGCATCTCCTCTGGTCAGGCACCGACAAACATGCCCTCTCCCCAGCCAATAACCCCTCACCTGGCCCCTTTCCAGCCGGTTCCTCTTGTTGCATTTTTTCTGGATACAGTCCATCCTGCAGCTTTCCATGTAATTGCCGTTTGACCATCAATTCAGATTACAACCAGGCTTCAAATTTGGACTCCATATGTAAAATCTCAACCTGTAATTCATCCAAAATCCAGCCCCATTCAGGTTGCAGGAGCAGAAACGACAGCAGGGCTCTGGATGCTGATGGGGGCTCAGCCAGCATGGACAGGAGGGACGGTAATTGTTCTCATTTGGGCAGGCACAATGTTATCGATCCTAGCAGCAACAGAGAGGGGGGTGATGACGGCGATTTGAGTAAGGGTGAGAAGAAGGGGGTGCAAAGTGGGGGAGAATTGAGGAAAACGTGCTTAATTAACGCCGGTACAAGGGAGCGCCTAGTTTGTTGTGGGGATTATCATGCCAGAATTATAGATACGGGGAGGGGGAGTGATGAGAGCAAAAATGGAAGAAGGGGAGGAGGGATAAACCAAGGCAACAAACACATTAATTTATCTAATTATCCGGATAATGGTTTGGCTTTTCCGATTCTGACGCTCCGACGTCGGGTTGATAATGAGCACCGGCAGGGGAAATCAGCACCGACAAACAGAGGGCAGGGCACTCCTCACACCCGAGGAGAGAGCATGGAGGTTGTCGTTGGTTCGTTTGGCAGTTTGGACAGAGGAATAGCGTTGGGGGGTGGATATGCAGCCGAGTCTATAGTCCCCGAGGGAGACATAGCGCAGAGGAATCTCCCCATTCAATTTACCCCCAGCAGCATCACAGAGAACCCCAGCCAACGCTTCAATCCAACAAAACCGCCAATCCTAAAATATCAGCTCAATACCCAAACAGGCGAGTGTGCAGAAACTAGAAAAGTCTCCAACCCACCCCGTCTATGTGCTGAAAAAGTAACTTCTCGAGCAGCCGGTGACTCAGGCTTTTTCACGCCTGCTGCTGCTGAGTTTCCAAGAAATGTGTCAGCCACAGCTCGCTCTGCAGCCGCAGTTAGTGATTTCGCTCATCCATATGACATTACAGCAAAGCACCTCTCGTTTCTCTCGGAAATCAACCTGACCACATGGCGCGATGATGCGCTTCGCTCGCCCTCAGCACCACGGACAGCTCCCTCAGACCCCAGGGTTGTGTTCTTATGGAACAACAACAACAACAACAACAACAACAACAACAACGACGAGGAGAAGGGAGGAAGCGACGAGATAAATGGATATAATCATGGATCTGAAAAAGAAAAATCGGCGTGGCTTAGTCAGACACAGCAGCAAGACATGCGGGAGAGCGTGCTGAGAGAGCGGGGCCGTGCAGGGTGCGATGAGAGCGTTTCCACCGCCTGTTTAGACACTACGCGTGGGGACAGCGCGCATATGCAATTAAAATCCGGTAAGCAAGTGCCATTAGAGCCCGAAGGTGTCAGACAGGCAGAAAGGCGGCAGATGGGGGCTCAGGGAGAGAAGAGGGAGAGGGAGGGAGAGTGGATGGAGGGGTCCGGGGCTGCTGCTGCGGAGGCTGGTGGTGATGATGGGGGAGAGAAATTACAGGTGGGGGAGGGTGAGAGAGAGAAGGAAAGGGAGGAGGAGAGGGAAAAGGGAATAACAAAGGCAGAAGCAGAGGTGGAGGAGAGGGAAGCCGAGGGAGGGAAGGGTCAGGACGGGGCCATCATCTCACAGTCAGAAAGCAAAATATGGGAGAAAGAGGGGGATGAAGGGCGTGAGGGGGAGGAGGAGAGGCATGGTTCAAGGGGAGAGAGGAGTCTGGAGCGGCTGATAATAGTAGCAGATGATGAAACCTCACAGGGGGAAAAGGACAGGAAGCTTCTGATGCCGTGGCCCCGCTCTCGACGCGCCGCCAACAGGCATCCCCACTTCCCCCAGTACAACTACCAGGTACAGGTGGCTGAAAACCAGCCTCCAGGCACCTCAGTCATGGTCATGTCCGCCTCAGACCCGGATCCAGGAGACGCAGGCAGGGTCAGCTACAGCATGGCCCCGCTCATGAACAGCAGATCCTCAGATTACTTCCACATCCACCAGGACACAGGGCTCATCACCACCACTCAGATTTTAGACCGAGAACACATGGATCTGCATTACTTCCGGGTCACAGCGACTGATTTCGGCTCCCCTCGCCTCTCTGGCACCACGATGGTGGCGATTACTGTTTCAGACCGGAATGACCACTCTCCTATATTTGAGCAGACGGAGTACAGGGAGACAATTCGGGAGAACGTAGAGGAGGGGTATCCCATCTTACAGCTCAGAGCCACCGACATGGACTCCCCATCTAATGCCAATATCCGGTACCGGTTTATTGGTGACACTGCTGCCACGGCAAGAGCAGCCTTTGAGATTGACCCACGCTCAGGCCTCATTACGACCCGAGGAGCGGTGGACCGGGAAACAAACGAGCACTACACGCTCCAGGTGAGACATGGGTAGAGTAGTACTTCAGTCAAGTTACAAGACATCATACAAAGACTCTCAATTGAATCATAATCTGGGTTTTAAAATGTGTTTTCCCACAAAAAAGTAAAAAAAGTAAATATTAAAGTGACATGTTCTCGTCCAACCTCATCACACATTTGGATTATAAACATACCTCATAGTTTCACGTCACATTTGTAAAAGCTACAAACTAGATCCCAATTGGCTCCAAAGATGTTGTAATGTCACAAATCCTGCTCGAAGCTCCGCCCCTCAAACTCACATTTTTGGTGAAAACAGAGAAACTTTCTATTTTTAGCAGATGAACGTGAGAAGACACAGATTACAGAAAGCAAACGGCGGACGAGGGGAACTTTAAAAAGAGCACTTTTGAGTATTTTGCAATTTATATTTTTCCTGGATAGAAAAATGCAAGATGTAATTAAATACTTGAAGATATGTGCGTATCTCAAATATGTAAAGTTTGATTTATATATTTGAACAAACAAATACAAAAATTTAAATAAATAACTAAGAAAGAAATGTGCAGGAAGAGCCAAAAACCCCTTGTCGAGTAGCCGTCCTGAATGCGAAACATTCAACCAACGAATCAGACAAACAGACATTTACTTCCCAGGTCAATTCAGTTTCCATTCACAAGGTCCCAATTTGGTTTGATTTCTATTTTGTTCAACATCGAGGGCTTCCACAACATATGTGTATTAATTAAACACATTTTCAAATACCTTTCATTTTAACAGCGTCATAGTACAATTTGTAACAATACTTTTTTGTGCCTATCTCTGCTCCAGGTGGAGGCCAGTGACCAGGGGAAGGAACCAGGTCCTCGATCAGCCACCGTGAAGGTTTTCATCACCGTTCTGGATGAAAACGACAACGTGCCACAGTTCAGTGAAAAGCGTTATGTGGTGTCGGTGAAGGAGGACGTTCGGCCTCACTCTGAGATACTCCGTGTCAGCGCCACAGACCGAGACAAGGACAGTAACGCCGCGGTTCACTACAACATCATCAGCGGTAACAGCCGTGGACAGTTTTCCATCGACAGCGTCACCGGTGAGATCCAGGTCGTGGCTCCGCTGGACTACGAATCCGAACGGGAGTATACTCTGCGTGTTCGTGCTCAGGACAACGGCCGCCCACCTCTGTCAAACAACACAGGAATCGTCAGCGTGCAGGTGACGGATGTTAACGACAACCCGCCGATATTTGTCTCCACACCTTTTCAGGCATCTGTGCTCGAGAGCGCACCAGTTGGGAGTTCAATCCTTCACATCCAAGCCATCGACACTGATTCGGGAGACAATGCCCGGCTGGAGTACAGGTTAACTGGCACCAGCTCTGACACGCCATTCATCATAAATTCTGCGACAGGCTGGGTCACTGTGAAATCCATTCTCGACCGTGAAGCTGTAGAGCATTATTTCTTTGGCGTGGAGGCCAGGGATTATGGCATGCCTCCTCTCTCTGCCACAGCAAGTGTCACGATTACAGTGATGGATGTTAATGACAACCGCCCTGAGTTCCTCCAAAAGGAGTACTACGCCCGCCTGAATGAGGATGCAGCAGTGGGGACCAGTGTGGTGACTGTCACAGCTGTAGACCGGGACGTGAACAGCGCTGTGACTTATCAGATAACAGGAGGGAACACCAGAAACCGCTTTGCCATCAGCACAGCAGGCGGGGCTGGACTCCTGTCCTTGGCCCTCCCATTGGACTACAAGCAGGAGAGGCGTTACGTCCTGACAGTCACCGCCTCGGACCGAACGCTGCACGACACCTGCCAGGTGCACATCAACATCACAGATGCAAACACACACCGGCCTGTCTTCCAGAGCGCTCACTACTCCGTTAGTGTCAATGAAGACCGTCCACCTGGAAGCACAGTCGTTGTCATCAGTGCTACAGATGATGACGTTGGTGAAAATGCTCGAATTACTTACTTCCTCGAGGACAACATCCCTCAATTTCGGATCGACCCTGCCACAGGGGCTATAACCCTCCAAGCCGAGCTCGACTACGAGGACCAGATGACTTACACTTTGGCTATAACAGCTAAAGACAACGGCATACCACAAAAATCAGACACTACATATGTTGAGGTGAATGTGAATGATGTGAACGATAAT
The DNA here is from genome assembly GCA_037367275.1 of Coranthus polyacanthus. NCBI lineage: Eukaryota > Metazoa > Chordata > Actinopteri > Kurtiformes > Apogonidae > Coranthus > Coranthus polyacanthus. The sequence continues at coordinate 28,931,904 of JAPQRN010000018.1, read as the reverse complement.
GCGCCTCAGTTCCTCAGCCCCAGATATCAGGGAACGGTGAGCGAAGATGCTCCTCCTTTCACGAGTGTCCTCCAAATCTCAGCCACCGACCGTGATGCTCACGCCAATGGTCGAGTCCAGTACACGTTCCAAAATGGCGAAGACGGCGATGGAGACTTCACCATCGAGCCCACGTCTGGCATCGTCCGAACCGTTCGCCGTTTAGACCGAGAGAGTGTGCCGTTCTACGAACTCACCGCCTACGCCGTAGATCGCGGCGTGCCTCCTCAGCGAACCCCAGTCCACATCCAGGTGACTGTTCTTGACGTGAACGACAACGCCCCCGTGTTCCCGGCTGATGACTTTGAGGTTCTTGTGAAGGAGAACAGCGCTGTGGGGTCTGTGGTGGCCCAAATCACGGCTACGGACCCAGATGAGGGCGCCAACGCTCAGATCATGTACCAAATCGTGGAGGGAAACATCCCTGAAATCTTCCAGATGGACATTTTTTCAGGGGAGCTCACCTCGCTTATAGATCTGGACTACGAGGCCCGTAACGAGTACGTCATCGTCGTCCAGGCCACGTCGGCGCCTCTAGTGAGCCGGGCCACCGTACGAATCCGACTGGTGGACCAGAACGACAACCGACCCACGCTGCAGGACTTCCAGATCATTTTTAACAACTTTGTGTCAAACCGGTCCAACAGTTTCCCAAGCGGAGTGATTGGGAGAGTACCGGCCCACGATCCCGATGTGTCAGACCGGCTTTACTACACCATCGACAGGGGGAACGAGCTCCACCTGCTGCTCCTGAATCACACCAGCGGGGAGATCCGGCTGAGCCGAAAACTGGATAACAACAGGGCGCTGGTGGCTCCCATGCTGATCACCGTCACAGGTAAGAGACCGTGGAGAGGAAAATGGGAGTGAGTGTGTGTGTCTGTGTGTGTGTGTGTGTGTGTGTGTGTGTGTGTGTGTGTGTGTGTGTGTGTGTGTGTGTGTGTGT
>JAPQRN010000018.1:28917861-28930819 GCA_037367275.1 Coranthus polyacanthus | reverse complement strand
TGGGGACACAGGGGAGGACTCGCCCATATCTCCTTCTCCTCCTCTCCTTCTCCTCTCCTCTCCTCTCGTTTCTCCTCTCCTCTCTTTCATAGCAGGTATTGAATCACTGCAGTCAATAGTTCTACACAGCGTAACTTAGAAAGATGCATTTGATTTGTGGCCCAGCACGCTGTGGAAAGAGGAGACCAGCATTTGATTTATGAGCCAGGGACCTTGTGGTCAGGTTCGACTATAGCGCTCCACCTCTCTGCTGCTTCTCAGAGCCTGAAATTTAACAATCTGTCTGATTGCTATGTAGATGTGTGCACTGACCCAATCCATCACTAAACAATGCAGATTTTGTTAGTTGTTGGGCAAAAATTATTGAGAAATAATTCCTTTTCCTTCAGTAAAGACATCTAGCATCTCTTGTGACTGAATAAGGCTGAAAGGGGAAATTCAAGTGGCTTTGGTTTGATTGCTAACATATTGCGTGCCACTCTCGGAAATTCCCATTAGATGTGGAAAAATTCTCAGGTTGCCAACCCTATTTAATCTTGGGACGTGTGTTATAAGAGTATCAGTGTGCAGCCCTGCAGACTTTCACGCATAATTTTTTTAAATACCAAAGGAAGAGCTTTGAAATCTGTGGAGTTTTAATCAAAATAGAAGAAAGGATGTCATGTCGAGTCTTAAAGAAGACTGACACAATGAGTGTACGGTTGTTAGAATTCATGTATGTATCTGGGTGCGCTGCATATATGTGCATATGGCAGGATATTTTAATATGAATGTGTTTTGAGGGGCTATGAGATGTAATAAAACACACAGAGATTAATTTATGGGTCATACATGTTCACAGCCAGTGTTATCTTTCTTTCTGTCTTTTTTTTTTTTTCTTTATTCTTTTCTTTTTGTGTAGACAGTCACTCAGTCAGTAAGTCAGAAATGTTACCATAGCAAAAAATTTAAAGCAAACCGCAAACAATATAATTAAAACAGTAACAAACAGATATCCAAAGGACGTATTGGGTGAGGAGTTATTTAATGCACACAATTCCACCTTTTTTCTTCGGCTTTTAATCTTACTTAAACTTCTAGCACAACTTTTAAATGGGCTCTTATAATGGCTGTTTTACTTGTTTTTATTCTTTGTATTATATTCTTCTTCTTTTTTAGTCTTTTATTTTATTGTCTGCTCTGTTGGCCTTTTCTTCTTTTGCCTGTATTTTGGGAAGCACTTCGGTCAACTCGTGCTGTTTTTCAATGTGCTGTAGAAATAAGTTTGACTTTACTTGTCTTAATACAGATGGAGGAAAACATTTGCAAAATTAATATTTTCTCCTGGTGTATTTTATGACTATCTATAGAATGTCTGCTCTGTTACCAGGACAACGAGACAGACTGCTAGACAAAAATTAGACAGAGGTAAACCCGTCTCTGTAACCTGTTCCCATCAAATTAGTTGGCAAGTGTTAAAAATTCGAACAACAGACACTACCTGTTTGTTCCAGGCAGATTGAAAAAGCACTTTGTGTTTCACGAAGAGCATTTGTTAGGATGGAGGTTAGCACTCATCATTTGACTGGTGGCCTCCATCAGCGGGCGTTGGATGTTTGCCACTGTGAAAAAAAGAAAACAGAAAAAGGCATTTGTTTTAACAGGAGTCAGAGTTATCACACCTTTTGATCCCGTTCTGTGTGACAGTATATTTCAGCTGTAGGAGGGTCTGCGTATATAGTTTTTGCTTACTGGATGGTTTCTCAAAAAAAAAGAAGCTGGACTATAATATGAAAATCTACGCATTCAAAGCCAGAGGCAAGGCAGTATTTACTGCTCTAAGCATTGTGCTAAAATATGGAGTACAATGAAGAAAAAAGAAAAAAAAAAAATCTGCTGAATTTGACTTATCCCATCTGCTCAAAAAGACAGAGGGGGATCTGGCAGAGGAAGAGGCCGTGGACCAAAAGCGAGAGACAACTGGAGATAGAATGAGAGACGGACACAAAGACGGCTGAGGGGGAGAGGTGAATTGGGTTGGAAAGATAACTGAGAACAATCTGAAATTAATCTGGACACTCCAGATGGTTGAAAGTTTGTCTGTGTGTGAGAACACATGCACATGTGTATCTCCGTTGCTGGCAGCTTGTCCGTTTGGGCTTGTGTATAGGTATTTACGTGTGTTTGTGTGTTTTGTGTTACTTCAGACAAATAAGGACATCTGCTACTTGAACAGTGAGCAAGTCCTGATCTCATTTTGACAGGAAAAGACAAAAACACACAAAAAGACATGCACATATTTTGTTAGCGTTTGGTTGACTGGATTGTCTCAGTAGTGTTTCTGCGCGTGTGTGTTAAGAGTGTGTGTGTTCTCTGTGATATAAGGTTAATAAATCAATAGCCAACGCTATCTGAGAAACAATTACTGCTGGCTTTCATGTAGGCCACACACAAGCACGCACGCACACACACATACATACACACACACACACACACTCACACACACACACACACACACACACACACACACACACACACACACACACACACACACACACACACACACACACCCTCACACACACTCACTGTGCTACGTGCCCTGTATATTGTTCTAGCTTTAGGACCAAACTGTATAAAGTGTTTCTCGCCGAGAGAGTAGCAGAACATGAAAGATGGAAGAGAGAGGAGAGCAGGCAGAGTTTGTAAATGAGGAGAGAGGACTAGATACAGGCAGTTGAACGGAGACATAGTCAGTCGAGACACACTGTGCTTCAGTGGAAGATCCTTACACTGTATATAGATGTATATCATAAATGTATAATTTGTCATTGAAGGATGTGTGCGCGCTGTCAGTGCCTTAGCCTAACCATAAAAAATAGTTAAATACTTAATATGAACGGAGCAGAGAGAGAGACATGGTTGCAAAGCACCTCGAGCTGTTAAAACACTAAATGTTGTCATTACGCATGTCAGTGGTTTGCATAAACATACAATGGCGAGATTTAATTCTACGGGTTGCATTCAAACATGCGTGCTTTTCTCTTCCTGTGAAGGTTATACACAGCTCTGCTCTGATCATACAGGACATCCAAGTCTTCCACAGTGGTGCTCAGTCAAACATTCAGTACCAGAAGCAGAGCTCAAATAGCAAAGAGAGACGTGAAGGCACGCGGGGTAATTTTCCTTAAAATATGTGTTTATGAGCTGTGTCAGAAGCAAAGGGGTGCGCGTGTGCACGTATGTGTTACTTATGTACAGTACATACAACATGCTGTCAGGGTTGTAAGTGGTCTTATCGGTACATGTTCAACTGAGTGCTTTTTGTCATAACATTTTAATGGGACTGCATTGCATCACGCGGTACATGCTGTTAACATGTACAAGTACAAGTAACACGATAGCGCATGCTTAAGTGTGAACACTATGAATGTAAGCGTCACGGGAGGGTTATAGTTACGGTATATATCAATACATGAATATCAATTTGCAAAGACATGAAAGCATCACAAGGTATATGTTATAGTGTCATGGGAGGATAAGTGGCATGTGTTTCATTATTTTAGATTTGCTTAAAAAGACTGAAGGCTTGTTACTGTAGCAACACTTGACTTGGCTCACAGCACATGTTTAAGTGTTTTTTTTTTAGCTGTGCTTCATTACACTAGAGAAATTCATATTATGGTTTCAGAGATATTAGAAAAAAAATGTTTGATTAAATTCACACAGTGGTATAAATCTACATTCCTTTTACCAGTCAATGAGGAATGAGGAATGACCCCACGTCTAAATGATATAATTAACAGCAGGAAGCAAGTTTAAAACCCTAATTTTCTAATATAAATTTATCTTGTATTTCTCTTGCAGCTGAATCTTGTGGCGGTGTAGTTCAAGGCCTGAATGGTACCATAGAGTCGCCTGGTTTCCCCCACGGCTATCCCAACTACGCCAACTGCACATGGCTGATAATAACAGGGGAGAGGAACAGAATCCAGCTAACCTTCGTTACGCTGGCGCTGGAAGAAGACTTTGATATCGTATCAGTTTATGATGGACAACCATCACCTGGAAACTTAAAAATGAGGTAAGAAATGAGTCTGTCGTTTTAAGTTTGATCTTCTTTGCCGCTCCCGGTTGCTCTGTTGCTCTTTGTCCTGCTTCTCCGTCTGATCTCTGTCACTCTCACAGCTGGAGTGCATCCAGTTTGAATTTGCCTGAGATGTGAGATAAGGAAGCACCATGTAACCACCTCCGCGGAATGCACTGTATGTCTTAAAGAGCTTCTTTTTGAAAGTGTAATTTAAAACATCTGTTTCCAAAGACTGGTTCGTGTCGCACAGTTGGGTCGCATACATTTGCATTTCAAGCACTTAAAAAAAAAAAATACACGTATGTGTATATTTTCAGTAACACATGCATAAAACTAGTTGTGATTTATCATCTCTTCACAATGACTGTTTTACCCATTCCAGATAATATTGCATGGCGGCAGTAAAATGGTCAAAGAAAGTTCATATGTGCACAGATTTCCTCTTCTCACAACAAAGGCACTTGTCTATTTACCTAATCATACTATGAGTGATGTGAGAGACATTTGAGTTACACGTCGTTGCGTCATTTCCTGAAGCACCTGTGAGAAACCATTTGGGCCAGTGAGCCGGAATGCTTGACGTGCAACAGAACAGCGAGGAGAACTGTTGGTCCCACAGCAAATAAAAAGACTAAAAATCTCATTGCACAGGTTGAACATGTGCTCACAGCTAATGTTATAGCTGTGCGTGTCAGACCGAGGTTTATTCCTCAGGTAGTGTCAGCGGTATCACAGAAGGAGATCTCTGGGAATCGAAGAGAATAAATGACTTACAGTGGGGACAACAAAGCAAAGTTTTTTTTTGTGTGCCTTTTTATTTTGCCCTGCAAACTATCCGGGGATACAGGCAATCGCATAGGTTAAACAGCGCTATGTATTAATCTCGCACAAAAGAAAAGGGCAAAATTAAGTGAGCAGAAAATATAATTAACTGTTTAATTCTTGAAATAAAAAAAAAAAAACGACGTCAGTCATTGATGAATTGGCAGCGCCGCTGTTTGCTGAGTTGTATGACTGTAATATTGTTGCGGAAAGGGCAGAGAGAATGGCATTTACAGAGTTGGCATACTGTGGGAAGCTTATTCATAGCGTTCTGCTTGTTGTGTAGGAGGGATGAGCTGGGAGTGCACCAAGTAGTGTTTGAGGCTGGTGGTGCAGTTATGGATAACAGTGGGTTTTTCCTTGAAAACATTATATAGCCGTATTATGTGTCAGTGTTTGAGTGGATTCTTTTTTTATTTTTTTTATTTTACCGACTCGAGGAGTGTAGACCGCAGACGGTGCTGAGTAGTGGGTTTGTGTGTAGGGTTACTGTAAGTAAGGTATTTTTTTGTGCACAGAAGTTTTACCGTTCCCCCAGTTGTTTGCTTCTTTTCAAAGCCAAAGCTGCAGGGCAACACAATTATTTATTAAGACGTATGTGTAAAAGATGGAATGGTTAGAAGATAAGTATAGAATAAAGATACGGATAGAAGGGTTTTAAATTAGAAATTGTTTCTATTTATTGTAATATTTATATTATATATTGGCTTATTAGAATAAAACATTATTGGAAAACACCAAACATAATTTTCTAACCGTGAAATCAACTCTTGCTTTAAATATGATCTCACCCAGTGTGAAATGTGATTTGGAGATCAGATCATGATCTTGTAAAGTTACTGGACACACTGTAACTTCACCCCTCTGTTTTTTGTACTGTGTATTACTTGTTTATTTTTTTGTCAGCTGTGTGTCTTTGTACAATCGTCCGTACGCACACAACCACTTCAGAACGACTCGTGCTTGTTTCCTCCTTCAGGTGAGTCATTATAATTACAATCATCATTATCAGACGTAGCTACCCATCAAGACTGAAACGCTGTATTGGGGTGAAAATTCAGGAACATCTCAAGTGTTTTATGTCCGTTTGTTTGAATTACTTGTAGTTTGTGTGTGGCGCTTGAGCTCCCTTTGGCTCCTGATATTTAAAGATCTAAAGGTTTATTAATACAGGCACATACAGGATTTGTGTGAAATGATGTCATAAAACCTCAGATTAACCACTCTAATCCTTTCACCAACATGTTTCTTGTATGACAGATGTTATTTGTATAAACACATATTAATGTAGTTGATATAATAGCTTTTTGGGAGCTCCTCGCTTCACTCTTTGGCAACATTGCTGTTTGTAATCTCACTGCCTGTAGCTCGTACTCAGATCCAAAACAAAGAGGCGAAACAGAGGGCTTTGTTTGGCCTTATGTCTGATTATCTCTTAGGATAGGTTTGCACAGATATATTAACCCTCAGGACACCCATATAAAACAAATCCTCTTTTTCCTCTGAAGGCCCTTTTAGGTCACTGGATCATATTAAACATGGAAAAAATTTAATAATATATATATTTTTAGTCATTAACTCCAGTCCTCACCATGTATAGCAAATGTGAAGTCATTTTCCTCATTTTAACCCTATAAATGCCAGTTTATTTACATAATGCCACTTGTCTTTTTTTCTATTTGATGCAAAGGGTTTTTTTGTGTAGGGATTATCAGTCTGGGATTATGTCAATGATTAGCAACAATGCTGATTTTGATAGATTATGACTTTTTGTGCTATTACAAAAAAAAAAAAAGAAAAAAAATCACACTTTTCCCCTTAAGGCCCTTTTAGGTCAATGATCATGTCTAAAAATATCAATGATAGTCAATGTGGCCAAAAAGGAAGAATGTGAGGCTTTGGTCTAGACAGTGGAAATGTTGATGTTGATGCTAAAATTCCAAAATTCCTAAAAAAAAAATGAACATCTTTGTCAGATATCATCATCTCAGCATGAAAACTGCCAAAATGAAAGCAAAAATACAATTGAGAAGCTCTAAAAGGGTCACAAGAACACCTGAGGGTTAAACTCTGTATTATATTCATTTTTAAAATGTCTTAAAACATCCAAGTGTCTTTAAGTACACAGTGTGACATACGTGTGTGCAGTATGAAGTGTGAAAAAAAAAAATAAAAAAAAGAAATGTCCACTTCTTGATTTGGTACAGCATTTATGAGATAATAAGGCTGTAATAATCGCATGCGCGTAAAAGAAAACAAGCAAAAAAGGAGACTTCGAAGGGACGAAACTCAAACACAGTGTGTGTCTATCCAACCGTGACACAATATGCCTCAAAGTTTTATTTCATGGGTAAACTACATCAGTGATTGAAAAACATTTTCTTCTCCACATTCTTTTTCAGCCCACCTTTTTAAAGCAAAACTCACATCATTATGCAAAAAATGGCTCTCGCATTACCTTTATGAAAAAAAAAAAGAATCTAGTGAGTTGATGATAGTAATGGCCTTGATGGCCCCAAGCATGTATCTGCTGTGATAGCTGAACCATCAGAGTGTGTGCTGTCTGGCAGACGCAGTGACAGGGAAGTGAAATGCACCAGCGACTCACCTGTGCCTGGTCCCTCTGGGCCGCTCTCTGATCACCCACTGCTGATTGCTTCTTCTTTCAGGCTCTTGTCTTTCTCCGACCTGAAACGGTGCCGCTGTTTGATGCTTAAAGTGTGTGTTCGTGTCAGAAACGGGGCTTTTGACATTAACAAAGCAGAGTGCGGTGGATCGGGTAGTTGAGTAGTTACTAACAGTGCCAGTGTTTAGAGAATGATGGAACTTATACACCCGAGGGATAACGTACAGCGGCCAGTCGGTGTAGCAAAATACAGCTAGACATACCGATGACTCGATGTCTTGATCGGTACGTACATTGTCGTGTTATTAATTTCTTTTTATGAAAGAAATTAATAACTTTACAAAAAAAAAAAAAAAGATTTACCATAGAACGTCATCATTAAACAATCAGATCTGAGTGTTCAACCATGTGATGTGAAGTGAATATCTATTTAAGTTGGCATAGATAGCAGCAGTGGCAGGTCAGGTAGCAAGACGTCTTAGAGGGCGAGATGTTACCTTTGCCATTTGCGTGACTGTGTCACTAATTAGGTCAGGGGTAACAGAATTTAACACATTATTAGACAGCACACACACACACATACACATACTGTGACTCTTTCAAATGCCCCGTCCCACGCAGCCCCCTAAATGTAAAAGATTAATATAAGTGTGCTGTATTAGCTGCTTCCAGAGCTTCTGGCCGTAGGTGCAGTGAGATCTCACTGTGAACCCATTCCCAATGCTGTTTAAATCAAGTGACTAAGCAAGAAGGTGCAGGCTACCAGGCTAATTCTCCCCTCAGCTCAATTCTTCTGTTAATGTTAGCACTTCTCTGAGTGGTGCGGACATTGCGGAGGACAGGCAGCAGAGTTTTGAAATGAGATTACTAGTCGGCCTTCTTTTCTGCCCTCAGGGTCTCCCTGTTGCAGGCAGTAAGGGCACAGCTTCAGCCCAGCTTGTAAGGATTCCTTTAACTCCAGCTGAGTGTCAGTGCTTATTGAATCACAGCAACTATTCCCGCTTTGCTTATTTCAGTTTTACTTCTGTTTTTTTTTTTTTTTTACATAAAACATTTTCACCCTGGCCTTCTATATACGGTAAGCGCTCGTTCCAATTATCCTACTGGTGCTGCTTCTCTGTCTGAGGTCCACAAGGGCAGTGTTCAGGCAGTTGACCTAAAACCCACCTCTTCTCTCAGCTTCTGGCTGAATGGTGCAAGACTCGCTGATATAAACTCATCAGGCTGCCCACATGGATGGTGGGATGAAGCCAAGAAGAGCTGACTGCCTGCTCACTGTTCACAAAGAGGAGGACGTAAGAGGCAGGATATATTTTTCTCTTGCATTCATCCCTCCAACTGCCCTCAGACCTGCATCTATCTCATATATAGAAGAAGGGCTGACCCGGCATCTGTGGCCTCTCCATACCAGCCCCAGCTGTGCGTCAGCAGTGGTAACTCTACACAATCCCACTCACTCTGATGACTGATGTCAACAGTGGGAAAATGTTTATTTCTGAAGCTGAAAAGCCTCTCAAACACAGGAATTGCTCTCTGCCAGTATCTCATTTAAAAAAAAAGGCACAAGATTGGTCATTTTTCACAAAGTCCTCATACAAGCTGCAACATCTGCATTAGTGTATAGAGATGAAGTATGTTTTGAAGAAACTGACGTATTTACTCAATATGATTTCTATTACTAAGAATACAGATAATATGAAAACAGATGAAGAGCTGCTGCCGTGCATCTTTCAGCAACACGGAGGCAGCGAGAGTCATGAGGAGAGAGAGCCAGCGACACTGTTTATTTCCCTAATAATAATAATACCCTTTATTGTTGAAATTCTATTCAATAAAAAAAATATTTTTTTAGTTTTACAAAGGCGAGAAAGGATAATAAAATCCATAAATGTTGTATCTGCCATCTCTAACCAAGAGAACTGAAAAAAGAAAGACTTTTCATTTGTGGATTTGAAATGAAAATGAAATCACTATTCTACTTTCTTTCAACTTGTGCTTCCGCAAACATGCTCAGAAACGACAGATACGTTCATAAACACCTCATTTTTTTATGCTTTTATTCACTATTACTCGTAAACTTAATCACACATAATCCACGATCCATGATAATGAAGATATAGAAAAATGCACGGCAAAAATAGCATACTGTCAAATAAAAATAGCAAATAGCATATTGCCCCCCACCCCCAAATTTCACAGATCGTATTTTCAGGGGAGCTCATGTCTTATTAAGAGGAGCCAGTCTCCCCTTGGCTCCGCTGTAATTCACACCCTGGTTTTTATATCACTAATGAAAACGATCTACCCATGAACTGACGGTCACTGCAGTTTTATATAATGTGCAGCGTGAGCTTGTCACTCCAGTTAACGTAACCCCCCCCCCCCCTGAGCTGAATTTTTGAAAAACATTTATATTTGGCACATACATGTAACAAGGCATAGATACAAAATTAACACAGGGGAATGGGATTAGTGGTTTTCCTTTTGCTGTTAAAGTGTAGTAGAATTACATGCTAGTTAGTGTGCTTATACTTTTAACCTTAATAGATTTGATTCAGCTGCTCAGCGTCTTAAAATCTAAATTAGACATACATTTTGTTACTCATCTTCCAGTTAATACTGACTGAGCTTCGATTGTCACACGCATGTCCCGGTGGGCGAGATGCGGCTGGTCTACAATCAATCCGGTTTGTTAGTGATGGCATTTACAGTTTTAGAAACCATCTTGATTCTGCCTGTTCTTGCTCTTTGAGCGATTCAGAAACAGCTGTTTTATTTGAAGTTGCTGTTGGATTTTGTCATAAGTTGAGTTCGTTTTTTTTTAAAGTTTGACAGAGACCCATTACAGAGTCAGGTCTGAGGCTACAGCAGGGCGGACCATTGACATTCTTACTGTCATGTTCCCCCCAGGTCTTGTGTCAGCAGCTCACCGCGTATCCACTGTGACTGCTGCACATGAGGTGTTTGCAGAAGGGGGTTGTCAGGCTGTACTTGGACCTGCAATTTCATCAGTTAAGGGATCTTTTTGATCCCCGAAGGAAAGTTTTTCATTCTGTATTTAAATTTTCAAGTAACGCACACCAGAAATGAATGATGAGCTCTGAGAACTGTTTGGCCCACTAGGAGTCGCTAAAATGAAAAGTGCTGCATGACTTTTAAAAATGCACACCCTGGACTGGGTTTGTACAAGTTTGTCCTTGTTTGTAATAACATCCAGAACGGATGCTTAGTCTTTAAAAGAAGTCATCTTTGGCTCCAGATGCCACCATGAGTCACAGAATAATATGTGCAAAAACGAAAAAAAAAAAAAAAAGTGAGACAGATTGGCTGCACAATAATATCTATCTAATAACAAATACAACAAATATAACAAATTTAATTGCACATAAACACCCTTCAAGCTTCTGCACAGCACCTTTTCAGTGAACTTTATCAACAGTCTTGTATTATACAGTATATATTCTGCATATTGAGACAGGGAAATATATTTGTGTATTGCCAACATCTGGTACCTAATGTTAAGCATGGTTGGATGCTGTCGATACGAACAATTTGTTGCAAGAATACGTACAGTGCAATCTCTATAACTATTATTAATTTCTAAATATTAACTCATTTAAACTTGTATTCTGCGAGCCAGTTTCATGAGTTGTTTATATTTAATTTCTGACAACGGGATTAGACAAAATATTATCTACGCTTAAAAAAAACTGTACAAAGTGTTGTCACTATTTCCCTCCTCATACCTTTTGAATGAAGACCTTAATGCTGTGTTTACACAGTTCTGTGCCAGTAGGTGTGTATATCTCACAAAGGTAATCTACAAACAGCATTGGCTTATTAATGTGCGCTTGTGTGTGCACCTGTGATGCACGATACAGTTAATACTGAAGTGCAGCAATTGTGGCGCTAAGTCTAATTACATTTAATCACAGTAATTAAACTTATACCACTGTCAAAACATATACAGTACATGAACACACCCCTGTGCGGTAGCTGCCAATATCAGCCTCAATGACTTCTCACAAATACCGGCTTCAATATTTTGGCAAATTGTAAAGGACGAAGACACGAGAGAGAGAGAGACCACGCAGTATGACTTTTAAATAAAATCACTGAATGAGCATTTAGACCAAAACCCCCTCTGAAATGCATGCTAATGAAATTATTTTAGTATGTTAGCAGCTACAGGACAAGTCTGTCCTCGTCTGCAGCCACTGGATCCACTGTTGCCAGCAGGGATTTTTGTCATAGAGCACAAATTTAGCTGTAAGCAAATGTAAAATATGTTTGGTAAGTTCTACGCTACTGGCAATTGCTAAATTCATGGTGAAGTCGCAAAATTAGCAAATGCTGGTCACTCACTAAGACACCTGCCGGTACAGTACAGATACTCCTCAAATAGGCCTGTCACATTTATTACATAATCGCTCAGCGCAGTTATTTGAGCTAGACCGCAATTGTTTTGCATAATCATCTCCATTCACCTGTATAAACATGGCTGAACAGAAATGTCATATTATTTTCAATCTCAGTCTTTGTACACTTCAGTAATAGTTTATAGGTTAAATTATTTATGTCAAATCCGTCCTGTGTTTACAAGGCCTAAAAAGCAAACACAAATGCACTTTTCATTATGTGTTCAACGTTCAAGTGTCTCTTTTTCTGTGTTTGGTGTATGTAGCTCTATGTGTATAAATAAACTATTGCTAAATGAATAGAAAAGGACAATTATATTGCACAATTATTTATTCGATGCAATTATTCATGAATAAACTAAAATGTAATTATTGTGACAGCCATGTCCTCAAACCACAAATATTACGATGCAGCTGACCTTAAACTGATCTCTTGAAAATCATTGCAGATTTTGAATTACACGGTTGTGGTCCATCAAATGTAAACAGTAAATACCATCAGTCTCATTATTGGTGTCCAAATCTCCTTTTATAAGTGCTGCAGAAATGCTAAGACTCATTTCTGCAATAATTGAGTTGGTATTTTTAATTTCCCAGTTATGTATCAAAGTCAACAGGTGTTTTGGATGGGTTTTTGGTTCATCGTCATGAAAAGTGGATAAGTGAGACTACAAAAACACCGTCTGGGGCATTCAGTGCCATCATGTCAAACACAAAAACTCATCCACTAATTAGTCTGAATTTACAGCCTCGTTGTGTTTGCAAACATTCATGAGCTACAGTAGTTCAGGTCATACTAAGAAGAAAGGTTTTTGTGGAGGAGGTGAGCATGGTGGTGGTGTTTGTTTAATAGCTAACGTAAGCGTTTTACTTTTGGTGATTGATGCCACGACAGGCACTGGAGGCACTGGAGACCCTGCGACCGCAGCTCCACGCAGCAGCTTCGACAATGGACAGAATTTCTAGGCGCAGCCAGGGGCCGGAGGGGGTCCGGTTTGGGGACCACAGGATCTCGTCTCTGCTTTT
>JAPQRN010000018.1:28894295-28906171 GCA_037367275.1 Coranthus polyacanthus | reverse complement strand
ACATTTTCTCACACTATACGCCTCGCACCTGCACATCAAGGGGGCGGGACTAAAGAGATCAAAGAGATGAAGAGATAAAAGAGATAGAGGGATAAAGAGATCAAAGAGATCAAAGGGATCAGAGAGATCAAAGAGATCAAAGAGATAGAGAGATCAAAGAGATCAATGGGATCAAAGAGATAGAAGGGATCAAAGAGATCAAAGAGATCAAAGAGATAGAGAGATCAAAGAGATGGAGAGATAAATAGATAAAAGATATCAAAGAGATAGAGAGATCAAATAGATCAAATAGATCAAATAGATCAAAGAGACAAAGAGATCAAATAGATCAAAGAGATCAAATAGATCAAAAAGATAGAGGGATAAAGAGATAGAGAGGTAAAGAGATCAAAGGGATCAAAGGGATCAAAGGGATCAAAGGCATCAAAGAGATCAAAAAGACAGAGGGATAAAGAGATAGAGAGGTAAAGAGATCAAAGGGATCAAAGGGATCAAAGAGATCGACGAGATCAAAGAGATCAAAGAGATCAAAGAGATCACAGAGATAGAGGGATAAAGAGATAGAGAGATAAAGAGATAAAAGAGATAGGAATCAAAGAGATCAAAGAGATCAAAGAGATCAAAGAGATCAAAGAGATCAAAGAGTCAAAGAGATTAAAGAGATATGACCCATTTCTGACCCAAGGTAGACCAGACTATCTCAAAAGTCAAGACAACACAAGGGTTAACACACTCAAAATTACAAAGATTTGGTTTCCTTTTCATGCCAACTCGTCATCATTTGCAAACAAAATTTGAATTCTGCCTCGTACTATCTTGTATTAGTTATGTGATCCTGATACTTCATGTCAGAGATAAAAAAAAACAAATAAAAATAAAACATACATACAAAAACAGATCATATCAATCCATAACTTTGTGTTTTATTTCATAGATTGTAGGCGTCTGTATTATGTTTACTACTAAGGTTTTTTTGTTCTCCGTGTGAAAGCTAGTGAGTCAGTTTTTCACTGAGTTCAGGAAATTTGCAAATTACACCTTGTAATGGCTTAGTTTGTTGTCTGCTAGATAATGACAAAATATTACTGTAATCTTACTTAGCTCAGTACACATATATTATTTTGCAATTTCAAAGTTTTCTAAAAAAAAAAAAAAGAAAAAAGTAATTTCTAACATCATCAACTAGTTGATGAAAACGGTGAAGTGCAGACACATGGAAAACTAAGCCCAGACTTAGCTCAAACTATCACTTTTTGATTTTTCATGAATTTAATAAAAGTTTTCGAGTGATTTTTTTTTTTTTTCCCCAGAAAATGAACCGCAAGATCCTGCTTGAGTTGGACCAACTTGAATAATTTTGTTTGTTTTTGCTTTGGAACAATGTAAGGGGCCGTCCACACCAAGAATGATATGATGATGAAGTATGACCATGGAGGTTTTTAAATCGTTCTGACTCAACTGGATGGAGTCTATGTCTGCAACAACGCTGTTATACGTTGTTATGTTATGAGTCAAACTTTATTTACAGGCTCTAGGTCCAGGTAAAAACAGACAAGACATTCAGATTACATACGATATCGTTCGGGATCACTTTCGGAGCAATTTGATGAATGATGGAAACACTGACAGCCGGTCAAAATACATCTATTATTAAGAATATGACTAATTAGAATAAGAAAACAGCTGGGCCACACAGCTGCAAGTTAATGAGCAATTAAGTTAAAAAGCAATTAAGTGCAGTCAGCAGCAATGAGGGCAGCGAACAGCGTCGCTTTCTGACCCTGCACGTTGCAGATCATAATGGACTTTGGGGATACATTTTTTGTGGACCTTTTGAGATAAAGGGCAACATTTTCTGTTGAAATATTTTGTGTAACATGTTCATTTTTGTGTGAAGGAAAGCGGATTAACAAAACTCCTTTTTTTTTTTTTTGCCTTTTCTTCAAGGGCACTTGGTCTGAGGTTTTGTGAGAATCACGTGTCCATTTAAATTTTGCACACAGTTCGTAACATGCACCGGCTCAGCGTATTCACTGTTTCAGGCTCCGGGCTGACGTTTACTGGATGCTCAGCACTGCAGGTGCTCACAGCATTACAGTACAGTCATGGTCGTCTTTACAGTTCTTGGTATCGACCAGCCAAACACTATTGAATCTCACAAATAGACTGAAAAAAATATAAACAGCTCAAGTTTCAATGAAGGAACATAGCGGGCCCTCTGAGGTTCATGTGAGGTTTTTTTTTTTTTTTTTTATTTCTTTGTCTGTTACTGCCGTCTTTTTAATTGCTTGAATGTAGCTGCTGTTGAAAGTTACAGGTGTGTCACGCTGGTATACAAGTGATTAAATACTGTGATGTGTTACCTAGCAACAGCCAGATGCCTTTGACCGCCAAAGTCACTCAGTGTGATGAGCAGCAGCAGCGGCAGCGGCGCGCTTCTTTTTTCAGACATTCACGTGTACTGCAATATTCCAGGTTTTAACCAAAATCGAAAAATAGTGTCTTTTCCTGATCTTTAAAATAAAAACGTAAAAAGAGCTGAAATGCCTGGATTGTCGAAAAAGTAAAACATACCGAAACTGATGAGACCTTTGCAATCGTAAACCAGGAGTGAAAATTTACTTCAGCAATAATGACTCTAAAATGTTTTATTGCTGCTCTTCAATTTGTTAAATGTACCCTTTTGGACAGTGCTGCTTTTAATGGACTGTCACGTTATTAATTTTTCATGTCACAGTTTTTGCCACGGGGGGAAAAAAGCTCATAATAAAGCTAAAAAAAACGTCAAAAAGAGGTCTTTAGCTTCTTTAGCTTCTGTTTTGATTTAGGCACACACACTGACCTTGTACTTGTTTTGTATGTCATTGAATGTCTTCTTTAACTTAGATGTATGTCCTAAAAAAATGAAATGAAACTTAATTGAATCATTAACACATAATAAAACGGAACATCATTAAAATAGAGTCACCGTCATCAACCTCATTATAATCATTTTTGGTCATTCTGGCAGGCCTACGGTCTGATTTACCTGTAGAGAATAAACATTATATAACTTTTCTACATGCATCAATAAATAGTTACATTACACATGTGTATCTCCACTAGGAGACACTGCTGAAATATCACCTGCTGTACATGTAAATTGTAACACGCTGGGTTTACAAGGCAACATTCAGATCCATAGTAAAAGCATAAATCTCTTTCTTTCTCTTTCCTATTTAGCTTTATCCCTTAGGCATAGCTGTTGATTTATATTTTGCATTTCAAAACATCATACATCATAAGAGGAAATGTGCACAGGCATTTAGACACAAGGCCCCTGGCTCTCTTTTCACACTGGTTGACTGACTGGCTGAATGGCTGGCTGTCATTTTTAGAACATCTCAACTGGCATTTATCCTAAAAAAATCTCGCGTTGTTTTTGCTCCCTTCGGGTGTTTGCTGAGTGGGAATACGGAATATACACTTCCTGAAAATAAAGATGAAAAAAAAAAAATGTTTGTTTCAAATACATCAAGGTGGAAAGGCTGGCTGCTAAAAAGCCACAGTTTGAAATGCCTCCAAAAGAATCCCTTTTTTCCTGCAGATACATCAAAGTACAGGGAGGAAAGCGCATTGATATCAGAGGCAAAAATCAAATGATGCTCTGCACTTTTCTAGCTCTCCATTTTATTTATACATCTTTCTTCGTTCTTTAAATGCTTCACAAACTTTGAGCTAAACGTCCAACCAAAAATACCACGTCATTTAAAAATGAATATTTCTTTGAAGTTTTTGAATTTGTGGGCTAAGGCAACTTTTTCAATGCGTTTTCATAGTTCTTTAGTTTTTTATTCATTAAAAACTTTACTGCCAGCATGTTTGCGATTTTCTTTCCATGCATGCTCTGTCTGACAGGGAACAAATTGCGGACATTATTCAAATGTTAGACAGACGGCAAGAGAAAAAAGCAGGAATGCCACAATTTATCCACTGTACTTTGGTATCGGCTGATATTTACCCAGTTGCCTGCCGTCAGCCTCTCCGCATCACATCAATTTTGCACTGGCCAAATGTTGTGTTAATTATTTGTGGTCTGACTCGTACAACAGTAGCCTACCCAGCTGCATATTCAGAGGAGACTGGACACAGCGCACTTTCAAATGAAAGTGAAAGAAAATGTCAATTGTGGGAGTATTTCATTGTCTCCGAAAAAGATCAAAGATTTGTAGTGTGTGTGACATGATTCAGTGACATTTCACGAGGAGGTACTAAAAGCAAGAATTCTATCTCATCAAATCTCATTAGCATTTGAAAAGTAAGTGTACGACAACTTCCAGATAAAAAAAAAAAAAAAAGAAATGGAGAAATGAACTGCACCAAGAAAGCACGAACCCCCACCAGCCGAGTCAGTCGATAACCACAGCATTTGAGAAAGAGACAAAATCCCCCTCAGACAGTGGTAAAGCTTAAAGGATCACTAACAAGGTGATGGAGTTCATCACATAGGTGACCAACATGCTGTAGGACGGGGGCTTTCAAATCTGGATAGAGTACCCAGTTGTCTCTCCCTGAAATGTACAACGTTGTGGCTGCACATTGTACATTCGTGAGTTACTTGCTCATAACATCCCTACTTTCAGTTTTACAACTGATGTAAGCATACTTTGACAAAAGCAGCGTTACACTCACAGGCTCCCACTCCACTTCTGCTGTCTCGGAGGCGTTTGAGAGAAAATAGACAAACCCAAATTGCATGTTGTCGTGAAATATAAGAACTGTAAGGCATATGGTGTGGCTGGTTTTGGCTACATGGCACACGTCTTGCAGCTGCCAGTGCACAGCGGCATTTGGAGCCAGTGCAGCAGCTCAGATGTGGTGACAATAGGATGAATGATGAACAGTGGTTGAACACTTGAACACTTTATAAACACTTTTTCTACACACACCTGCAGATTGGATTGGGGATTAAACCAAAAAGACTACATCGAGATGTTGCCACTTGGAGGAATAGTACATTCTATACGATAAAAAGGCCTCTCAAACAAAAGCATGCACTTGGTACATATGCCGTAAACTATGACCTCCCTGCAACCGTCAGTGAGTACCAGTGGGGAGCAGTTGAAAACGTTATCACACTTCTTTCCCTTTTTGAACAACTGACAAGAGAAGTCAGCTCATCACCTCGGTGAGAGCCTGAGACATCTTTGAAGTACGGAGGCTGACGCCTTGGTTTTAAAATAGCAAAGACCACATTATTAGAGGTTGTAAACAAAACAAAGGCTTTGATCAAATCAAATCTGAACTCATTTTCTTCATTGCAACCTCACTGGATCCCAGGCATAAGGACCACTACTTAAGTGGGGATGTTAAAAAATGCCCACAAGCAACACTTATATATATGTACAGTAGAGAGAGAGAGCATCCACAGAGCAAGACGACAGGAAGGGACACGTGTTTGAGGAGGTCCTCAAAAAGAAAGGACTAGAAAGGCCAAGGATGAGGGCATCACAGGAACTGGATGGCTTGTTTGAAGAGGCCAACATTCCCAGAAATGAGACTGCACTCGGTCGTCGGAGAAATAACCACCTCTGTTTTCAAGCACTGGCACAAATAGCATGCAAATACTGATGTTTTGGCACAAGTGGCATAAACAAACACACCTAGAGTATGTACTCCATGCACCAGCACTGACCGTGAGCTCTGTGTGTCACATCTCGAACGAGACGAGAAAAACTGAGGTAGTCAGTTAATATTCAGGAGAGGAAGCCTACTGAATGGGAAAGCTTTTCCCAAGGCTAAATGCTGGCCCACGTTCAGCCTCATCTTATAGTTTATTTTATATTTTATTGCTTTTCTATTTGCTTTTACATTTACATTTAATTAAAGACTGTTATTAAATTCATGCATTTGTATTCTTTTTCATTTCAAGGGAACAAAAGTGTAAATAAATAATAAATAATTATTATTGGCAATTATCTATTTGCCAAATTCTTATTTTAAACATCAATATTGGTTCTGACCCAGAATGTCACCACGGTTACATCCTTAAAAACGATCTTCCCGATTGTCTATCTTACTGTTTTGACTCGTTTTCTCCCGTTCTTTTCCCTGTTTGTCTTCCGCCCCACTGTGGGTACGCCAGACAACTTCTGATTCGTTTTCAACCAGATTTTTATTTTTGATTTTTTTTGCCATTCCATCTCATTTTTAGCCTTTCTCTGTGGAGTGTGGAGCGTGGTCTACATTCCTCTCCCTCTCCCATTGTGGTTATTTACCACCAGCTTTCGTCTTCTTCTAAACTTCTTCTTTTGCTCATTCTGTGCATGTGGTCTTATGAGAAGACACACATACTGAACACATGCAGACAAAACAATGCACAGAGCAGTAGCACTGCTGGGATGGAAGAAGAAAGTATTTTCGCACTTTTCAATGTGAAAAGTGCGAAAATACTAAAATAGGCAAAGTATACAGTCCCATGACTTTTACTGTACATGAAGATTTAAAACTCTATATGCTATGAGATGAGATTAAAAAAGGCATTAGCTACATTACAACTTTTTATTCAGTCATCCCATTAATGCTGTATCACTCTAATATTTCAGTTCCTGAAAGTGAGTGCACCCTTTGCGCTTTGGAAGTTTTTTCACTTTAACTCTCCAAGCAGCTGCATTAAAAACATGGGGCTGAAATTTATCATACAGTGGGCATTCTCTGATTTATTCGTACAAACTAAACTGTTATTCCACAAAAACAAATCACAGATACAAAAGTAAATGCACCCTTGTAGCACAGTGGCTTAGAATCTGCACTATTGTCAATATTTTGTGTGAGAACCGTTGTTTTTTAGTAAAGCCTTGATCTTTTTGGGCAAGGCGAGTCACAGGTCTTTGCTGGGATGTTCTTCCACTCTTCTGTGGTGACCTCTCTGAGCCGCCCGGTGTTGGACACCTGCCGTACGTGTCCAGACATTAAAAACACCAGAGGAAAGGATAGTTGTGATTTTGTTACCTCCGAAGGAGCCATTTACGGAGGGAGCGGGACGCCTCCATGGAGTCGTGGTGCACCGTCATGTTTCTACAGTGCATCTGAAGTCAGTTTGACCCAAAATAAATGAGTTTTTAACGGCCACCGTAAGGGAAGAAAAGTGGGATATTGAGTTGGTTGCAGTCTGCAACTTCACCACTAGATGCCACTAAAGATTACACACTGAACCTTTAAGTGTACTTAATTTTTACTTCAGTTAATTGAGCGGACTAGTCTCATCATAAGACAGGTGATTCTTATAATGGCTCACAGAGACACAAAAAGGCATCCATGAGTTGGTCTCTCGTTAGGAAAAATAGTACAGTTGCCAAAAAAACTGAACTCTTATCAGCCAGTGAGTCAGCATGCTTTGCATATTTTGAGCCCAGTGGCCAATTTCAGCACCTGGCCTAACTCTGAATATATAATTTCCAACAGAGGACCATAAGGTTACTATAGCAACTACAGAGGAGTTGTCATGACTGATTGACAGCTGACTGCGTCAAAATAATTTGTCTCAAAAAGAAGCTTTCCCTTATCCTCTAATTCAGAAGACTCCAGAGAATCGCTCTCTTTCTCATGGTCGCCTCTCTCTCTTTTTCCTTTACTCCGTTAGCACAAATTCATATCATGGACCTGACTTTGGGGTTTATAGAATAAATGTTTATGTTTGAATCCGATTTAAATTTCAAAGACAGTTGGGCCTGTCTCCTTGGGGAAGAGAAGCGAAGGGGAAAGAAGAAGTGCAGGACAATCAAAACAGGAATGTGATATTCAGAAGAGGTGACAGAAGAGAGGAGATGAAGAGGTGAAAAGAGAGAGTTACATCGCGGTGTGTTAAATGCTGGGTAACACTGAGGTTTTAAAAGAGGAGAGATGTTACTAAAATGTGCGCACAGACACACACATTTAAAAATGATTCAGAAAAATGTCTTTAGGGAACAGTGATTTCTAGTTTATGAATATGGAAAAGTTGTATAATGTTGTGTATACCTATTCCTGCATGACAAAGTAGTGTGTGTGTGTGTGTGTGTGTGTGTGTGTGTGTGTGTGTCTGTGTGTGTGTCTGTGTGTGTGTCTGTGTGTGTCTGTGTGTGTGTGTGTGTGTGTGTGTGCGTGTGTGCGTGTGCGTGTGTGCACGTGCATGTGCACAGACTGGATTGGAAAGAGGGCACAAAAGAGGGGACAATTGACAGATGGTTGATGGAAGGAAGATAATGACAGAAAGAGTAAGAAGACGTTGCAAAAGCTAACTGTGTTGCTAAAAAAAAACTTGAAGGTTTCTTCAGGGCATTATGTGCCACAGCAAATCTTTCAGTATTTCTTTGAATTCCTCGCTCTCTTATAGTCCATGTCTGAGTCTATAATATTAAAACTATTGTGATCCGAATTTTCCAGCTTTCTTGCCATTTCTGCCTTTACAGAACATCGATAAAATCAGGCTTTAAATGGCAGGAAAAAAAATAAAAAAGAAGGAAGGAAAATGAAGAACACACACTTCTTAATATTCGTAATATTTGTTTCAAGTGGTACAATTTAAACAACATGCTTATTTCTTAAGTAAACATGCAGCAGCACTTCAGGAGAATGTATGCTATCCTTATTTTGTTTTGTCCATATCCAGATTAGGGTGAATTAAGATGAGACCACTAGAAAGTTAGAATGTGAATGTATACAGATGCAACTTGTGATAGCTTCACAACCACCCATAGAACTGTCATCACCTCCTCAGTGCATTTCCGATGTTTTTTTATACCTTAATTTTCTTTTTACCCGTGCCAGATAGGGAAAGTTTCCAGAAATGGATGGCTGCTCCTCCTCAGGGGTTTCCTTTGGTGTGTGATTAACTAGTTTATTAATTCACTGGATGGGCTTTGAAAGAAGAGCAGCTTGCTGACAGAGCAATAGTGTTTTGCATGAACAACGAGAATATTTTGTTTTCTTGGATGCCTGATGAACCATGTGTTTACAAGGAGCAACTGGAAGAGAGAACTGAAGTAATCATCTGTGGTAACACAAACAAGTAAAACAGCGAAGTGCAAAGGTTACAGACAAAACGCTGGGAAGTTATTTGTTATTTAGAAGGTCATGTTAAATAATATGGAAATTGACAAAACAAAATTAGCACATAACTTGTGACAGCAAAGATTTCTGTGCGAGTGCTGTTGTGGATAGAGCTTATAAATAGTCAACCACAGGAAGAGCGTTTTCTTCAGAAAGATGAAACACTGAACCTGGCTAGTCCAGACATGACACGAGGATGTCTTGTGACGACGCAGAGCATAATGTTGGAGGCAGATTTCACAGAGAAAGATTCTATGCGGGGATTGTACCAACAACACGGACACAGCTTGTTACAGTAATGTGACAAACATACGTAAGTGTTTGGACGTGTTGTAATTTATGTCAGTGGTTCTCTCCAATAATGATCTCAAGACCAGGAACAGCGCAGGTGAAAATGCGCACTGCTTTGTAGTCGATCTGCTCTCATAGCGCCTTCATTACAAATAAAGAGGAGAAAATTCTCTCTCTTTGGCCACCTGTTCTCGGCAGCGCCTCCTCTGTGCATAACTGTCACAGTCATGCCAGACGCAAATGGGTTAATGCATGCTTTTTTTTTTTTTTCATTAAATAATGGTGCAAATAGCAGATAATCTACAACCGCAAACCTTAGTAAATCATGTGCGACTCATTTTAAATGCTCCTACAAATATATATGCAATTAAGCCAGGAGATTTGTACTGAATCTCAACAGTATTTTTTTAATGCCAAATGAGGGTTTGCTTTGGCGAAAAGCATGAATCTGGCCTTGTATGCATTATTATGTTCACCGACTACTTGCTAAGTGTTGTTCTGTGTGATTGAGGCCGGTTTTTCGCTACTTACATCACTCAATATATGGTTCTTGCTGAGGAATGTTGATGAGAGTGACTTAGGTTGTGGTCAGACTACATGATGTCAGCCTGATCCAGCCGACATAGGGCATTGTCTTTGTAGGGCATTGTAGGGCATTGTCTGTGTTAAGGACGACAAATGGACGTCAGGCAGTTGTTTTATCTCACAGTGTCTCACAGTGGACAACAGCAATTGCCGTGTCTGGATTGCCTCTAGATGTCCGGACAGAAAGTCTAGCATGTTTGAATTTTCAACAAAGGGTTCAGAAACTTGTGTGACATTGACCAGTAGGAGGAGAGAGCACTCTGCTGTGCGCAGCTGTAGACACGGACAAGTGATCGTTACTTTTATCTCCAGTTCTCTTTGAAGGATTGACAACCCATACTGTCCTCTTCATGAAAGAACAGCTCCTCAGTCTGTTTCCAACATGGAACAGCCAGTATCAAAGCCTTTAGAAGCATTAGTCGAAGTTCTATGGCAGTGTCATACACACCACTTTGGAAAGCTGTGTTTATGTAGATGAGGGTTATGAAAGTTATAAAATAATAACACAGAGGCCTGAACATAGTTTAGTTTTAACACACTGTCAGTTGCGGCGCATCTGAGGCCACCACACCTCATTCAAGACAGATACAATGCACGTAACTTAAATTCACTCAGAGCATGTCGCATTTTTTACACTTTTTTTACCCGTGTTACAGTATGGGTTGTGGCTGAGTTTTGGCTGGAAAAAATATCTTCGTCGCCGTTTCTTTCGCTGCGTCGTCTCACCAGGTGTGTGTTAAGATTTGTTGCTCTACCACTGGTCTTAATCTCTATTCTACGTAGCTTACAAACAGCCAACTTCCGTTCTTTATTGTAAAACCCAAACCTCCACCAAACTCTGGATTTCAGATTTGGTGATGCACCGTACACCGCGTCGGTGTTGTCGGACATGTTGTTTTAATACCCAACAATGTTACTCTCGTTTCTCTCATGAAAGGACAAAGGTCAGTGCGAGTTGATGTGAGACTGACCAATGAGCGAAGGTGCTGCGCAGAATTAGCAGCAAAGCTTCAGTGAAACAGATTCATAACTCCAAAACCGGGCCAGGGTTCCGCGTATCAATGTAGTTGTATCTTTAAAGTTAACATCAGCTTCCAGTTCGCATTAGTGGATCTTAACACCCCTGCTCTGTTTAGAAAGGAAGTAATACAGCATTAATTACTATAAGCTACACCTTTTACATCGCAGATTTCCTCCATTGTTATTAAAAAAATGTACAGAATAATGCAACCATTGGATTTAGGGTAAAGATAACGGCATATTTGGCATGTAGAAACAAGTGCAGTCAGTGCGAAGTGGTTATTTGTGTGTTAGATTCCGGTCACATCTGCTAGATAAGAATTGTTTAGCGCAGAGACATAAATGATTATTTTAATGCTCTCACTCACCTCAGGAGATGTGTGTGTGTGTGAGTATTCCATTTCCTGTCCCTTATTTTGTGTGATGTACAATTCATGCGTCTGTTCCTCTCTTGCTCTGTGCGTTGGTCTCTCTCTCTCTCTCTCTCTCTCTCTCTCTCTCTCTCTCTCTATCACTTTATCTCTGTGCCTCGACCTGTCCTCAACGTGTTCCCGTGCTCGTGTATCCAGATAAAAGGATGCAGCTGAATGTCAGACAAAACTGAGAGAGGAAAGAGAAAATGGCAGGGTTGTGTTGATGACGGGGAGGGAGTCAAGAAAAGAGAGAGCAGAGAAGACGGGAAGAGGGGAAGAGGGCAGAAGAGATGATGTGGGGCAAGTCAAACTAAGGGGAAACAAGTATGAGTAAAGCTGAATAAAGGAGAAGCAAGTGCAGTCATTTGAGGAGACGAGGAGATGAATCTCAACAGCTTTTCTGATAAAATCGGAGCATAATCTAATTGCTTTGGCTACTAAAATGTTGATTCATTCAGTAGATAGATAGATAGATAGATAGATAGATAGATAGATAGA
>JAPQRN010000018.1:28833366-28845260 GCA_037367275.1 Coranthus polyacanthus | reverse complement strand
CTGGCATACACGTTATATTTGGCTGCTTGGTGAAATATTATGGTATTGATGGTATTTTTCAAAGAAACAAGATTTTTTTTTTTTTGTTGAATTTTAAATGTATATTGCATTTACATCTGCAGCTCAGTTTCATTTCAGAAACCTTTTCCCAGTTTGAATGACAGTCGAGCAGCCTGTTAGGTTCAACACTAAATCTTGCTAAATTAAGAAAGATCAGGACAAAGCTTTAGAGGATTGAATAGTCAAGGTTCAGAGATCATAAACCGTCATACCCGACAACATCTCAAGCTGTTTCTGTTGAAATAAATATTTTTCATTTGTTTTTCTACTTTTTTTTTTTACCATCTGTGCTCACAAACACCGAAAGCTAAGAGCAGTTATGACTTATGTGCAGATTTTTTTCTAGTCATTGTTACTCTTTTTTAAAATGTTGCATTGTCATTACACTTTGAGCAGCAATAAAGAACTACATTTTCTACTAGAACTACAGATCGCACTTTTGTTCTGAACATACCAAAGATGCTGATTTGGGAAAATACATTCTATATTTTGCATTTATAGATTCACAATAATAACAGCTTGCATAAGGTCAGAGAATTATTGAGCTTGTAGATTTGGCAGCAGCAACGCAGACTCCATCTAACTGAGTGAAGTCAAAGGGAAAACAAGCCTCAGTCTTTCCAAAGGAAAATAAATTCATTTGGATTTCCTTTTGATTACCCTGTTGAAGGAATGGATTGCATGTATACTGCTGAATATAGATATAGACATGTAAAATATTAGCCGTTCGAGGTGGAAATGGTTTAGATGGCTGAAATGAATGGGCTTGGTGGAAACATAATGTGATGCTTATGAAAATTGCCTTTGTGTATGTAATAGGAGGTCTTAAGGGAGAGTGTGCTTGCATGTACACAAAAGACACATATGAAGACAGAATATGTACCTTAGATTTTCATTTCATGCATTAATACCACTTCAGATCTCAAGCTTATGTTAGACAGCAGCCAACTGGGGCAAATGATACACACACACACACACACACATATATATACATATATATACATAACACAGAAAATGTCATTTTCCTCCTTTTTGAAAAGTGTGTTTTTCCCCCAACAGAATATCAATGATTATGATTACAACTGACATTTACTGCATTTCTGTGTAACCATTGCAAAGCCTCATTTTAGCTCCGTATCGACTTGTTATACCCTGCACCAATCAGTATCTGCGTGCCCTTCATTGAGAATAATAGGTTTGCGAGTTTAGTCAAAGCCGATGGATTCAGCGGGGAAGCTTCTTAAAGCAAACACAGCAAATCATTAAAAGAAGGGCAAAGTACCGGTGGATTTGTCAACCTGGATAGTCAGGTGCTGCTACATATTTGTGTATTTGTGTGTGGGTGTGTGCTGGAGAGATAAAGAGAGTGAAAGAGCGACAGCGAGAGTGAGAGACGGTGAGAGAGGAAAGGGAGAAGCAGTCCGTTACACCATTAACCCATATTGACTGGAACGCCATAGGAAGCTCTTCACTGTGGGAGTGTGTCATATAACGCTGTTGTTACTGATGCCAACAGTAGTCAGCAACATCGATCGAAGCAGCAAAGTCAACTATCCTGCTGTGTCTGTGATATGTGTGTCCATACTGAGGTAGCAGAGGAGTTTTCAAGGGTGACACCACTATCATCTAATTGTTGGAGTCAAGATGCACTCTATTTCACTCTCACACACACACACACATATATACCCGTAGTAAGTGGGAAGTGAACGTCCCACCACGTATGTGACATTTGAGTAGTTTGAACTTAGTACTTTGAGCTCTTCTCAGCCATATCTGGACTAACTCCCACCGTAGTGACTAAGAGCAGAGGGTGGAATATGCCATATGCTACACACCTGCACACCTGGGAAATGTTCAGTTCATCCACTTTGTTGCTTTTTTGGCTAATGGACACCTCTCCTGTGGCAGGGGAAGATGTTGCAAGTTGAGTTAGGAGAGCAACGTTCACGCCTCAGACCCCTGCACAAAAAACATTACTGAAAAGATGTGCATTAAGTTCACGATTACTGCCATAGCTCCTGTCCCTGAAATGTGTATGTGGATATTGCAGTAAAGGTTTCCTTCCTAACTCCCAGCACTACTAATCGTAGTATGTAACAAGTATTCAGATCCTTTTCTAGGAAAAAGTACTAATACCACACTGGAAAAACTGGATTAATACAAAATAAAAGTTATGTGACAGTAAAGTAAAAGTTGTCATTGTGCAATAGTGTCAGTGTTTTCCTGATACATATGATGTTTTTGGCTTCATTTTACTGCTGCATTAATGTATCTGCTGTATTTTACTGCTGTAGATGTTTAAGATTGAGCTCATTTTGACTACTTTATAAACTGTTGGGTACTTTAATCAATGCATCATAATCTACATGAGACCGCTGTGTGTTTGTAGTGTCGCTGTCCTGTAAGAACCGCGTTTCACTAAAATGTCAACTTTTCATGAGCCTGCTCAAAAAAGCCCTGTTTTCAGCTTTGTGGCAATGTATTTCAAGTTAACCTAGACAGGTTTTTAAAGAGTTTATTTCGCTTAAGAAGGAGGAGATATAGTTCAAACCATAAAGGTCTATCGCAAACACTAAAAATGAACACATTTGAAGGTATGTTCTTTTCACTGGACGTGAAGAGCATGAAAAGCTGTGAAATGAAAAGTGACTAAAGTTCTCAGACAAATGAGGTGGAGTAGAAAGTACGATATTTGCCTGTGACATGTATGAAGTAGAAATATAAAGTAGCATAAAATGGAAATACTCAAGTAAAGTCTAAATATGTTTCTTAAGTACAGTACTTGAATAAAAGTTCATGTAGTTATATTCCACCACTGTCTATTAAGAAAAAAACAAATCAATGTGTGTTTACTTAAACAGACTCAATTAATTAAAGACATTTTATTTTATCAAAGTAACTAGGTTCTATATGAATCATATGTTGTATTATTCAGTTATTAGCATATCTGTATATCTCTTTGGGAACAGAATGAAATTAGTGTATGTATTTAATCATCCATTATATCATCTAATCTCAACCAAGGTATCATTTAACAGCCCTATTATTCCAAAGTTGTTAACCGGGGCACTTCAGGAACCCATGTTTTTCATAAACATACAACGATATTACTTGATAATAGGCCACTCAAATGCACCATTGTCCCTGGTGCACGGACAGTCTTATCTAAGAATGTCATTCACGAAGAGAAGTTTACATCCTTCATGGCTCAACATTTCGATTCATATATGTGTGGGCCATTTGTCTTTGATAAATGGCCCACACATATAAGTAGAAGGGCTGCCTGTAATGAAACACTTAACACTGTTTACACATGTGACTTTCAGACACATTGCTTCAAATATGACGGACTAATGCAAGCTTGACCAAACCAATCGTAAACTATACTTATAAAATATAAAATACTTACTTGAGGTGGCTGGTGGATATTTTATTAGCGTCTAAGTTCTTTTCAACTATTTGCACAGTATATGGTGCATCTCATAATGTGACATGGGACCCCCCAAGTTTAGATTTTCTTATGCCGATCTCTTATCTCTTACGTCCAACCAGTTAGAATTCAGTGCAGTTCAATTGCACTGTAATAGCCTAATGGGAATTGGGGGACAGAGATAAAAGATTTCTGTAGTATTTTCATATCTGCCTGCCCCCATTTTATCCTCTGTGTTTCTCTCTCTGATGATAAGCAGAGCTTATAAATCTGTGTGAAAATCTTCGAGACAGAAAAGGCTTGCTTGCTGTCATTTAAGCTACGCTGTGTCTGACTCGCAGTCATGCTTTCAATTTCTCTTTGGCTTTCACTGTCTGAGTTTCTAACTCTGGCTCTGTCTCACACCTTAAATCTTTAACACATCAGTGCCATCCAAGGGAAAGAGGCAGATTATTATTATCAAATTCTGGTTGTGGCTTGTAAAATGGTTCCAGTGAATGTCTATATAAAAGTTTGATAACTTGGACATCTCTCTCTCTTGACAGATTGACTGTGTACTTGTCTTATGTTTTCCAAAGTTAAAGCGGCAATGGATGATGATTTTTAAAGTCCTTTTGTTTTGTATTTGTTGAAATGCTCTTTACATCCAAATAGTAATCAATAAATCAAATATTCCAACATAAAAGAGCAAAGCAATCTGATGTGTTGGAGCCACATGCTTTTAATAAACCTAGCCAATCGTTTAAACTAATCCACATTAAATAATTGGTCACCGACCTGCATGTCTACCTGCCTTCCAGCGCACCGTCCCCGTGAACTCATTACACAGACGTGCACAACACCTGGCAGATGTATACACATTGTTAAAGCTACTGAGCTATAGTCACAC
The DNA here is from genome assembly GCA_037367275.1 of Coranthus polyacanthus. Classification (NCBI taxonomy): domain Eukaryota; kingdom Metazoa; phylum Chordata; class Actinopteri; order Kurtiformes; family Apogonidae; genus Coranthus; species Coranthus polyacanthus. Next base: position 28,840,881 of record JAPQRN010000018.1, on the reverse strand, counting down.
ATGAATGGCAGAGGAAGTACAGCCAGAATCTCAATGAAACCTCAACCTACAACAGCTGGTTCTGCTAAACCGTACAAGAAAGGCAGAGGGAGAAAAGACTTAAAAAGAAATCGGAGTTCAACTGAAGGAGATGAGCTGAAGCCATGGCTGCTGGATCTCTGTTAAAAAGGTAAATGTCCGGTTTCCCTGGTATAGGGGAGAATTTGTGATTTTTCTGAACTATTTGGCCACGTAGTGAGCTACTTATGTGCGTATTAGCACAACGCTAATGTCGGATGAGCTGCAGATGTAGCTGGCAGACTACGTTTACATGCCTCTGTATCAGCAGCCAGTGTCTGCATTGTTGTGAGTGGACATTTGATGTATTATAAAAACATGGTGATGTAGCTTATTAGTGTTTTTTGTCAATGTAAGGGAAGCATAGATCTTTTTCTACACGCAAATATTCCATTATATTTTTGAACTGGTGCTTCAGTTGTTTTAGCACCACATAAAGCGGATGTATATTGTTTGCCGTGTTCTCGGGTCAACTGCAGAACTGGAGTCTTTCTACCGTCACATATTTACTGTACGAACTGTCCGTGAATCAGCACTTTACCTTCTCCTCACCTGTACACCTGTACACCTGTAGGTACTACGATCTATTTCATATAACCGAACAGGTGCTGAGTCAAGACAGATTCAATAGTAGGACAAATACAGTTACATTTTGCAGGCGTAGTAAAAATACCAACATTATATCACTATTCACTCAACATTCACAAAAAGGTCTTTAGAGCAATTTTGAAAATGTGTTTTCAGTATTTCAAGGACTAGCATTAAATTTATACAATGAAGTAATACATGCATCCATTGCTATTTTGTTTGTAGTCTAATTACCTCATTTGCTGATTTATAGTCATTTTTTTCCTTGTTCATTGAGAGAAATCTAGTGTTTGTTTTGCTTGAACAACTGCACTGAAGTCAGGTTAAATGTCTGATGCAAACAATGCAAAGGACAACTGACAAGTCAGCGAGAGAGGATCTATCCGTGTTTAGTCTCTTAATGGCAATTCAAATTGTAATCCTTAAACATCGGTGCTCCGCAATCTCTGCACAAGGCTTTACCTTTGACTTCGGTAAATAAATACTGACTGTCTTTTTAAAAACTCTACATTCTGCGTCACATCTTTTTAACAGAATCTCACATCTTTGAGAGGGGCCGTACAATGGCTTTTTGGAGCCACCCCCAGCGGCAGTCAGCGGTATTACAACTTTAAGTTACTTCCGCATTGGCTTCATTTTGGAGCCGGGCCCATCGCCGCTTGGTACATACGCTCATCCACTCAAAGTTAATAGTGTTACTACACAGTGTAAATCATTGCCTGATGACATTCCTCAGTGTGTTCCTGACGGTAGAAGAGGTCAAATTCAACAGGCAGGGAGGGAGGTAGGTACTGGAGCTGTTTTGTCGGCAAACCTTATGGATGAAATGCAAAACAAATTGTTGGTGTGTCTGTGACGTTACCACACCTATCTATTTCTAGCTGTTTAGCAGTAAATGCAACAAAGTACCCGATACTAACATGTTAGCTTGACGGGCATGAGTACCAACAACTTCTATGTTCGCTGTTTATGTTCATTATGATAACATTAGATGATTCCCTGCATGTGAATGAGACATGCTTGGTGCTCCTCTGACTCCCCACAGCTGTGTTCTGAGGGAGTGTGACTTTGAAGAGATGAGGGATTTTTTCCTTTGGCTACTTGACAACTATAGCTTCTCTTGCTAGCTTCATCAAACATTGTCCACTTATTAAAACCTATTCCAATACCCAGTACACATAGTAGTATTACAGTAAGTAAAAAAATGCCTTTAGGACAAATGTTGAAAGTCGTCCATCCAAACATCCATCCATTCATCAAACCACTCAGTCCATTTCAGAGTTGGAACAGGGTTAGCAGAGACACCAAGGCCTTCCCCTCTCCAGCACCTCCCTCCTTCTCCTCCCGGGGGATCCCCAGCTGCTCCCATGCTAACTGGGAGATACAATCCGTCCAGTGAGTCCTGGGTTGGCCCTGGGTTCTCTGCCTTGTTGGTCGCGTCTGGTAGACCTCCAGTGGGAGGCACCCAGGAGGTATCCTTATCAGGTGCCTTAACCACCTCAACTAGCTCCTCTCAATGTGGAGGGACATCGGGTGACCTCCTGCTGGATTTCCAAACTCCTCACCCAGTCCCGGAGAATAATCACGGTCACCCTGCAGAGAAAATTGATTTCAGCTACTTGTATTTGCTATCTCATTCTTTAGGTGACTTGCTGTAAAAAAAAAAATCAAAACTGAAAGAGTCACATTTTGCACCAAGAGGAGTATTTCTATGCTTCATGTCTGTTTTCTGACTGAGGTGACCTACCCTCAGTAATGCCATGTCTGAACATCTCCTGTGTCTCCTTCAGTCTAGACATAGCGTAAGACAACGCATTCATTTGTAAATCCTTTTTCTATGAGCAAAAGCAGCTTTGAAAAAAGAAGGATCTGTGATACTGATAATATTTGTGGTCATTTTTAGTCTGCACCGTTGTAATAATTACACAGACAGTCTGAACTTTAAAAACTAAAGTTACATTTCAAAGGGAATGTCCTGCTGAATGGAAAATGAAACTCTGAGTGGAGTTCAAAGAAGTTTCTGGATCCTGCATTTTAAAGTCTAAAAAATAAATTCTACTATACTCTCACCTGAAGCTGAACTTTAGGTTCAGGTTTTGTGCTTGTCTCCGTATTGTTGAAGGTAGTTCCATCCAAAGTGAATGTAAGTACCACTTTACCTCTACAGTAATAACCAGTGTGGTAACTATTTTTCTACAATTGTTACTTTATTGGGAATTGGTAGAAATCAGTTCAGCCGGTTAAAAACATAGAACCGCAAATAAAATTAAAAAAGAGAGCAGTGACATTAAAATTGACTTTGACTTGCATTTCATTGTAGACCGTATGAACGCAACATATTTTATGTTTTGTCTGGTGATTTTCATTTCATTTGTAAATATACAGCTCTTAAGGTGCTTTACTGTCCAACTTCACCAGACACAACATGTTTGATGTGTTCATACTGTCTACAATGAACTATATGTATAAGTGAATACATACAAATACAAGTCAAGGTTTTAATTTGCATTTTCCATAATGTCCCAACTTTTTTTCTTATCGAGGGGTTGTATTTTATATATAAAATTAAGAATGAAAGCCATGTTTTCTCCACACATTTACTTCTCAATGAGGTCATTCATCATCTTTGATCATTTCCATGTTTTAGTGATACTTTAAGAGTGTTTTCTTATTGCCTGTTTGTCCCTTTTAGCACAGTCACATCATTAACGACACAATTCCATTTAGCTGTTATAAATAAAAGCGCACGTTGTCCTCTGGTACAAATCTTTTAGAGGACAGTTACAGCACATCTCCCGAATTCAATAACATTTACTTTTTACTTGGGGATAAGATCGGTCATGTTAGGCTGCTGTTTTCTAAACTTCAGGCCTTCTGTTCTGTACTTTGACTGTCACTGTGACATACAGTTATTTCGTAGCATTCTCTGTCTTTTTATTTGAAATTGTGTCTCTAATTATATTTTGGTGTCTTAAACAGATGGAGCAGTGAAATCGATGCCCCAGATGCGTAACACTGCATGTACATAGTTATGTGTGCATGTACAGCGCGCGCCATAGCATATCAACCGGAGGCCTCTGCCTAGTCACTGACAGAATATTTTTCAAGTGAAATGAGAAGAGAGGGTATAAATATAGGAAAAGGGGAAGCTGAAGTGAGAAACAAAGAAGCCGCATCAAGAAGCAAGCGAAGATAGTTGAAGAGAGTGTGTACAGAGGAGAGGAAAAAAGAAAAGAGCAGGAGAGTAGACTGAAGAGGAAAGAAGAGCAGACAATCCCTAGAATACCAAGCACTTCTCTGGCCGAGAGAGAAAGAAGAGAGGAGGGGTTGCAGTGAAAGATGGAGCGCATCCACGGAATACCAAAGAGAGAATAAATACTAGGAGGCTTTTCAAGTCATTTTCACATTAATTCCAAAGTCTTTTCTAGTAGTTAAAAATAGACGTGCATGCTTGAATTTAGTTGAGTTTTGTTAGTGATAACTTCTTATGATAACAGCTTTTTGTTGTTAACTTGTTTCCATGACAATAATGGCAAATATTTATTATTTAACCTTTATTTATTTTACATATGGTTTGCAGTCTTCAGTCATTTCAGTCATTTTGTTATTATGGAAGAGCAGACGAGGAAGAAGTACGGTATGAGAAATATTTGGCAGCGTGAGGCAAAAGTTGAGAAAATGCAAAATTTAAAAAAAGATGATGGTAAACAAGGGAAAAAAGAAGAAGAAGCGGAAAGACAGAGAACTGACTGAGAATCGTGTTCGCTTGGCTGGATTCATACCTTTTCCCAAGATGCATTCTGTTTGAAATGTACCTAAAAATAGATCACACTCACACACACATACATTTAGAGACACGTACCTCTCCCTGGGGTGGGAATCACTGTCGTGAGACACACTGGGACATACTGTATACACTGCTGACACACATTGAGACTCAAGACATTATGTTGTCTCATCTAACTAACGGCCACAGGTTCTGATAGAGCGAGAGAAACCGACATGAGATTTAAAAAAAAACTCACAAAGGGGTTACAAACAGACACCGCAGAATATGCAGCGTGTAATGTAATGTAATGATGGCCTGGATCCTGACACACAGACCTGGAAGCATCATGATCTCACTTTAAGGAATCGTCTCAATGGTTTCTAATAGTGATCAAAATCCGAGTGCTTTGCATATGCTTGCTGTTGGATAAAAACCTTTTACCTGAACTTTTTTCTGGGTTATTTTTTTTTTTTTTTTGGTTTTCAAATTAGCTGCATGATTACACGTCTCACCATTAGTTGAAGCAAATATTCACACCGTCAGCCACACGAAACCACACTGTTATTCATCTTAAAACAAATATGTTTTCGTAAGTTCACACAAATATGGCATTTTAGAGCTATGTGGTTGTGACCTGACAGCAGTGATAGCTTAGCTGTGATTATGTTTACTTCAAACAAGAGCATGATTGCGAACATAATCACTGCATGCCATCCGCACTGGTCCAGCTTCTCTTTCATTTTTGCCTTAATCATTGTACAATCATAGTGGTTTGTGCTTGTAATTTTATAATCAAGACTGTCACAGACTCACTTATGTAGTTTGGTCATGGAAAATAACTGCACCATAAACTACATAATTTAACTCTCAGACCTGCCATCTTAGGTCTAATGATGAAGGATCGTGACAGTTCTGAGTGTTAGTTAGAAATACAAACATTTGTACAGTAATGTGATGACAACCACTTGGTGGTGAATGTTAAAAGGGCTGAGGAGATGGTCTTTGACCAGGAGTGGGTTTTTTTTGTTGTTTCTTTTTACTGATAGCTCACTGTCCTGGGGAATGGATGTTGATTATGTGTCAGTGTTGCAGACTACAACAACGCCAGCACTTCTTGCAGCGACTCAGTTCATGGTGTTGATCCGAAGCATCACAGCTAAGTTTGGTAATCTCAATGTGCAGCTGATGTCAAACTTAGTCAGACTCATGCAGCCTGCATGAAAGAGAGGTGTAAGACAGCATCCATCCCTGCAATCTACCTGTGAACAGGCTGTTCTAAGGCAAAGCAACAAGATAATAACCAGCCAATCTCATGTGCTATACACCGAGTACCAGCTACTGCCATGAGGGATGAGGTTTGGAACACTGTCGAGTGAATTCTTTTAAAAACTCTTTTATTCCCAGTCAAAAATAAATAAATAAAATAAATGGCTGCAGATGAAATAGAGATGGAATAGATAAAAACCAACAGAGCTCCATTTTTTTATTTATTCATTGATTATTGACCATTTTCCAATTGTAAAGCCTCTTTGTACTCCTTTTATATTACGGGCTTTAATTTATTTAACACCAATGTGTGGTTACTCATTTTTTACCTCCACCAAGGAAGTTATGTGTCACTTTTGTTTTATCTGTCTTTCAGCAGCGTTATAAGAAAACTACTGGTCGAACTAACCAGTGGCAGCAGCTGACAAAAAGGAGGACATGGGTCATAATTTGTAATTTAATAATATTGTGGATCAAGAAGAAGAGTCGACTGTTGGCCTTTCACTCTTCTAGTTTACTATGTTTTTCTCGTAGCTGTCTTACCGTGTCTTTTACGTATGTTTTGTTGTTTCTTTAATGTTTTTTTTTTTTTATGGTTTCAGGATGAATGGAAATGCCACATTTCCTACATTGTGGGACAATAAAGTGAATCTTAAAATAAAGTATCAGGCAGAATATGTACATCATCAAAATCGTATTATTATTGTATTATTATAATTGTATTATTGTTTAAGTTGTAGCCTTTTAGTACTTTAATATTATTAAGAGAAAGGACCTTGAAATGGGCACCATTACAACAGAGCTTTGAAAAAAAAACCTCCAGCAAAATTCCCTATGCTGTTTTCCTATTTTTTCAGCAATATTATTCAGTTTGTTATTTGAGGTTAGCTGGCCTGCACTGCTGTAGCTGCAAGGCAACCTTGTGCCATTTGAGCTCTTCCTGTGCCTGTTAGCAGCAAAATGAAACTAAAGACAAAACAAAAGAACATAGCATGTCATTATGGTTAAAGAGAGACCAGGGCATTTATACACAATAATCGTACTTCAAAGGCAAACCACGATCAAAATGTCTGCATGTCATGTGTAACTGCCTGTGTCAGATACAGTGATTTATCTTTGACATTCCTGTAATAAACAGATGTTACACGTAGTCTGGCTTATAGGATGAGGTTTTCTCTCGACAGAGCCCGCTTGATTGCAGTCATCTTCCAGTTTGGAAAAGCCACACTGTGGTGCATGGCAGATAATACGGGAGAAAAAAAAAAGGGGGTGTAGGAAAACGTCGATTTGTGTGTGCCCGCAGCTTCTCAGCCATGTTTTTTTCATCCATCTCTCTCTCCATCCCGCCTTCTCTTTCGATACCTTACTCCATCTTTCAGTTTTCAAAACGGGTCTCATGGAGATGGGGTACAATAGCTGGCTTGTTTTATTACCAGTCTGTCTTCATGCTGTCAGTCCACGAGCTCTTTACTTTTACAAATCATGACTCAGCTCGTGAACAAACTGCGTGTACAGGATGTTAGGGTATTGAGTAGCAAGGGACAAAGTAACTGCAAATGTGGCATATGTGTGTTTTTTCTCTGAGGGTTAAAAGATAGGGGCTAACAGCCAAAACACCAGAGCCCAGTTATAAGAAGCCAACCTGGAATTTTTGTGTATCATCAATAAAGCAAGCAGCCAGTGAGTCATACAACACACAAACAATAATGGGGTAGACACCATACAGACTTCAAATCATTTTCTACTTCTTTGATCTGCCTCCTTCTCCTCTCCTCTCCTCTCCTCTCCTCTCCTCTCCTCTCCTCTCCTCTCCTCTCCTCTCCTCTCCTCTCCTC
>JAPQRN010000018.1:28780796-28791590 GCA_037367275.1 Coranthus polyacanthus | reverse complement strand
GTTGCGCTGTGTTGTGTTGCGCTGTGTTGTGTTGTTCATTGTGGTGTACAGAGGCTGACTGATGTTTCCCCTGTTTGTCCCCTGTAGCACCATGTAGCCTCAGGCTAGGTCACTGTTTCCATAGCAACCACTGACCAGGAGTGTCATTCTGAGGTGATCGTCGATCATTACATTAAAAGAGCAAATTTGATTAAAATACTTTAAAACTGGTCAAAATCATACTAGCTTAGGAGTGATAGAAATAAATATTTGGAGGCAAAAGGTCAGAATTGAAATTTTACAAAACTTCATTTGTTATTCTTAGAAAATATATGAGTAAACGAGTTTTATTCCAGTATGTATTTTATTATAAATTGTCACAGATTTCGATTATTTCATTTTTGTAAATAAATGATACTCAGTAATACTAGACTCTACTAAATGTCAATGTGTTTAACCTCTGAGGGTCACATCTATAACCTCATATAGTACTGACGCAACCAGGAATGCACTTTTATATTACTGCTGCCGGTATCACCAGAGCACACACAGTTCAGGGATATGAAGTTGCTCTTTGGGTGTTCATCTATTTATTTTTTTTTCAGATTAATTCAATCAATTTAAGAGAAAATGGGATTACGAACACGTGCGGTAATGACGAATTGCTTCACACGATGAAATAAATAAATGTTAGTCATAAGCCATGGTTTTGACCTATAAAGATATCCAGTTGCTCATCTGTGGGAATCACAAGTATTCCCAGTCGAGTGGGAAATTATAAATTGATCCAGAATGTACTTGAAATGCCCTGAGGAATCCTCAAAGTCAGCGCTGCTCAGAAAACCTCAAGGATGCAGTGTCCGTCCTAGATGTCTGAGCCAAAACGCAGACGAGCAGCAGCTCAACACTGACAACTCTGAGTTATACAATAGCTGCCTCTTCATTACCAAAGGCACAAAGTCGATATCTGTATTTGCATCTTACTTTAACTTGCAGGTGGTGAGCCTAAAATGGTCCTTTGTCAAATTTTCTTTGTGTATCCAGCTGAGCTGGGGTCACAGAACCACCAGGCGTTCACATCCGACTATTCCCAGACATGTTTCACCCTCCAGAACACACACAAGTCCTTTTTTCAAACAGCAGAGCGTTAGATTTAACAGAAACTAATTAAAATCAGGGGTGATATCTTACCTTAACTAAGCATTGTGTCCGCATAGCTGCTATAATTAATTGTCAGTCCGTTATTTACAGACGCATTGCACCAGCAATTAAGTGGTAATGCTTATGTCCAGCACTGGGCTCCCTACTGCTAACCTACTGCTGAGAACGTTCAACTAGGATTCATGTGAATATTTAATCTCACATTAAAAGGCTTGTTCGGTTCATCTTTTTCATCTTTGAAATATTTTGAAACAAACATATTTTCATAAGTGGATCTAAATGGTATCGCATTCAGGCTCGTCTACTGTAATGCGCTGGAGTCTTGTCTATGTCGGAAAATCTGCCTGAAATGCAGTTAGATTGAATTTTAAAACCTAGAACACTAGAAGTCACTAGATGTCATAAACTATGCTAATATGTAATCATTTACGATGTCAGAAATAGGTGTTTTTCTGAGGTTTTTTGGTGGTGGTGGTGGGTGGGGGGGGACTCACACTTCACACTTTCTGGAGGACTGCATCCCAGGTGTGAAGAGGACTGTACATTTGGATGAGGGGGCATTTATGTCGTCCCACACAGGACATAGGACATAGTCGTCCTACCATCCCAGGTAGGACGACCAAACCTGCATAAATCGTCTGACACGCGTCACAGTAACACGTCAACGTACGAAACAAAGCTAGAATAATATACATCCACATGCAAGGAACGGTAAGTGAACATATTGTATTGATTACTGAACTGTGATTCTACTTTACTTTGAATTTTGCTGTTGCTGTGAAACAAAACAAAAAAAAAGTCTTTTATTTTTTTCTGCTTTTGTCTTCATCGAAACGTGAGTTGATGTCCTGTACTTGAACAATCGTTTACAGAAGCCTGTATGAGAAAAGTAAAACAGCAGACAAAGTACTAAAGACAGCAGTGTTTTGTGTGAAGTGCATCAGTTTGTTGTTACTGCTTTGAAAGAGTCATTCAAAACACGGATGTGTGGATCATTTTGTTGCAAACATGCCATTTTGAAAAAAAAAAAAAAAGAAAAAAAAAAAAGGATTGTTAGGTTTTGATTGAAGAGTTTCATTTTGACACAGAAGTGAGATGTTAATCTCCCGGTGGTGTGTCCTATCGGGCTTGTGTGCAGAGCTTTGATACAATGAGCGAAATTCAGCAACAAGTGTGTAAGCAATCGGCAAAAAAAAAAACGCAACAACCCCCGTAACCTTCAATCCACCCGGTGAGAGGCTGCAAGAATTAAAATGAAGCACTCAATCTGTGTCAGTGCAGTGATTGAATAGGTACAATAGAGACCTTTGCTTCTGAACTGGTGAAAAGCACCCTTTCTCTGGACTGTATGATTAACAATGAAGAAGAGAGAGAAGCACCGAGGTGGCGGAGCCCTTCTCCAGAGATCGTGGAGGACTAAAGCGAAGGAATTGAAGTCTCAAGTATGAATCCCCCAAGCTTCAATTTACCAGGTTCTGTCTTAAAGTAATTATTCTCTTTTGCTGCAATTTAGTTATTACTGGTAGAAAAATGTCCTCAGGTCTGAAAAGGTTTAGAATCACAGTTTTTTTTTGTTTTTTTTAAAGTAATTTGCCTCAGGTATACCATCCTATTGACGGTTATCATACCATTTGCATATTGAAAAAATGCAACCGGAGGGAGAATCTCACCTGCGCGCTCGCTTTTTTTTTTTTCTCTCCCATTATTCAAAGTACATTTTGATTTATGCATTTCTACATTAATATTTCTTAAATCTAATATTTCCCAGCACGAGTTTCTTATTAATTTCGCTTCTTCTCAAAAGGGAGACTTTTTACACACCACAATTAAAAAAAAAAAAAAAAAAAAAACGGTTTCGAGTTTTAATCATAATCGAGCAAGTGGTCAAAAAAAAAAAGAAAAACACACAAAAAAACCTTCCGTTTTCATTCATTCAAGGGTCGTAATAATACATAATAACACATTCATCGTTTCTAATTATATTTATTATTATACCCTGAAACTCATATCATTGCGACTCTGGTATACAATTACTTTGACTCCAATTGAACAGCGTTTGTTCAAACAGAGCAGTGTGCATATGTAGGCTCTTAGCGTTCATTTTAAGAGAACACCAAGCTCTGGATGTTTGCTCCGTTTCTGGTGGTAAATACCTGGTGATTGTGTGGCTGCTTCTCTTTATGTAGTTTGCCATTACAGCATGGGATGCCATACATTAGAGACCAATATTTCTAGGCTCCATAGTGGAGCCGGAGAGGCTGAGGAGAGCCGGTGTTTAACAGAGTGTAGCTGCTACAGTGATTACTCTGTTTAGCAGGTGATTGATGAGAAGCACTGCTGGAAATGTCACTTGCCCTGCTAATATATTTTCACCAGGGGAACATAAGAACGGCTGTGTTAATATATTCGAATGCGTTTACACCCAGGCAGGAGAGAAGAAATGCAACTTTTACGGGGCTCTTTTTTTTTTTTCTCCAGTGTTTCGGGCCTCGGCTTAAACCTTACAGCTGAATGTATATTATATGTTTTGCTGTTGCAGTGTTTGTTATTCTAAATTTGAATTCGCCATTGTGATTGTACATGCCCCGATTCATTAGTCTGTGATTTATTCTATGATAGTTTCTGTGTTGTAGAACAAAGTGAAGTCTGTACTCTGATTGCCCTCCTTCACTGGTGATCGTTGGGAATTAATGCTGGAAAACTTCACTGGCTGGCACACTTAAAAGGAAAATCCAACATCCAGAATTGTCAAGTAGAATTCAGATATGTTGTTTTCATTATCTTGGACAGTGCAGTTATTATTTGAGATAATAAACAGCTCTCCGTCCCAAAGCAATAAATGCAAGAATGAAAGCTCTGATCTGTAATATGATAGGAGAACACACTGCACCGTGCTGTTTTGAATATAAACCGAATGAACCCCATAATCATACACTTGTTTGAGCTTAATAGTAGTAGGCAGGTCTCGGTTCTAAGTGCCGTTGTGTCTCAAAACATATCTGACCAACAGCGGGCTGGTAAGGTTATTGAAAACATCAGAGGGCTATGTTCATTAAAATAGAGCATACAGGTATACGGTGTGTTTTTTTTATTGCAGCGCGAAATCATGTTGTGGGTGAATGGTTTGTATTATACATCAAAAAAACCAAAAAAAAGAAATACGAGAGAAAAAACAAGCAACATGCTCGTATTGTCACATGACGCAGAAATGTTATTCTTGAGAAATGCATCATCTTTAATTGCGTCTCAACTGGCAGCCGACATTTGTTGCGACTTTTATTAAAGAAGAATTACCTAAAAAAAAAAAAATCAGCGCCTCTCTTACACGTATCCCAAACAAAGTTGTGAAAATGTATTTAGAAGGCAAAATTGGTTGGAGCGAAGGCGTGCTCAGGAGGTGAAATGCCCCATAATGGCTTTGATTAATGAGTTTGTGCTGTTTATAAAAATGTCACGTCAGCTGTTGACACATTAAAACCAGGGGAGCACAGCAGGTGTTGAGGGGCCTCTGTTCGGCTATGGCCCTTGGCCACAGTTGGCCAGGAGCCCCATTAATGTTTGGTTGGTTGGAGTTATTATGTACTATGTGTCAGTGAAGCTGTTAATACATTTACACCATGGGAGCACTAGCAGTGCTGGGGAGTCCATTTAGCTCAGGGGCTTTGGCATCTTTCCAGCAGCAACAACTCCACATCAAGAATCACAGACTGGTGATTGCTATTTGTTAATACATGTACGCCATAGGAACTGTGTAGAGGTGTTAATGGATTATGGATTGCACCCATAGAGAGGTGCTTTCAGTGTGAACTCTCAGTCTCAGCAGAGCTTAGGACAGAGAGAGATTTTTTTCAGACCGTCTGCAATGATTTTCTCAACACCTTTTTTTTTTTTTTTTTTTTACATTTATGCTAAGATGTTTAACCTGCTATCTCTTTTGCCCCACTGCCTGTACATTTGCAATCCTTTCACTGACCAGCCTCCTGGATCAAGAGCAAGACAATTATTGCACAGTTTATACATTAATTCAGGGAACCACGCATTTACTTCACGAGCTCAAGTTCAGAGTTAAGCTGAAAAGGTTACAGAAATATCTCTTGAAAAAAAGTTAACTAGTCTGCTAAAGTTTTAATCACTCTGAACGATGAATTTTCCCAGACAAATTTCAAATGCTAACATCTGTCCAAATTCCTGTTAGGCAATATGCGCACACGGTCTGACATTTGTTCTGGTTACGCTTGGTTTTAACTTTGCAGCCCCCTGGAAACTAAACAAGAAATTAGTGATTTTTGCCAGGTATAAGCAGCTAGATTTGACGAAACATCTGTTCCAAGTTTGACTTGTGGCAAGTTACATGCTGTGGATGCAGATATAGTGGTTCACTGCAGTCGTTTTGATTCTGTCAGCTAACTGGGGATCATTTGCCATTAACAAATGCATGTGTTGTTAAATAGTGGCAGCTGTCGAACAGCATCACACAGATTTTTTGGGGCGATGCGAGGTCTTTATCCACATTTCATTTTGCTCCTTATTCAAACTGGTCACTGTTGGAATCTATTTCAATTTCAAGATGAGCAGGGCTGCTGTTACTGGTGGTGAAAACGTCATGAAGGCAACCTGTGGTACATAAATGTCACTCAGACAATAATTATAGTTAAAGGGTTTTAGGTGGAGTACAACTTTAAAGAGCTACTGCACCCACACAGGTTCCAGTTAGAGCAATCTGGTCAATTCAGTCATTTATATTCATATTATATTAAGATGTGATTGGCTTTAATTGTGCTTGCCTTTTTCATTCACCTCCTCCACAGATCGCCCCATGACGGGCCTGCAGTTTTTAGTGATTTGTTAATGCAAGAGACCTACTATATAATTGTTTCTACTGCACAAGGCCAGTGATTCAATGTCTGATGAATTTTAATTTAATTTTAATTCATTTGGCGATTTTTAAATTTTTTTTTTTTATGCCGAGACACAGTTCTCACAAAGAACCTCTGTGAGAACTGTGAGTGTTTAGTCTCACAGTTAAAGTGAAGCTTTTACATTCTATTGAACGAGATTGTGAGGTTTGATATTATCTCATACATCTATGAACAACTCATAAAGGCTGGTCTTGTTGCATGCGACCTCCATGGCTTTTGTTCGACTATTTCCTGCTACATAAATCTCAGAAAACAACCTGAGGAAGCAGAAAAGAAAAGAAACAAACACATTCTCTTTACATATTGCGTTACTTTGCTATAGAGAATGGAAAGAAATTAAATGAATGAAACTGAAAACTGCATGTAATTGTCTATGAACAAGGTTTTTTCAAAGCCCTGACAAGTATTAATTAATTAATACTTATCAGGGCTTTTACATCAGATGCCTTTATCAACATCTATCCCGTCTGCCTTACTTCCTTCATCCTTCCGGCTCTTTTACTTCCTTCCCTCATTTGTTCTGTCCCTCTTAACACACTTGTCCTTCCTTCCACTCTACCCCCTTACCGTTGCTTTTCTATTTGTTTCTTCCCTCTATGCCAATTTCCAAGTTACTGTCATTTCTCAGCCTTGCTTTCATCACCTCATCCTGCCTTCTTTCCTTTCTCGCTCCTGTATCACTATTACGTGCCGCCCCGGCCAAGAGTAACCATAGCAACTCGCTGACCTGCCCTAAGGCTGTGATGGGCCGGAAGGGGCAAACACAACAGAGGAGTAACATCAGTCGCTCTCAGTAGACACATATGCCCACGCAGACACAAATAGGGAAAGCCAGCGCAAACACAGAAACATCGACAGGGTTAAAGACAAAACACACACACAAAACACACACCGACATGCAGCTAACAGTGTCTCAGTTGAACTGCAAAGTGGGATTAGCTATTATGGCGACGACGAGTTCCAGAAGGAAAAGTCCTGTTCACTTTCTCCACACTGCACTCTGCTGTATGTTGGGTAATTGACAGTTCAAACACCCCACGGCTTGCAGGAAACTCCCTCAGGCCACTGGCTTGGAAAATATCTGGGTCTTTCATAAAAAAAAAAAATAAAAAAATAAAAAAGAAAGAAAAAAAAAAAAAGCTGACATAAAATATAAGCTTAGAGAACTCCCAAGGTGGATTTCAGTGACAAATGTACAATAAGGACTTTTTAATTTCCTTTACATTTAGGTTTCATCTTTTTCTGGCTTCTTCTATAGCAGTGATGACCTGACATTCGTGGTGTTGCAGTATTTAAAGCCATCCACCGTAGCTAACGGATGGATTTTTCTTTTTTTTTTTTTTTTTTGCTTAACAATAACATACAACTAAAGGCTTTTTTTCAATGTCCTCACATTTTTCTGTGATGAAGACCATTAGCTGGAGCATATAAAGGAAAAAAAAAATGTAGTAGTTTAAAGTGGGGGGAAAAAAACCACTTTCAGATTCAGTGAATTCCTCCCACTTTGCAACTGATGATTTGTGGCGCAAGTGGAAAAAGTGTTTTCACTTTGGGGTTCAATTCCAAGGATTTCACCCCAGACAAAGGGAGGTGCGCGCTGCCCTCATTGCTGCTATAAAGATGTGCACAAAGTCTGATTCAGATTGGTCCAGAATTATAATGCAGTCTCACTGAAATTAACCCAAAGTGACCTCAGTTTGCAAATCATTAGAATAAATGCATTTCAAAACAACTTCAGTCATTCAGTGCGCCTGTTATCAAAGTCATTAAGCTATTGGACACAAATTCAAGCAACTAATTCAAACTTTCTAGGCAAAAGGTTTCAGCGTAACGAGTTTGGATAGTACTGATTAAAAACAAGGCAAACTAATCAAAGCATTGTGTACACAGCAACTATATTACGCTCTCTATCTGCATTCGAAATTACTGCACTTGTAGCAAGTCAATATAATGCTGAATATTGATAGCACAGTTGAATACACGCACAATGTCATTTGTAAACTGTACTGTTTGTGTACTGAAAATGGTTTCATTATTGTCCGGCAGATACCTCTCTGTATTGTGTGGACGAGACTCAGCAATTAGGCTTCCGACGACACTCACTGATAACTAAAGCTGCTGCAGTGGCGACAGATGCCTTTATGTTCTGAATTTATGTCTTGCTGTTTACAATAGAGTGAAACATATTGTCCCATCCAATCAACTGTTTTTTAGTTTGGTTTTTTTTTTCCTTTTGCTCTTCCATTTTTACACTTGAGCTTCACTGTGCAGGATGACGTGTGAGACTGTTCATCTGCTGACAGAGTTTGCCATTTTAAGATTTTCTAATGAGGCAATTGTGGAAAGCTCATAAAATGTAAATGATTAGTCAATGCAGAGGATTGTATCGGGTCTTGTAACAGCTGGAAGGCATTCTTTAAGGTTGTTGTTTGTAATCAAGCGTGTGTGTAGCGTGTTAACAAGTAGAGCCTCTGTAAATGCAGCAGAAATCTGACATATCTGTTAGATTATTTCATCAAATCTGCCAATAAGCTCCGCGACATAAAAGGCAGAGGCATTTTGTATTCGTTTACGTGATATTAGCGTCCAGCTGTGTCTTCGCTGGATCTACTTTTGCAACAGTCGCCGATAGAAAATATTGTTCGTGTAAGATATGATCCTTAACCTAAAAAATTGTTTTGATTAATCAAAGTGAAGCAGTCTCATTTTTACAGCTCTTGTTCTTGTATTCAATACAAATTAGTCCAACAACACATCTGCTCTGAAAACACGGTATCAGTTTTTCTCTCCTCAGGGTGGAATAGTTGCGTGTCGGTGAGATGACAGTGGGTCTGCTGGAGCTATAGCTGATTTGCAAAACATGCTTACAGGTTTTTAACTGAAAATTCCGTTCCAGATAAATTTGGTGGCGGCACATGCAGATCTGTAAAGGATAAGATGATAGCACAGTCTCTCACAGAATCATTTGGTTGTTGTGGTGCAATGAATCGTAATATTGATAACAATTTGACTCAGGAGTTTCAAACTTCGATATATTACAGTTAAATGAATTCTGTTAAATACAGACATGGGTATCTACAGTATTCTCTCCTTCCTGGTCTGCCTGAAAATGTCCTACGTCAACTACAGCTGAATCAGACCTCTGCTGCTCCAGTACTTACGAGGACCAGCAGGAGAGTATACATTACACCTGTTTAAGCCTTACCTCGGTTGCCTGTGAGATTCCATATTGATTTTAAAATTCTTTTACTTGTTTTGAAAGCACTCCGTGCTCTTGAACCTGCTTACATTCCACTCCAGGGTTTTCTGTTACCATTATAGGACTCGGTGCAGCACCTAAGAGTTTTTGACGAGCACCTGAGCAGAAGAAACAGAACAACCCTGCTAAGATTTCTCTTCAACTCTGGAGAGAAAAGATACCGTATCACCTGGAGCAGAGACTGTTTTTTTTCTGGAAATAAGCTTTTTGTGTTAACTTCATCATTGAGCAGATTTGTTTTTGTGTTTCTTTGAGCTGTTCTAAGTGTTGTTATAATAGAGGTCCACAATTATACAAAAACATTCTTTGTTTTTAGCGACAAAAACACCATCAGAGCACCTGAGCTGTCTACGAAACCTGCACTCAGGGAAATTCAATTGTCCTGTAGCTCAAAATAAAATCAAATAAATTCATTATTTGCAGAATAGTTATATTAGTAAAGAGAAGTATAAATAGTGAGTCAAGTCGAAGCAACTGTTCAGCTCAGGCGTTCAGTCTGTCTGCCATCGGCTGAGGTGTTTTGTAGTCTGATGGCAGTGGACACGAAGGATCGCCTGCATCGTAGTGGAGTGAGTCTGCCTCCCCAGCAGATCACAGCATGGAAGAGCACGCTTGCCACCACCGAATGGTAAAACATGTACAGCATCTTAGTGCAGACGTCAAAGGACGGAAGGGAAAATACTGTAGCTGACTCTCTTTTGATCGAGTGCATCCCTTTTTCTTATACTCCAGATGCACACCAAGGTATTTGTACGTCCACACCACCTCAATGTCCACCCCACGAGTGTAGACTGACTGAAAAGGGGGCTTAGAGTTTCAAAAATCCAGTATCATTTCTTTTGTCCTGAAGGTGTTCAGTTGGATGCGGTCAGACTCCAGCCACTGAAGGCTTTTGGTCAGATCCCCGTCCACCCCTTAAAGTCCATTCCTGATACGCGATAGTAGTCTCATCAGTGTATTTCTGGATGTGACAGGACTCAGAGTTGTACTTAAAGTCCTCTGTGTACAATGTGAACGGGAAAGGAGCCAAAACAGTCCCCTGTGGAGCCCCAGTGCTGCTCATTACTGTCCCAGAGACACAGTTCCCCTGCCTGACAAATTGTGGCTTTCCTGTCAGGTAGTCTGTGATCCAGGAAACAAAGGATCCTGGTGTGTTACAAGTAGATGTGTACACATATTGATTTGGTTGATCTATTTTTTATATATTTTTATTTAATCTATTTTTTTTTTTTCTCATTTTAATCTACTCTTATTCTTTCTTATTATCAGCTTATCGATTACCTGTGAATCTCTTTGAACAGCACTAATCTGAATGAAAGGTGCCGTACAAATACAGTTTGATTGACTGATTGATGATGGCACACTTCATCCAGCTATGTGTCTTGGTCCACCTCATCTCGTCTTTGTCAGTCCTCCTGTCTCATCCCCTGATAGGTCTGTATGTCTGAATCTCCCTCAGTGGTCCTCTTAAGAATC
>JAPQRN010000018.1:28751906-28765349 GCA_037367275.1 Coranthus polyacanthus | reverse complement strand
ACTTGTAGGTAGTTTAATCAGACTCCTGTGGGGGCCAGGCGGCTGATGAAGGCGATACTGCTGAGGCACATCCTCCTGCATGGCGAAGCCTGCCTGTCCCGCCAAAGCTTAAGCAAATTAGCCACAGGCTATCTGTTATGTTTTCATCAAAGGTGAAGTGGCCAACAGTGGAATCTTACGTCTTTAGGTAGAATATCTTTGCTCTACCCTTCTGGGCAAACAGGGAGTGATCACGTAACGGAGGCTGCTCGGCGGAGGCAATAAAGTGAAAGAATTGAATCCTTTGTGATGCCATAATTATTACACTGCTTTTTACTAAAGAGATCAATATTTTGACAAAAAAAAAGTGACGTACAAAAATGTATGTATTGCTTCCATTAAATAAAATAGTTAGATTCTGCGATTGGAACTGTGTATATAGCATAGCAACGACCTGTTGTACAGATATAAAAGACTGTAGAATGTCGTCAATGATCAATTAGAATCGAGAATTCAGCAAAGATGTGTAATAATTTGTTGCAATGCACTTTGGCCAGATAGTGAGAACTGACAGATGCCTGCATAAAGAGGATTGCAGTATAAGACAAGGTGAAATAAAGATTAGTCAGGGGAACACAGTGTTAAGCATTTTTGCAAAACTGTAGTGGCAAACTGGAACATTTCCATCACTTCTTCAACCTTAAGTGAGTAAGACAATCTGTTTTTCCGCTACCAGGTCCACACTGTTACTCTTGAAGGTGAGTCTCAAAAAATCAGCCAGAATCTCTTTTCTAGCCCCTTGGCCATGGAAGCCTTTCTCATGAAGGTTCAGCTGTGTGACTCCTTGATCATTTGAACACACCCTCTGGCCCCCCGCAGTAAAACCTGGGAATGACTGGCCTTGTCCTGCCAAATCAAAGGGCACCACAACAGGCCTCCAGCATCCTTGGATGAATGTTGTCCATCCTCAGTAGCTTGTCACAAACGATTCCTCTTACAAATCCAGTGACATCTGCCAAAAAATAGTCAGTGCCTTTCTAACACCTCTAACTCTCCCTTTCTAACCTCAGTCTTCTCATTTTCTCTCTCTCAGTGTCTCTCGGTTGAAACACGCCTGTTTTTTTTGTTTTTTTTTTTACCTCTCCCTCTTTTGCCTTGCCCTTCTCGTACTCGTTTTTTTTCTTTCTTGAAACACCTCTATCATTACATTTACATTTTAAATGATGTTTATCGTGTGGGTGTGTTTGGAGATTAAAAGTGTCGGTATACCAGGGTTTTGCACAAAGCACCAGGAATAAACAATTGTGTTGGATAATGTGCTGTTCAACTTCAGTAGCCTGTTGTCCTCACAGGCCGATCCTCAAATTCACAGGGACTAGCAATAAGGTCCAAGAGTGGAATAAACTTAAACTTAATGTCTCGCCTGCAGTGCAAGTAGTAGTGAAGGCAAGGGCTAAAACAACAAATGAGTTCAGACAGTTATTTCAGAAAGTTATGTTTGTGTCTTTGTGAAATACTAGGGGTCTAATAATAGAGAATATCTAGGCACAGAAATACCTCACTCCTTCCCCTCTCTCCTGGTTTCTTTGTCCTCTTCTCCTCTGTTTTTGGCTTGGCCTCTCATGTCCTATTGTCTGCTCCTCACAGTTCTGTCAAACCTCTTCTCTTCTTTTCCCTTATCTCCTCTCCTATGCTCTCATCTCCTCTCTTGTTTTAGCTCTGCAACCTCTCCTTTCTTCACCTTCTCCTGTTCATCCTCACGTGAGTTCTCGGTGTGAAACTTTCCCTCTCACTGTTCTCCATCCTTCTCCATCTCCTCCTCGCCTTTCTCGCATCAGTCTTCTCCTTCCAGCTTCACTTTGCCTTCTCATTTACGTCTGTTCTTTGCAGCCCAGTATTCAAAGTGTTCCAACCTCATTATACCTATAGTCTCCCTGCCTTCCCTTTCTTTCACTCCTGACCTCTCCTTACAGCTACCGTGACCTCTCTGCTGCTGGCCGTTTAAGTGAATTTCCTGATCTCACCTTCGCTATGTTCTTAACCCACCAGGCCTGAGCTGTTTTTCTCCATCCGCTTAGTCCTCTTTCTCTCACATATCTTCTTGTCCTACTATAAACCTGTTTTTTCATTCATCCTCCTCTCGTCTCCTCTCGTCTCCTCTCCAAAATCCAGGACTTTGATACTAGAGAGTGGAATCCTGTCTCCCCAGAGTGTTGAGGT
The DNA here is from genome assembly GCA_037367275.1 of Coranthus polyacanthus. NCBI lineage: Eukaryota > Metazoa > Chordata > Actinopteri > Kurtiformes > Apogonidae > Coranthus > Coranthus polyacanthus. Next base: position 28,763,150 of record JAPQRN010000018.1, on the reverse strand, counting down.
GTAGACAATAAAAGTTATTTCGTTAGGGTTAGTAAAAAATCATGGTCTGGTTTATCTTTGTGGACTTTTATTGTATTAAATCAAACCCTGGTATCTTTCTATGAGCCTACCAAGTGCCAGGGACGAGGGACGAGGGTGCCAGGGACAGATGGGGGTGTATTATGGGGGTGGGGGGGCGAGGTTCCCTGGTAACCCCTAAGTTACCAGGGAACTTCAGCTGGGGAATGAAAATTCTGGGTGTGCTATTGGGAACAGGGGAGGACTTTAATAAGAAGAACAGGGACGGTCTAGATGAAAATGGTTGCGATACCTCAACTTTCGTACAAGGGCAGGGTCCTGGCTGTCAATAACTCGGTTGCTTCAGCTCTTCGGCACAGTCTTACGTCCACCAGGAGGCCTGGTTGAAGATATCCTGAAGGCTGTCATGAATTTCTTCTGGTCTGGGTACCACTGGCTGAGATCAGTGGTACTGTACCTGACACTGCAAGAGGGAGCACACAGCCTTGTGGACACTGCAGTACATATCATAGCCTTCAGGCTGCAGACAGCTCAGAGACTGCTCTATAGTTTCAGACTGCCAGTGGTGAAATATTGCCCGTTTCCTGTTTGAGGAGAGCTGGATGGCTGGGATACGATAAACATTTGTTTTTGGTCAAGTCCCAGTCAGTGGATTTTACACTTTATTTTATTTTTTATTTTTTATTTTACACGTTTTAGTCAACTTCAGCAATCGTTCCTGGGGGTTTAGGGGAGGGGTTTTTCTTTTAGTCTGTTCATCGATGTTCCAAGCAAGGCTGTAGAGAAAAAATGCTACACACATTGTGTCATTTTATTTCAGGTCTGGCCAACTTAGGTATTTGGAAGACAAGGAAGAACCAGATTAGGGGGGGGTTTAGGTGTCAGAGGATTTTGTCCTGATGCTCATTGGACTGGTTAAAATTCAAAAATTCTCCATGTTTCTCCTGTCCTCTCTGTTTACTCAAACTTGACCTGTGTTCTCTTGAACTTTTATCAGTCTACTCTATCCTCTCTTCTCTCATCATTTCTCCTACTTCTTTCTTCCCCTCCCTTTTTTTTTTTTTCATCCCTCTGTCCTCCTCCTCTCTGACCTCTTGTCTCTCCCTCGTTCCAATGTCAGGCAGCCGGCCAGTCCACATGAATAATGGAAGAGATGCAGCATATCTCTCACTTTTTTTTATCTGTTTTTCTCACTCCACATTTCACTTCGTATCCCCTTTTGTTCTATCCAGCACACACAGCGACTGGTTTCCTCTTCTTAGCTTAAATGTGCATCAACATACAGCATTTGTATTTTTGTCCATTTAGGAACTTCATTATTGTCCCCTAACCTTGATTATTCTCACCTACCTATTCAACACTTACCCAGACCTAACCTAATCTATCCTCAGAGGGTAAAGTGCTTGCCATGAAAACTGTAAAACCTTTAAAATTGCAGTGAAAGACAAAAAAATAAATAAATGAATTACTGTGCTTATATAAAGAGCAGGGACCTAATCGTGCAAGGTGCTCTGACTCCTTTTGCCTTGACACTCCCAGTCAGCTAATATAGTATACTAATATTTTTCTCAGCTATGTTTCTAACAAGTTATAACAAGAGATTATCTGAAAAATAAGATCCCGTTGCCATTTATACAGCACCTGTGAATTTGATTCTGCACATTAACTGAGCAAATTATGTCCTAATTAACGCTCCCACTGTCACTTTGTAAGCTGACTTCGATTTGAAAAAACTCTCAGCCTGAGAATTGTTTTTCCATCGACTTTCACTTCTTTAATGGGAAATATTTTTGTTTCCTTAAAGATGAGACATAATAGACACCCCACTTATTGTATATAACTGTAAGCTTTTCTTCAAGTTGCAGTCGACAGGTTGTTGAAAACAGGCATAGTCTGACAAACATATACTGTAAAAGTACCAAAAAGTGCACTGAAAATTGTTGCAGGGAAAACAGAAAACCCAGATGATGCTTTATTGTTGTCTGTAGGAAAGTAAACACATTTTACCTGCCCTCTGCACACGGTCATAGGTCACATTCAGAATATTGTCTCGTGTAGAGAAAATGTCTTACCCAGAGATACTCCTGCAGTGCTAATGCATTCGAAAAAGGTTTGTAAACATGTTCTCTGGTTTGTAGGCTGATGTCTCTGCTCATTATTTCACTATATTCACATTTGTAACCACGCTTACTGAGAAAGACCAGTACTTTACTTGTGGAGAGATATAGATTGCACTACTGCAGTTATTCTCTGTGTATACTATAGACTTAGACTGCCTTGAGGCAGAGACACTGTCTTTGTCTCATTTGACATTCTTCATGTTCTTTTTCCCGGATCTTCTTGTCTTTTTTGATTAGGTAGCCTTCCCAACTATACAGAGGCAAAGCTGTGTGGCTCCTTTAATAAGCACTCAATAAGGTCCTCCAACAAGTGCTCTTAATATTTTTTCCCACCTCTCATATTTCCTTTCTGCCCCTTTTCTTATCTGTCTTTCGTCCTCTCTCACTGTGTCTCTCTATCTGCTCAGTATACCTGCAGCATCATTAAAGGGTAGTTACAGTGGCTCTAGTTGCTCAAGGGAGGATGGTAGAACATTGGCTTCCAGGCAGTCTCTTACATCATTTCCTTTTTTGTCTCAGCGCACCATTTTCCCCAAGTATTTTTTATTTTTTTTTATTTTTTATTTTTTTTAACCACTGCCTTGGTTGCCGTTGGTAACAAAATGTGAGAGCGGCTAAAGCTGATGTAAGACTTACCATGGGCAACCAATTCATCATCTCAGTGGTGATGCTGTGTTTGAAGATGTGAACTTTGCTGACTTTCTACTAGTTTGCGAACTCCATTTACTCACCTCGACTTCACATCTCCTCATGTCTTATGTGAGCTCTGTCAAAAAAAAGCACAGCAGGTTTCAGTAATTCTTCTCTTCCCTAAACCCCGAGAGAGGTAATAATGAATCTAAAAAAAACAAAAGAGTAAATCGTAATGGAGGTTATTTTATAATATGAATTTGTCTTGAATGACAATTAAAATCATTAAAATTGATTTTTAAATTTTGTTTTTTTATAGATTTTTTTTTTTTAAGCAAAGATTCACCGTGTGATTCCTTCTGTGATGTACATTTACATACTATCCAGTACGACTACAGTACTCTGACCAGTGGAAATCATTGTCACTCATTTAATCACCACATCTACATTTTTCAAGCCCTTTCAGCCTGAACTGTCTTAAATTGCATCCTCTCTTTGCACCTTGGAGGACAAAGTGAAGGAACATCAAACACCATGTGCTGCACCCTCTGGAAAGTTTTCCATCGCTAATGGCTATTTTTTAGTGGTAAACAAGAATTAAATGAACTATATAAAGGCCTTGAGATGAGGTTATTTAGGTCGGGATGTATTCCCACCTCTGTGTTCTGTGATAGATTTCTAATTGTATGACAAACAAACAACATGTTTCACAGTAGTGGTTGTTGATGCTGCACTCTCTAATTATGTGCCAGCAATTTAGAATTCCTTCAGCAGAGACATGTCGGTGTGTGTAAACCTTATATCTCTCTGATCACTCCCAGGAACTAAGTGTACGTACTGTAGCTAAAAGTACCCAAACAACTACAAAAGAAATCAATCTTGTCATCATGCCATGTAACATACATGTAACATACAATGAGGGACCGTATCTTTGTGACTCACTGAGTAAAGGCAGATTCTGCGGAAGATTAATTCACAGTAGCTACATTTTACCTTCTCTTTCTTTTCTATCTTTGTACTCTTTATGCCAGTCTAAAGCATAGTATAAAGTGTTACATCCCCGGTTAACCCTTCTCAGGGTTACTAGACCAGCTCTGCATTTAATGGATCCAGTTCTTAGAGTATTATCCAAGTAGAAATTCCCTGAACTGTTGAAGCTGGTGACAAGGACATTCGCCTAGCTTCTTCTGGACGTCTACCCTGCTTCCACTGAGAGCTACGTCACAGCCATTAACAGCAGCTTTCCTCTTATTGATCTGAGCTCATGGTGAATCGCTAGATATGGTTTTAATGGCTAGGATAATACCGTAACGAGCTCCTCAGGTGCACGATAAATCAGTACAAAATCGTTATAAAAAACGGTAATATCAATCTCATCTTTGTTTGGTTTTGGTGAAATAACCTCTTTTTTTTTTCTTTTTTGCTTCCAGGCTAACTGGTACAACCCTGCCCTCACCAGTGATATCTAATAAGAACTGGCTCCGGATACATTTCACCTCAGACAGCAACCACAGAAGAAAAGGATTCAGCGCGCAGTACCAAGGTATATCCACACACGGCCTCATCACTGCCTACCTTTTACTGTACGCAAAAGAATATGTCAGTGTATGTAGTACTAACTATGTGTTCAGTTGTGTGTACGTGTGTTATGAGCTTTCATTTACAGACACTGACCGTCACGTGCGGAGTGAAATAAAACCATCCGTGTGTCAGAATCGACGGGTGATCTAATTGCCCGGTTATTGCTTAATGAGCTTATTAAGTTTTCACGTTGCAGCTCAGGTTTAAACACAGAACAGATTGATATAAGACTGCCCTTTCATTTTGTGATTCTAACTTCAAGATTTCCATCCCTCTTCCTGCGTTTTTGCTTTTTCTGTCTCTTGCTCTACTATCATGCCCATCTCTCCTGAGTATTATGTGTATTTGTGTGTTTTTGTGTGCGGTTGATAGAGGAGGAGTGTACATTTCATGCCAAGTTTGTTTCTCAGTGGAATATAGTTTGGTTGTAGTACAAATTTCTGTTTTGTTCTGCAAGGCTGTTACTTGGATAAAACAAATAGAATACACATGAATACTCCTCCTCTCCTTTGCTTTTGCTTTTTCAGTCCTTTTTTTTAATGTAAGGTAATACTTTTTGTAAAAAAAAAGTGTACAAAGCAGTTTTTGGATTGTGCAAACAGCTTATGTTCAGTGAATGACAACCCACAAGTAGGGCTGTCACGATATTGAAATTTGAGTTGTTGATTAATTGCCACGCAAATAATTGCAATTAATGCATTTAATTTTTTTTCTGCAAAATGAAAATAGACCGCGTACTATGGACAAAAAAAGGTCATCATTAAAAAGGTAAATTGGGCAGATGTGATATGACTTAAAAACTACGACGCCCATTATTGAAATATTGGACAAAACCGTAATAAACCGCTTTGGTGCTAGTTTCCTGTTGAAGTCATAGAAGAAGAATGGGATGAGACGTCATTAAAACAGTGCCAGTTAAATGACGGTAAAAGCCATGAGAATAATGATAGGTTTCACTCAATTGTTTTTATAGAGATGAATGCAGGCGATTATCACGATTATTTCAAATAATTGCGACTATGTAATAACTGTGACAGGCCTACCCAGAAGTGGCTAATCCAGAAGATTCATCATAATTTAGGTTTGATAATGAGTTATTTCTGCTGAAGTGAATTACCTTCATCCTCTCTTCTTTCTGCAGTGAAAAAAGCAATAGAGTTGAAGTCCAGAGGGGTGAAGATGATGCCCAGTAAAGACTCCAGTCACAAAAACGCTGTCTGTAAGTAAGCCGCTGTCTGCTGTGTGTTTGCAGAGGGTGTGACTGTACGTCATTTAGACAGGCTTTTTTAAACCAAAGTTGCAACACATTTGATCACGAACCCATACGCACACAGACACACACACACACACACACACGCATGCAAGCACACATCTACACAAGCACTTACTGTATGTACCCAAGGACACACACCTTGCATCCATCTTTTATGTGGCAGCAGCAGTGATTTCATCTATTTTTCACTGGGGTTGCCCTTCTAGGAGACAAGAATTAGTACCACACTCTGCTTTTGTGTTGTGTCCTGTTTTTTTTTTGCTTTTTTTTTTTTTTTTTTTTTTTGTTTTGTATACTTCAAAGGGACAGGGCTTCAAAGTTGAGTAAATGTAGTATGAAGGGTTTTTTTTGTGTGTTTAAAGAAGCAAAATATACAGTCTATTAGAGCAATTTAGTCTGGTGTTCAATACATTCCAAAAACTACAAAATAGAAACCAAAGTGGATGTCAGTACTTATTCGTCCAAGTGAATCTGTTGTGAACCAACCCAGCGCACCAGGATAAATAACACAAGTGAGCAAAACAATCAAAATCAGGGGGAAAATAAAATACATATTATTTAAGGCTGTAAATGTTTGTCTTTGATGTCAGTGTGTTTCTGCTCGGTCACATAATGCATAAATACAATACGGCACGAACTTTGAAGCGTATGAGATTAAATTTGATTTAGTATTACCAGAAAGGGTGGCTGAAGCCTTTGGCCAATTTGTAGTCTGTCAGATCGGATGGAATGAGGGATTAATGGCCCAAGCCTTTTTTCAAACCCAATAAAATATGATACACTGCTCGGTGTTTTTTCATTGTATCCACCCCCACCCCCCACCCCCCCATTAGGATTAGGGTTACGTAAAAGCCTTTATTTTGTTAGCAGTGATATTAACTATGAAAAAATATATGAAGCCCTCCATTGTGTAGTTCCCCTCTCTGAGTACAGTCCATAATAAACCCTCTGCACTGTAGTGACTCATTTTCTGCTGGCTTGTGTTCTTGCTTCTCGGTGGATCCTATCCATTTCAGCTCATTTATTTTCACTTCTAATTTCCAAAAGATATACGGGTGCTTTGTATCGCAATTCTACACGACCAAAGCTGGAAACACGCCCACAGCATTGTAGTCATTACCTTTGAAGGTACTGCCAAGTGAGGCCATTAATGGATACATTTGAAGAGGAACTGGAAACAAGTTGGGAAACTTTACAATTTTCTCAGAGGGCCAATATACAGGCATACGTTCCTAAAATGTTTCTTAAACATCTTCACTTTTCAGTCCACTTTTCTAGTTTCCCATCCGCTTTTCATGCACATAACACTTTACCTGACTAATTACATTTTGAGCACATGCTGTACATTCACATCTTACTTACTCTAAAACCCCAGCAGGACTGAAATGGTTTTTGATGCGCCTGTATAAAATGGTAGTTGTAATCGTGAAAGCCACTTATTGTGCAAAAATTACACTGAGTGACAAGATTTGAATACAAAGCATGACCACGTGTCAGAATTAAATTAAATAGCTTATTTTGCATTTTGATGCTTTAATTTCGAGTCCTGTAAATGGTTAAAAGGATTTTAAGAGTAATTCATAACATAATTCATGCTCATCCATTTTCAGTAAAATCGTCAAGAAACGTATGGTCAGATTTACTAAGCAGCACAAATTAGCATGAGGCTGCAATCCAAAAAAAAAAAAAGTGTCCAGTTCTGCGGGTGACCTACTAAGAATGCACAAATTTCTGAACACGGACACAGCCAATTCATTTCAATAACGTCCAAAGCAAGAGAGGCGCAAATTAGTTCATCGCCAGATTGCTCATAGGCACAAGGATGAGAACTGCAGTACTATATGTGCGTAGAATACCCTCACCCTCATATCCTCCTAACAACACAGGTTGTTACTTGGAATCTGACAAACGCAAGTGTAGGTTTTACAAGTACGTTTCTCTCAGGAAACAGCACGACAACACAGACCATAGAAAGGCAGCAGAAGAGGGAGTTTTCTCTGACAGAACTGGAGGAATGTAACAATTTCAATAGCCTAAGATTGCAATATCCAACGTTTTCCTTAGGGGACATTTGGAACATCATTTTGAGCGAGGTAAAATGCAGTAGGGAGACATTGAATTTGAATGTCATTAAGCTGAAGAATTCATGTATTTCGTGTAAAGTTCTGGTGTAAAGGATGACACGAAGCTCCTTATGTGGAAGAGTAATTAAACCTCTATTAAACGTGACTTCTTCTTGCACCTCCCGGACATTTGTTAAAGTTAAATAGATGTATATGTTCTTCCCATTAACGACCTCAGGACCAAGGACAATGCAGGTGAAAATGTGGACTGTTTTTTGCAGTCGATATGTTCTGATGATGCCCTCATCTGACGTTCCAAATAAATTAACGTGAGTAGAGCAAATTGTCTCGTTTCTACTTCCTGCTCTCTGTTCTCAGCAGTGCTTCCTCTGTGCTCCAACAGCCAACGCCAAGCAGTAAATTGACTACAAGAAGTGTTAGTAAATCATGCTGCAGAAATCATTCAAATATTCTCCTCCCTAAATCTACACCACAAAAATAGCTGTGTCCTGGGTTCGCGTTGGCCACAGCACTGCTGTTGGTGATGGAGTCAAAATATTATCAGGTAACTTGAAAGTTTATATATACGTCACTGTGCTGGAGTGAGGAACACTGACCCCACTAACATCTAATGATAAGAACCGAATACAATAGGTTTCACTTTTACGTTTAAGCTATAACATTGTACAATCACACTTTAATCATGTTACATAAATCGTCTCTGACATAGGAGGTCACTGTGCAGATCTCATTGAAGTTTCCAACTTCAAAATAAAAGTGTGTTTTCATTTGTAATGGAATGAGATAAAAATGAAAACTGTTTAAGGTGTAATGAGTAGCTTAAAAACACTACAACCTTTCTGTTAGGTACGGTTTCTGGATGATTCATAACTAACGTGCCATTGGTTGGTTTTGCGCTGGCAACGAATGTGAACAGTTGGTGCCAATTATTGTGGTTTGTTTTAGAATACACGATTAAGGACTGTCTGGGTTCAATTTTACTGTAAGTACTGTGCTGCTTTGTGATATCTTCAAACCTGATGGACTGCCTTCACAATAGCAACAGCTTGAGAGGAATGCATTAACTATTATTTAAATAGTTACACAAAAATAGATTGTGAGTGGCTACAGGTTTTCTGTGTTTAGTGCTTGCTTTGTGTATTCAGCTGAGACGTAGACACCTACTGCACAGTGTTTTTATGTGCACATAAAAAAATATATCTTCACTGGAGATCGACCAGTTTTGGATTTTAAAAGCCCGATATAATAATGATATTTTGGAGCAGAAAAAAGCAGATGCTTGGTAGTTTTTTTTTGGCGTCACTGGGCAAAAAAATCACAAATTACTATTATTATTAAAGTGGTGTGAGATGAAACAAGCATGTACCCACATCTGTGGAGAAAAGTTACCCTGTGACACAGACTTGGCGTGGTGTGAAACGAAATCAGCACATCTATATGTATATTTAGTCTTTTCGTTTGGGCCGAATGGACAGAGCTGCAGAAGGAAGTTCTGTATTTTCAAATTCTGGTGTTTTCTTTCTCCTGATGTCGGCTCCTGACGTATTTATTCGTGATTTATTCGAGTTATTCGCGACGCTGTTGGAAAAGAACTACGTTTGACTTTATTAGAAACTAGATAACTCTTAAACTGAACACCCAAATAAATACATAAATCACTGAACTGAAAGTAATTAGTCAATCAATCTAGAACTCCAAACGAACCTAAAACATCTAGGTGCTGGTGATTTAAAAAAAAATGTATTTCCTTTCAAAATCAGTAATTCCAGTTGAGCAGCCTGATATTAGCCACTGGCCACAATCAGAGTCAAGTTCTGCTGATACCAATCATTTGCAAAAAAAAAAACTCCTATCAGCACTTATTTTTCCCCACTGCTGGCTAATGAGAACTCAAATAAATATAAAATTTACATTGACCCCACAGCGGTATAACAATGATTTTAATGGCACGGTTGATGTCAAATGTCTGCACGGTGACTCACATCTTTCTTGGCAGCTTGGAGACTCGTCTAAAACAGATTTCTGATCATGTGACACGGGATTTTAATTATCACACAAGCTCAAGATCATGCCTCATCCGTTCCTTAGCATTTCGCTTCTTAATAAAACCCTCATCAATAATTCTGCTGATTTACACGCTCAGCCAAGCTTGTGCTGGTGCAATTAACATTGGTACGGTATTTTCTGTGCGTACATGTGTGTGTGTGTGTGTGTGTTTGTGTGCTACAAGGTAAATTAAAACTGCTATTCTGTCCGTGTTTGAGTGGGTGCATGCATATGTAAGAGTTCATGGGGCAAATCAGCTTACTATATTTATCAATGATATGGTCCATGGTTGAGACTTCAGACCTTTTAGACTTACTTCCAGATATTGTGCACACAGAAATTCAAACACGTCACTAAGTTGTTACAGCGTCACAGAATTGCCTGAAGTCAGCCTGCTGAGTCCAAAGCTATTACTTTTGGAAAAGAATGGCCAAGCTCTCTTACATAACAAAAGTCTCTTACTAAAGTGGTCCATGGAGGTTTCTCTGTGGTTGCAGTGTGGACCTATTAAGACAAAGTACAGTATTGGTTTAAAAATGTGATGTTCTGTATGTCTCTAAATATACAAATGCCATAAAATAAACTTGCTCTGCACTCAGAAACATTCAACTGTAAAAAGTCAGCCAACCTTATGACCTGTAACACACCTTGCTGACTGTGTGGATTTTATCTTGCTTAAGTAAAATCAGTGCACACCGCTACGCAGTTGTGTTTAAAGTTTTTCACATGTAGCATTCCCACTTGTAAAATCATTGCTGCATTGTAGAGAATGAGCTTTGTTATCTGTAATCATTAAGTGGAGTCTAAGAATGATGATAATGGCTTTAAACTGTGTAGTCCAGGGATCCCTTAAGCTTCTTCAGCCCTGGACCTAAATGAGAAATTTAGCTTCTCACCACGGGACTAGTGCTCATTAAAACATACTAGCATTTTTGTCCCCAGGACCGAAACTAAAGTGAATGTGGGTTTTTCCTGCTGGGCTGAAGGCTCAGTGAGGTTACACCAATATGGTACTGTTAAACCATCAGGTTAAAAACCAAGATCATTACAGCACTAAAAAAAAAAAAGGCAAGGTCCGTTTTTAGTCCCGAACCAGTCTTTGACACTTCTTTATACTGCATGACTCCCAGTGGTAATATTATAGCTATATAGAATATGGAGTCTTTATGCAATATATAATCATTACAAAGAACAAGAGACCGATGATAATGAGTTTTACCTGTCTGGAGAATGGAGTGCTTATGAATCATAATCTAACAGACTGTGTGTAACAGTTTCTAGCTCATAGTAAAGCACAGTGTAATAGACAGACACATGAGAATAAGTTTAAAGCAGTTTAAGAAAGGTCTCTTTATGCATAATTCTCAGAGTATTGATTAGAATCCTACATGAGATCGTAGATAGATCAGTCATCAAAACCAGATAGATAGATAGATAGATAGATAGATAGATAGATAGATAGATAGATAGATAGATAGATAGATAGATAGAT
>JAPQRN010000018.1:28732526-28745466 GCA_037367275.1 Coranthus polyacanthus | reverse complement strand
ATCACATACACAATCTAACACCTCAGTACGACCCGTTGATGACCCGAGGTCGACCAGAGGATCTCAAAAGTAAAGACCACACAAGGGTTAACATGTGTCCACAGTGTCCACGGTGTATGTCTATAAGAATGTGTGTCAGTCGATCGGTCCCCATTACGTTCGGTGGCCAAAGGTCGAAGGTTAAACTCACCGTGACCTCATGTCTTTTCATTCTGATAACTGCAATAGCTCAGAAATGCCTTGAGGGGATTTCTTCAAATTTGGGAAGAACATTCATTTGGACTCAAGGATAAAGTGAAACCATTTTTGTGACCAAAGGTCAAAGGTCAAGGTTGCTGTGACTTCATGTCCCCCCATTCTTATCAAAGTATTATCCCAGGAACACCTTGAGGGATTTTTTTTCTTTTCTAATTTGGCATAAACATTCACTTGGACTGAAGGATGAACTAATTCCATTTTGGTGGTCAAAAGTCAAGGTTATTGTGATCTCACTTTGACTTTTATGTGAAATCCTCATGAGTATTTATGATGACAGAAAGAATAGTCCAGAATACACACTTGTCTAAAAAGAAGACTGTTGTCACCTCTAATCCTGTTGCACTGAAGGCTAATGGTGATGGCAGCAGCAGCATAATCCTGTTATGCTTGTTGGCATGTCAAATGTGGTGTAATACTGGCTGGCCACTGTGGTCTTTTCTATTTAATAATGTATGAATTCTCAAGAAAAAGAACATTACTTACTCCATCTAAACCATGATTCATTTCTATTAAAATGATTGTCATTTCTAATGTGCCTGTGTGAGGGCTTGATGCAGTATTATATTTAGTGGCACACTTTAAGTGATATCATTTCCTGTGCTGAGTTTGTGCTGGGGTTTAAGACAAATGACAGACAGACCTGCGTCGTTCATTGACTTTAATGTCCATGTGTAGGAATTTACAGTTGACATGAAGTTGAATCTTTTTTAGATGTCAGAAATGCCAAATATACATGAGTACCGATGAGAAAATGAATCTGAATGAATTTTTTTTTTTTTTTGCCAATTCCTAAAAAGTTTTAAAGATGAAAGGTTTGCTGAAGACACTTTGATGATATGGAAATGATGTTATGCATCATAAGCTTGTGTTTAAATGTTTGAATGGTCTTTTAAGTGCAAATACAGGATTAAGTCAGTTTGAGGTTTTTTTGACATCAGCCCAACAGTGATATGTGGCAGCTTTTTTCCCCCCTATAACAATCTCATGTTGCTTGCATGAGCTGGATTTGTTTCAGCAATATGAACCTTTGTATTTGATGCCAATGCAACCCATTTGAACATGACTGAGCGAGAAAGAGATGAGAGAGCACGGCAGACAAAGTGTGTTTTAGAGTGTGTTTGTGTGGTGATTTTTGGACAGAACATCAAAAACGCAGCATAACAACTAGACAGCTTGTTCTGTTTGCATCATATCTCACACAAACATGCATTCACAGTGTCTATACACTCACGGCACCTCAGCACACCCATAACACAATCACACACACGCAGCAAATCAGCCATCCATCTTTTATGCTAGGATGCACAAAAACCTCAGCATGCCTTTGTAAATTGCAGTTAATGTGTATGAGGGAGAGAAAAAGAAAGGTGAGCGAGCTGAGAATACAAAAGTGGAGAGAAGGAGGAGTGAGTGGGAAGAGACAAATGGAAATGACAGGAACAGAGCGAGAAAGTCGTGAGAAAGATCCAACAAAAGATGGGCAGGAAGACAGTGAAAGGCCAAAATGGGTCAGATATTGTTCTTTCTCAGGTCATATTTTATAAACCCTTCCAGATTATCTTAACTTGTGCTGCCGTAGCTCCTTTTCCGCATTCTCCCAATTTCTTCCATTTCTAAACTCTCTCCTGCATATGCCTTTATTTTTTTTTTGTGTTTTAGTAACCATCATTATTCATCCACAGAGTTCCATTAAGACAGAGCTGGTCGAAACTGGTTTCTGTCATGTTGTCTGGTCTCATTTACATTTACATTACGTTTTAGGCATGCAGCAGATGCTTCCAGCCAGAGCGAAGTCTAAAACCAATGCGAGATTCTTAATATGAGCTGGACAAATATTATCATGTGTTTTGCTTTGGTGCTTTTTTTAGGAACAGATCATGCAGATAGATGAGACACTGATATATGAGAAAGTTCTCTTCATTAAATGTCTGTACTTATTTTTGTAATTTCCTCAAGTTTTAGGCGAAGCCCATTTCTTCTTTAGGGCTTTATTAAAGCTACGAGTAATTTTTCACACTACATTTTCCATTTAGAGCTGCTCACGAGTTTTACGCAACATTTTAGCTTTTTGGACTGAGTGGCCGGTGTTGGATAGAAAAGTTTATTGTGAAGCCAGGCAAGATAACTGGTGTTAAAACTCTGTAAAGCAATGGTTACAGAGGCAGAATGGCCCCTGTCATCATTCACCTATATTTATATGTAAAACCTTGATACATTAATGTGTGACCAGCATTGATTGAGGCTGAGCCTGTGTGAATCACTTCATATAGACTGACTGATTGGTGTCGTGGTAAAATATCATGCTATTTTAGACTGTATTTTATACATGAAATTATAATCTGTAAAGTAACTAGCAGGGGAAAAAAAGATATTGTGATTAGGAGTACACTAGGCTACATTTCCCCTGGGAAATTGGTAAGTAAGCTACAGTATATCTAGTTAGCAGACATAGTCAGTATTGTGTCAGTGCAAAGACTTGGGAAGTGAAAACCATGCATCCCTGCAAGTTTTAATGGTTTCATTTTGCCTGAAACTGAAAACATCTCAGCTGCAGTTGTGTTTGATTATGGTAAGGTAAGATATCACAATCACAGCCAGTGAATGCATCCTGATGTGAGCCTCTTTAGTCTTTGGCTACTGGTAGTAATTTTAGCTCTCTATGAAAATAAAAAAATGTTATTCGAAGAATGACTGAAATCTAGAAAATCTGAAACACAAAGTAGTATAAGGTAATTTATCTTGTACAGAAGAAAAGAAGGACTTTTCAGACGTATGTGACTGTTAACTAGATAAAAACATCATTAGAAAATGTTAGTTAACTGCTAATGTTAAAGCTGGAAGTGCTTTAGTGGTTAAGCCCCTCTTACTGGGTTTGACTTTCTTATATACAGTATCTTTCCTTAATAGCCTTTGCTGTTATTGTTGAGTGTGTTGGTTGTGCAAGCCAGTGTTACAAGGCTGTAGGAGACAGTCGGTTGCTGTCTAATTATAATTTTGCTTTGAGGGCAATGAGGTTTCCCAGGTATTGTAGTTCAGTTTATATTCTAACATATATTAATATTAAGATAGCACCTATATTTCTATAGCATTGTATACCCTCCTGAACATAATTATTTTCTCATCTGATGAGATATTTAGGCCAGTATGTGTAATTACAGATTTATGAATTATTTATTTTAGTTTGTCATGGTCCAACTCACATGGGATTACTGTACATATAACACGCAAAATTATGAAATACAGAAATCTTAACATTCGTATTCTGAAAATAAAACACTACACAACAGAAAACAAGTAATTGATACAAAACTTGTTTTCTTCTTTGCCAGAGGCATCATGAAGTTAAATGAGCGGGTAAGCCAGCTCTCTTTGAGCTTGGCTCTGGTTTTTCTGTGGTTCAGGGCTAACATCCTCTGGAGCATTTTTATATGATAATTACCAGTAGAGATGAGAAAAGGAACAACGACAGCGAGAGACAGGAATGAATGCAACAAGCGGCACCCATAATGGAACCTGGGGGCGTTGCAGTTCAGAAGGGGAAATGCATAACGAAATGTGTAAAAAAAAAACGTCTCTTGCACTCTAAAGGGTCTGTGTAAAATGGACCTTTCCAGCCACATGCTTTTGAGAGGTTGCTGTAATAATATTCTAGGTATGAAAAATGATCATAGACTTTAATAAAGTGGCTCAGGTGGTTTGTTGACTTCCTGTTTAGACCGACTGTTTAATTCCTGCTTAGTTTCACAACGGTCCATGTGTCCTGCCAAAACAAATCTCTGTTTCCACGTTCTTTGTTTTATGAAGGAAGTAAAAAAGTTTGTGAGTAAATTTCTTCCGTCTTTTGTAGAAGACCAGTTAGATGGGAATGTTTGGAAGTCTCTGTGGGTAAATTACACAAAGCTTTTTTCCTCTCTGTTTAAAACGAGGGTGCCCATTTCTATGCTTTGATGACAAAGCTATTTCATCTTTAAAACTTTTTTTTTATCTGTCAGGAAAAAACAATTTACATAAAAAGAAAAAAATGTCTTGCTGTTAGAGTTGGAGTTATTCTTGTTTTGATTCACAATTTGGCTGTTATCATGTATTAAAAGAAAAAAAAATCTGCAGGTGCTTGTGGTCACAACAAAAATAACATATTTTCTTTTTATTATTTCATCTTACTGTGATGAAGTGGATGCTAAAAACTTACCTGTCAGCATGATACAGTAATGTACACTCCATTAACTCCAGTAACATTTAATGTGTGCATTTATAACCTTTAAAACAACAGACATGCTCACATTCTTGTCCTTGTCCTTATCTTTCAGTGAGTCAAAGTGGCCTTGCCGGTGATGTTTGTCCAGATCCTGGAGTTCCAGAAAATGGCAAGAGGATGGGCTCTGCCTTTCAGTAAGTTCACGTCATGCTCCGTTTCAGACTCATATGCTCATATTCATTTCTAGTGAAATCAAGTATAATCAGAGCAGAGTAGAAATTCACTCAGAGAGGACATTTATATTAATAAAAGCATTGCTTATATATTGAGATCTCCATACTTTTCCGACATGTTTCTAACTTTGAAAAAGATATGGAGATTAAAATTTATAGGGAAAGCCCATGCCTCATTTTATAAATTCTCAACAACAGTTATCAAAAACACATTTTTCTCAAAGTTGGAGTTATTCTGGTTTTGCTTAACCATTTCGCTGTCATCACAAATGATCATATAAAAATATATATATCCAGCAGTATTTAGAAATCTGACAAATGGTTTGAATAATATTTGAGAAGAAGGATACCTGCTTCTTTTAGGGGCATTTTTTTGTGCTCAGTTTGTGTTGAGCATTCTACCAAAAATCATCGACAGCAATGCATTTTAATTTTGTATGTTTGTCTGTTGCAAGGTCACGGGGAAGTGCAACAACATTACTTTTGCTGTGTTTGGCATCTCAATACCATCGAGTTGTTTTTCCTCCGCATCTTTCAATGTACAGGTTTAAAAGTGTAAATTCTAAAATCTAAAATACACACTAAAAAAGAACTATAGTAAAAACACTCCCATCTTCATCTGGCTACTTTCTTTGCCTACAGATGTTGTACATGTCTCCATCTGTGATGTTACCTGCCGATGTAAGAAGGAGATGCAGTCACTGTCAGTCCAGAACTGCAGCTGTTTTTACTGTGGCTCTGCAATCAACCGACATATAAATGAACCTGCTTTGCACTGATGTGTGTCCTTGTTTATTGTCATTTCATCTGTTCATAGTCAGTTTATTGGTTGCGACATGTATCATTAACGGTCTTCCTGTTCAGAGAAACTATAAACCACCAGTATTCACCTGTTTAATTTTTAATATTAATCACTTTTAAGGGTTTTATACCCATCGTTTGCTGATATATAAGGATAGTACACACGACGTGGAAAGGAATTTTGTCAGAAAATTTACCAGGTAAACAAAGACTTGGTGGACACAGATTTTAAACGATTCACTTTGTGGTGTCATCATCTAATCAGTAGAAAGGGAGACATCATTTCATTTAATCAGGATCTAGCAATTATAAATAATCACCTCTCCCTACGACCACATCCACTTAACATTACAGACAGTTAAACTGTTCTTATGTTTTTTCTTACGATTATGAGAGAATCAAGATGGTATTCCAGTTCTACCTTTTCCTGAAACTATTTCAGGGTTTTAAATGAGCTCTCGCTGCTCTTCTTTACTGTTAGTGACTATGGATACATGCGTTCAGTGGAGTTATCTGGGTTTGTGAAAAGTCATTACCTCCATGCACTGTATGTGTTTAAGTGTCTGTGAGCTATTATGCTCAACTGGGCATGTATGTTAGTGTAGATATGTATTGTGTACAGGTTTGTATCCAATCATCATTAAGTAATCCGACGCAGAAGCTGAAGAAGAATTGTGATGTGATGAGACAGAACAGAAAAAAATGACAGCTCTGCGAGAAAATGAGAAGAAAAGTAGAAACTGTTGAACGGCACATGGGCGGGAGACATTTGTAGCCTTCGTTACAGTTCAGGTCAGGAAGCCACAGTCAACATACACATGCAGTGGAAAGGTTTTAGTTATTTTCAAGGAAAAAATAAACAAAGTTTTCATGCCTGTAATTGTAATTTCACAGTGGGCAGCTGAGTGTAAGGTATTTTTCAGTGTCATCAGCATCGGCGAAGTTACAGAAGCAGCAAAGCAAATAACCTAACTTTCCGTGACAAAGGCACTAACAGAGAGATTTGGCCGGGCTGTACAATGCAACAGTGTTTAACAACAGGATGGAGCCACTGAACAACCAGAACCCTATATAGTGGATATTTGGCCAGGTGGTAGACTGTTGTGTCTATCAGCAGGGATGACACATTAAGCTTTACAGACAAGACATCATGCAGAGTCCCATTTAGATGGCTGAATGTCCCTCTCATGTGTACGACTGCAGGGAGAGAAACAGGAAACAAAAAGATCAGAACAACTGATGTGAGGAAAGTGAGAGGCAGCATGTGCGGTGCACAAAACAGCACAAAGAAGAGGTGAAGAAAAAGGCCATGTAATGATCACAATTCTACAATAGGGTCCTACAGAAACAGATGAACTATAGCTCCTAATTGGATGATTTGTAATAATGGTTATCTTCCAATCCTCCACAGGGCTCCGAAGCTCCTTCACAACAGCCATTTATAGATTATTTCTACATTTATCTTTCAGAATGACATATTTGAAGCGATGTATCACCTGACTCTGATTTTGTGAAGCATTCAGAATGAGAACTCAAGTTATTATTATTACTCCTCTTGACAACTGTTGTTGCTGTTATGTCTCCTTAACTAGAGTGGGCTCCAGCGTCCAGTTCAGCTGTGATGATAGCTATGTACTACAAGGATCTAAAAGTATCACCTGTCAGCGAGTAACGGACACACTGGCTGCCTGGAGTGACCACAGGCCCATCTGCAGAAGTAAGTTTCACTCACCATTTCCACTGAAACTTATGTTTGGGACATAAGCCTGAGCAAGCAACATTTGTTTCTACCCACGACACGAACACGCTTCAATTACATTACTTGAAATTTAAACCTGGAATTGCTGTACACCAATCAGTGTCTTTCAGAGACTAAAATATGTCTGGTGTTGTGCTCAAAGCCATCAGAGAATTGTTGGTTGGATAAAAAAATGGTAATGTACTATTTCTGTATCATAGACAGAAAAATGGTCATGAAAATGACAGCAAATATATATGGAATATAGTTGACTTATACTAACTAATAGCATTTTAACCCTGTATTTTTTCAGTCAATGTAAACAAAATGTTATATAGTGTCTATAGTGTCATCTGAAAATGATCTCAGTGTGATGGATGCTCATCACTTTTAAATAAGAGGAAAATGAAGACCCTCCTCCAAACACTGGCTACATGAGTGTGATCAGACTGAACAGTGGAGTGAAACAAAATGGAAATCCAGCCTTTCTAAAAATTCTCCTTCATTACTCTTTAATTTTAAATCGGAGACGAGTGCCTGAAAAATCCAGTTTTTACCACTGGAAAGAGTTTAAGTTTGATACAAACTACTGTGCATATCTGAGAGAGGTATCTACTGAGCATTGGCGTATGGTCATTTCAATTTGCCAGATTTGCCTGTACAGAGAGTACACTGGAAATAATCATTTATGACCGTGATTTATTTATTTATTTTTTATTTTTTTGCTCCGTTTTATGACTGACTGACCAGCTAAAGAAAAAAAAAGAAAAAAAAAAAGAGCGGTGAATGACAGTGCAATGATGCAGGGGCTCTCACTGCCCGTGTGTTTACTGACAATACCCTGTTGGGTTTATTGCTCCACGATGAAAAGGCAGACAGCTAGCATACACACCCCAGTGCATGGAGGCACACACAACATTGACAATAAGTGTCCAGTGCACAATGTCACACACGTCATAGCTGCAGCAGTCTTTGCCTTGAGCCCTGTGTGTGTTTGACAGACAAGCAGTCCCTGTGCTCAGACACATACTGTAGGGTCCATGTCACATTGCATTACAGTGCGTCTGTGTGTGTGTAATATGTGCGTATGCGTGCGTGACTCCAGGAACCTGCTCGATACTGGCTACTGCCGACAGTAAAAGACAGCAGAGATGGAGGAAAATACTGAGAGTGTGAAGGACACATGAATATTATTAAAAATTTGTTTACTCATGAAGCAAAATATATAATAATATATTTTAGCCTTTTACATTTTAATTAAATTTTTGTTTTAGTTAGCTTGCTCTAAAGTACCGATGTGCTTCATTCTGTGCTACAGTATAGTAGGTTTTTGAGGTTGAGTTTTGAGAAAGATTAGCCTTTTTAGCTTTTCTTTTCATTCTTAATGGTCTCATAGAATTCATTTCCAAGCAAAAGCTCACTGCCTAACCGGCACCAAATGGCAGACAGAACATGTTGACACATAGTCGAAGGAAATAATGAAGAATTTGGCTGACAAAGAGTCAGATATTTCCCTATGGAGTTGGTGAGAACCAATAACAGAACCAACACCAGAATGAATACTGAACTAACATTCATCAGATAGACAGAAGCAAGATTCCAAACGAATGCTAATGTTGCTCCTTGAATTTGTATGCCACTGTTAGCTAACAAGTGCTGTCAACTTAAAAAATAGTCAAATATGTCAGCTGTGTTTCCATAAAATGTCAATTTGAAGCGAACTTTTGAAAAGTCGCAAAAAAAGAAAATGCGAGTTATGTGGGTTTCCATGAACCGGTGTGGCGCTGATAAACTAGGCTACGTCATGTGGTCACAAGGTGGCGCTGTAGGCTACTTTGTACATGGCGTCAATAAACAGAGTAGAAGAAGTAGAGCATTCTTTTGCTGTTTTCCAACTGAAATGGTTGTAATGTAAAATACAGGTAGCACTTGTAGTAAAGAACAACTTTATTAAAGCTAGACCAACGCGTTTCAGCTTGTGGCTTTCATCAGGGTCATCAGAAAATGCATGGGTAGCTGTATTTAAACAAGATATGAAACATAAAAAATTCTAAAAGATTTTAAAAAAATGGGTAAGGTAACAACCAATCACATCAACCACAATTTTTTCATGTTTTCACAATTTATGGGAATATCTGGGAAGATGCTGCAAACGGCTGATCCGTCAGCTGATCAATCACGTTAATTAGTTAGATAAATGTGTGAAAAAGTTGTTTCTATTTTCCCATGCGCATTTAATCTGTTGCGGAAAAAGGCAAAAACCACCTTAAGTGAGCAAAAAAACTTTTTTTTTTTTGCAAAATTCTGGACGTTTTTTCAAGCCTCCCCATTTCCATAAACATTTTCTAATGCGAAACTTCAAGATGCGCATTAAATCCGTTTATGGAGACACACCTAGCGTTGCGCTTACAGCTCGTTTCTGCCGCCTCCAACTGGCTGAAAAATGATATGGCAGGTTTCTGTGAGCATTTAGTATGATGCATAACCACACAAAGCGTGATGGCAGCTTGAGAGACCTTGGCTTATAAAGTATGGTGTAAGACAGTGATTTATGTCTTGGTATTTGTCACAAACACATACACAAAAGATGATCCATTGGCAGACAGACACAAGTAGACAGGCAGAGGTTAAAAATTGCTGTACTCTATAGCTCTGGTGTATTGTGTGTATCTGGTTTGATCACTATTCTGGGATTCAACCCCTTGAGCCTTTATCATTCTCTACTGAGACTTTACTTCTAATTAGAAGCTGGTCTCTGGAATGAATCTCCATGAATGTGTTTCTGTGTATTTCTGTGTGTGTCTGTGTACATGTGTGTGTGTGTACCTGTGTGTATCACAGTGTGTTTCAGCTCTCTTTTCTAATTAACAGGCAGATCAGTCATCTGAGGTCCTCCTCTCTCTCCCTTTCTCTCTTGGTATTTTCCTGTCTCTGTCTTCCCTCTTGCCCTTTCTTCTTCACTTTGTTTTCTCTTCCTTTCATTATCTTCCACCCTCTCTATTTTTTTTTTTTTCATCTTTGTCTCTTTCTAACCACTTTTAGTCTTTCTACTTCAGGGTTTCCCCTGTGTTTCTGGGGGGCTTAGGTGCTGTGGTTGCAGTCAGGGTTATGGGGTTTGATGTTATTTGACTAAAAGCTGTACATTTTAACAGAATATTTGACAATTATCATTACAAAAAAAAAAAAAAACACACACACACACAGGTTGTAGATATTCACATTACACTCAGACATTAGTAAGGAAAAAAGTGAATCAAATATAAATATGCTCATCGAGGTAAGCTCGATGTCCTCAAGTAATCCTTCATAATTCGGTGTTCTGTAAAAATAATAATCACAAAATACCATTGGTTACACAATAGTGAAGGGATCTGAGCTGTGATTTAGCATGACCATAAACACTTAGGTGCTGTACCTATGAGTGGTATAATGGTAGGGGAGATCCTTTATAGTCACTTTATCATTGCCTTCCTAGATTTACCATTATTGTTATGTGCTTATTTCTGCCACATAGTGGACAACATTTGCATCTCATCTTTATTGAGTAGTGAGTTAAGTTTCACTTTCAGTTGAACCTTTTCTGAGCCCCTCGAAAGTATGGCCACTGTCCAACTGTCGAGATTTCAGAACAAGGGAAAATGCACAAACATGAAAAAGAAAGTACAACAGCAGATTTCCTCAAAGTTTGAGCAAATTTATTATTAATTTCAACCATCTTTGTTTGCTAAGACCTGTGTCCTAAGCTAAGTTTGACAGTTGTAGCGACGGTGACCAATGGGGTGGGACTTAGCGAGGGGTCTGTTGGTCACCATGTGCTCAGCCATGAGGTCAGTCTTCACTGCATTTCCTTGTGATTTATCATAATTTTACACTGCTTCTTGGTGGATGAGTGGGGCAGTGTTTATCTTCTGAATAATATATAGTATATGGCATAGTTACACTGAAGACAAGACACTTATTTTGTCTCATGTTTCGTATATCACCTTGTGCTCCTATGTCCTCAGCCTTTTTTTCCCTTCGTTGGTAATGAAAAACCAATATAAACATCTTAGTAAGGTTTTGGTCGACCAGAACAGCTTCATCGTGCCTTCGCATTCATTCTATAATTCTTTGAATTCTGCCCGAGGGATGAACACCATTCTTGCAAAGGATATTCCTTCATTTGGTGTTTTGACTCCCTCTTTCCCTGTGGATGGGAGTATTTTTCATCCTGGTACAGATCGCTCTCATCAGATTTTTCCTTTAATTTGTCACCCATGTGTGTATCATCAGGTAAGCTTTGTCTGCAGTGTGACAGTGCTTATTGGCTGAAATGAACTGAAAATGTCAAGGAAGCCCTTTAATGTTAGTGTGTTGTGGAGAAGGATTTTTAAGGGTATTTTTTGACACAATATAGTTTGTTTTTTTTAACCAAATAGCCCTTTAAGCAACTGACACATTGGTAACTTTAGGAGCTAGTGAAGGCAAAAAGTATTACCTTAAGCATCACACAGGATAAAATCAATGTGGATGAAATAGACCTCTAGGAAGAATGATATGAAAAGTGCTATTGATAATAGGTGTGCAGGTTCCTGCCGCAAAGGTACTGAAAGTTTTAGCAGCAGAGGAGGGTGAATTTGGGGGATAATCTTTTTTTAAAATCGCCATCTGTACCTCTGAATATCCTTTATCTCAAAATAAATGTTGCATTATTAACATAGTTAGCCATTCTAGCAGCATGCTAGCTTGTCAATTTGTTACATGGTCCAAGAAGAATCTCTCTCATATAACACATCTCTAATACTACAACAAACAAGCAAACAAATGAAAGTAGTGTCAGTAAGCTAACATTTAGTTTTTGCTCACTCATGACCCCTCGCAGATGGCTCTTACTCGTTGCAATCCCGTAGCTTGGTCCTTTTGTCCAAATATTTTCACTTCTGGCTCCAAAAACCTATTATGATGACGGCCAAAACACAAATTCCTGGATTCCGAACGACAGTTCAAAAACCAATGTGTGACGTCGCGGTACCTCTGTCCATTTCTTTTGTACAGTCTATGGTGCGTATTGAACTTCTACACTGTAAAACATAATAAGTTGACTTTACTTAAAAAATATATGCAAACACGTTGACTTAGAAGAATTAAGTAAACTTAAGGTAGTGTGTTAGAATAACTAATTTAATTTAAGTATGTAGTACTTAATCAAGGAGTGTAACTAACTTAACTAACTACTAACTACCCTACTAACTTGAGTGTAATGTAACTTAAAACCAACGTTTTTTTGTCATTTCTTTTTTTCATGTTGTGTGCAATACTTGACACAAATTGAAGCCTACTTAAAACTGTAAATGACTGTAAACTATAACTTAACACTTGTAGTTCATGAAATGAAACAAACCAATTTCCTTTAACTGATAAAATTCTATGACAATTACAACACTTAATATTTTATCTACAAACACATTCTGTAATATAATAATGGACTAAACAAGAACTGTAGGTTCAACAATGTCTCACTATCCTTGCAATAACTCCGTTCAATTATAACAACCTGCCTACCAAGTTTTAAATCAATGGGACTTGAAATACCTGAGAAAATTGATTTTAAATGGGGCACTGATGGACAGACCCAAGGACGAAGATGTGTAGATGCATCTAAATGCTTTGACAACACTACTTCAGTTGATTTAGCTGCATTTATTGAACTTACCACAGATATATACGTATATATAT
>JAPQRN010000018.1:28699538-28722615 GCA_037367275.1 Coranthus polyacanthus | reverse complement strand
TTTTCCAAACAGTGCCTGTAACACGGCAGCAACACAGCAGTAACACAGCAGTAAAATGACAGTAAAACTGCAGTAACACGGCTGGTTAAAAAAATAACCATCCCACCAGCCATAGAAAAGTCATTGATCGCTATCTTCATCTTCCTCCTGCGCACTAAAACCACTGAAGACGTCTTCTCTTGCGCTTCCTGCCAGGGCGCCCCCTGGAGGCTGTTAGCCTGTAAAAATCTATAGATTAGTCGCATCATTATTTAAGCCGCAGGGTTCAAAGCGTGTGAAAAAAGTAGCGGCTTATAGTCTGGAAATTACGGTACATATTTTATCTTAAAAGTAAGGTTTTGAACTTTTACTTGTAGTGGAGTATTTTCACTGTGTGTATTAGTACTTTTACTGAAGGGAATGATCTGAACACTTCTGACTCCACTGCTTTTGTGCATGTGGCTCAGTTCAGGACTGTGACCAGTTCACACTGAAATCTGATATTGGCCAAACTAAATCTGATCTAAGCAGTAAATCAGAATTGAGCATTAAGGCTGGCTGTGTGAACGTAGCCTTAGGGTGAAGCAGAAGCAGGTCCCTCTTCTATAAGACAAGTTGAGCTCATGAAGTGGAAAAAGGTTATTACAGCCAACCAATACTGAAGCATCGTGGACCTCGCAGTAAAGACGGTTCAACTTTGCAGTGATGTTCAGCCCTCTTCCCAGTACAAACAAATTCTGGGAAGGGAGCTTAATAATGTCAAAAGACATTATTATGTAGTATAGTAAACAATTAATCAAAGGAGGGGATATAAAATGAAGATGGTATTTTTCAGCATCATCTTATGATAAATTCTTAAATAAACATGAAATAGCGTTGTTTTAAGCAAGTACACCTCATTCAGCCATAGTAAACGTATGATGGTCTTGTAAAATGACCTTACTTATCGTACTTTCCATACTGGTTAGTTCAGTTATGACCCTCTAGGATGTGGCTCTAATATATCCTCCCCAACTGATGACGGTGGATAACTCGCACATACATTTAATCATTGTCCATCATTTTGATGGAAAGCGTTGTAAAAATTCCTTCATAATCCATTATCACTTGTCATTAAAATTTTTAATCATATATTTATTAGCAATTATTTTTTGAAAAATAACTTGATCATAATTAATATCCTGATCTTGCAAGCACTCCCCTGGTTACAGTAGATCTCCCTCAACATTGTAATCAAAAACCTTCAGAATTTTCCATCATTGTATATGAAAAAAAATCTGTGAAAAAATATTCAGCTAACGCAACCCCTGCTCACCCCCTTTTTTAAGGATCAGCCAGCTTGGCTTGGATGCTTTCCACACAATTCTGTTTTGATCTAAAAATTCATCACACCACTGCAAAAAACTCAGTCATATTGTTCCACTTTTGTGTTTGTAAAGTACCAGTCTTACACATCGCTTATAACCATTTCATCAGATGTATGATTGTATTAGATTAAGATGTTTTTAATCGAAATCACGATTACTGCAAAAAAGAACCATTTGTTTCAATCATAAAAAGCATGCTTCTTTTTAACGCACAAAAACAAATTACCCACTATTATGAAGAAGTCTTGCATCTTTCAGGGACTGATGAATATTTTCATCACTGCAGACATGGCACTGCAGTTTAAGGCTCTAATAGTTCACTGTGTCTTGTTGGACATAAAAAAATAATCAAAGATAGTAAATAAAAAGCTCAACAATGTCAACCCAACAACCTAAATCTGTTTGAACTGTGGTAATTGATTATAAGTAAGCTTTTTACCTTGGTATGATACGATTAGCCCTAAGTAATCAGTTTAAAACCACCAGCTGTTTGTGTTTGCGGCAAATAACCTCTCTAGAGAAAGGCAGACATGGAAAGAAAATTTGATGTGATTGCATGATATAAAGATAGGCCGTTGAAGATGATACTTGGTTACTAATAATCCCCCAAATCCAGTATCGACAAACCACAGTTTGTATTTTGACTGCCCTGAGGTTTAAGATAATTTGCCTTTTTCACTGCCATTACCACTCCCTCTCTGCCCTCTATTCTCTTTTCACGGTAAGAAGCCATTTGCAGTCTTTGAGTGTAATTTTAATTACCCCATGAATCTTTTTTAACTCTCTGTGTCGCTCTGTCTCTCTCTCTCTCTCTCTCTGGCTGTTTTGTAGCTCGTACCTGTGGCAGTAATCTAAGGGGGCCCAGAGGGGTCATAACTTCTCCTAACTACCCCGTTCAATATGAGAACAACGCACATTGTGTGTGGGTCATCACTGCAATGGACCCTGGGAAGGTGAGTTCATTTTCATTATTTTAGTCCCTCTGCATTTCACCTGATGTCCTAGTCTGACTTGGTAAAAATAAACACTTCACAATCTACAAACAGCTGAATTTTTGTGTTGTAATTTCATGATAACATAATTATCTCGACAGGCCAGAATTGCAGAATTCTTGTCAAGTCATGAATTTCCCTTAGTGATTAATAAAGAAAATATGAACATGAATGTGACGTCAACTTTGCAAATATGTTTGTTTGGTTTTTTTTGTGCACATTTTAACATAACGACTGTATTTATTGTAGGTCAAATACTGACATTTTAGTATTGTCAACTTACGTAGGTACTGGCCTTCAGAAGCTGGCTTTGGTTGAAATGTCTTATAGTTCATCAACATTGTGGTGAGGGTATTATGGGAAGAATCTAACACAAAACTGCAATAGGATGAACACCTCTTGGCACGCACATTTTGACGGAAGTCCTTAGAGAAGCAAAAATGTCTTGATAATGAAGAATTTTTAGGATGCTTTAGTACTTTTTCTCTCTAAAAAGTTCCAAAATCTCATCTATTTGTGGTAAACAGATGTTAAAGGAATGCAATGGAAAGTGAGCTTCAGTGGTGGATAGTCAATGTGAGGTGCCTGGGCCCCAGTATGTAAAGAGAATGTTAAACATAAATCTAAAAGTATATTGGATAATATTTATGAAGTGGTTGAAACGATGAATTATTTCTTTCTCAATGCAGTTCCTCTGCGAGGGATGCTGGGCCAATGAGTTGTTTTAGATGTATTTGCTCTGCTTGCTGGCTCCATTGCAGAACTCATAGTCATCACACTTCCCTGATTTTGTAAAGGCAAATCTGTTGTTGTATCATTGTTGTGTATACATGAATAATTCATAAACCTGCGGTACAAAATCTCAAGTCTCTATCTACAGTTTCTTTTTTGGTGTTATCTACTCCTTATGTCTTGTCACATATCCTGTCTTCTTCTCCCTTTTCTCTCCTCTACCTTATGCTTTCTCCACTTTACCTTCCCTCTTCTCCTCTCCCCTCTGCTTGCCTTTCATTTCCTTCCTAACATCTCTCGTCACCCTTCCTTTTCTCTGCTCTGCGCCACTCTTCCATCTGCTTTCTCCTTCCATGCTATTCTTTCCCCCATTCACTTTGATTTGTCTAAAATGTTAAGTTTGAAGCGAGAGCAGAGAGGGGGAGGAGTGGAAAGAGAGCAATATAGCATTAAGGTCTTTTAAAATTACAGGAAAAGAGAGGGGAAGTATAAAGAAGAAAAATGGGGTTGAATATCCAGCTAGGTACTTCTAAAAATCCCAGAACAGAAGAAAGGAAAAAATACTGAATGTCCAAGCAGGTGCTTGACATGTGACATTGAGGCCAGCTGTAAAAATGGACGGAAATGGAGTCTACCCACCTTTGAGCTGCTGAGAGTACAGGGAGGAAAAATAGTTGTGTATAATTTAGGGGAGAGAACAAAAATAAAAGAACAGAAAAAGGAGAGATAGATTTTTTTGTTGGCTTTTTGGCTTTTTTCTCACCTCTGCCTCTGATCTTGAGAGAAATGGTAACACAAGGTGGCCAATAGATTTTTTCAGTTTTCACCACAACGTTTCTGTATGTCTGTGCAGATTCATTGCAGTTATTTATTCTGCCACTCCCACATTAATTAGCTGAGGATTCTGCACTTCATCTTTGCAACCATTGCAAACCAGTTTTATTTTTAGTAGCGCTCCACTAATATTTAATTTAATTAGGGTAATTTACAGAGAGCATTACATCATTGGGTGCTGTTAGTATTAATCCTTCTAGGCTTGTGAGTGTATTTAAGTCCATTTATCGTAATTCTTTTCAAACTGGAGTATGAAGTTAGTGCAACGGGCTTTGCTGACACAGTAAAGTCATGATGTCAAACTTAAAACAAGTTCAGATTGTGTTCAGCTGCTTTTCGCTGCAGATGTTTGCACTTACCTTAGTTTTACACAGATACTTTGCAGAACAGCTCAAAACACAACAGAGATCTTTTATGTTATTATGAGAAGTGTAAAAATATAGCGTTCGAGTGGGCGTGTTGGGAAGTCTCAGTTTCTGTATCAGTAAGTTATTGACATTAATTAACCTGACAAACACATTTTGCCATGTTAAGTTGCTGTATATTTTGTTTGATCAAGTTTACAGTTGATTGGCACGGTTATCACAGACAGGATGTGAATAAAGTGATGCTCTGTTCTCTGTTCAAAACAAAAGCTCTGTGTGAAAATTGTCTCGCTGCCTCAGTTAAGAGTAACTTTCCTCTAGTCACAATATTTTCAATGACTTATGAGATGAACCAAATTAGACTATGGTTGGCAACCACAGTCTGTATAATGGGAAACTGTTGTCAATGATTTGGCTTGTTCATAGGTGAAAAAAAGAAGGCCTGTCTCTATTATGTGTGTGTGTGTGTGTGTGTGTGTGTGTGTGTGTTTGTGTGTGTGTGTGTGTGTGTGTGTGTGTGTTTGTGTGTGTGTGTGTGTGTGTGTGTGTGTGTAGGCACTGTGTAGATGTTGTGTATATCTATAAACAAATTCACAGATGCATAGGGTTTACAGTACAGTGCAATGCAAATGTGTACAATAGATTTACGTAGCTTTAGCTTTTGACAGATAGAATGTCCTTTTTCTTCTGTGTGTGTAAGCTTGTGCGTGTGCGTGTACATGCCTGTGTCTAAAAATGCTCGCGATTTGAGAGCACTTTAAAATTGTGCTATAATGACAGATTATCAGCTACTACAGCTGCTGGCATTTGCAGAATGTCACTATCTACATACACAGAGGGAGAGACAAGGACAAAGACAAACAGGAGGATAGACACAGTTATAGACTAAACTCAAGTAGAATAGAATATGGAAGAATAGGAAACAACCACATAGGAAATTAAATTAATTCTGATCAACACCATACTGAACAACACTAAGGCATCAGTGTTCTGTATGAAACAGTACACATTTTATTGCTTTGTCTTCAAAGAAAACAATAGGAGGTGAAAATGAACTAATCCTTAAGTTGATCATGTGCTTTATTCAACAATCTTATCTCTAGTACCCACATGGTAGCTCCGTCATTGCCCTATCCCCCCCCAGTTTTATTTTGGACCAAGCGTAGCCTACGCTGAAATACCCGGGTCAATGTATGCCCTTGACATAGAAGTCCACATTTAGGAGGACTGCTTCTTACTTTTCAGTGGCAGTTAGTGCTGAAGAATTGCTACTTTGCCACTTTATGAAAGTGCTAGCATAGTGACATTAATGCTACATCCCGAGATGCAATGTTCTCTGTAAAACACACAGGCTGAATGTGTGTCTGCGAGAGGCAGAGTGCTGTAGGAGAGAGTGAGAAAAGTGAAACTACGATGCCAGCGGCTGAAACATATTACGTTACAGTTTGTGCTCAATGTCGGTGATATAGTAATTTAATACATACCACAGAGAACAAGCCGCAATACATCAAATATATTCAAGACATCATCCAGCCTTAGTGTAAAATGAAAATGAAAAACAAAAACTTTTCTTGTTGGAGGACCCCCAGACCAAACGCCCATGTGCCGAACAGCCATTTCACACCAAGCATGGATTTTTGTGTGAATGTATAAACCTGATTTAATGGGTTCTTCGTGTTAGTGCAGGAGAAAATATTCAGACAAACCTCAATTTCTGAGTATTTCTGAATGCGAGACTATACAGTTGACCTATGGAATCCTTTGTTCTAGCTGATGTTAATAATTATTGTGCACCAAACCTCTTACAGCAGAGTATCCACTAGTTACAATATACCATTACTAGGACATGCGAAAATGCTCTCATAAGCTATTATGCACACCTTTGGCCTGGACTGGAGTCAAGCACTTAATGTTACCTGAGCACCACAGCGACTGCGATACAGGCGGAGTTCTACACCAGACCTTACTTGTCATGTTGATTTTTCACATTTTCACCACATTTTTGCAACACAGTGGTGTGAAATGGCTTTAAGTTTTCCCCCAAAAGTCTGTAAAAAGGATTGAATTTATGTGAAAATGATGTGAAAGCGAATGCACAGTTTTTAGTCAAGTAGCGTTACATTTTATTAGCGAGGAGGACCCCCTAAACCTGAGACCACACAACCAGCGCCACCGAAACCACATCACCTAAAGCCCCCAGAAACCCAGGGAAAACCCTGAGGTTTTAAATAAATGAATAGAAAATATTAAAAATTTAAGCTGCTAAAATTATTTATTAAAATAAACAGTTAGCATACAGATCTGGGATGCATTCCTTACAAAACCTCATCTGCTGTTTGTGAGTATTTTAAATATTCATAGTACCACGTCTAGTACCTGTCAAAGGTTGAGTGGTAAAGTCTATGTAGCCTGCTCTTTCTTTATTAACTGTCATCACCTCTCTGTTTTTACATATTGTTTTAAGGGCCTGAACATTGTTGTTTTTTTTGTTAACCTTTAACAAGCAATCATGTATAAGTAGAAGACATACTGTATGTTGTCTGACCTGAACAGATAATGAGGGAGATGATTCAACCCAGCACTTAAACCTTAAATGTAAGCTGCCCAAGAACAGTGATTATATGTACTTTCTGTGGGCCATTGGCACAATTGCAGAGAGTCTAAGAAAGAGCACAGCATTTTTAAAGGAAAACAAATGAACATAAATTAATTTGAATACCAAAGATCTCTCTGTAGACCATTCGTTTTTTTCTTTGTTCATATCAGCGATTCAAACTCAGACTTCTTTTCTGTCCCTGTCTCCTCCATTTTATTTGTTTTTCTCCCTCTCAGTACCTCTGACTGACTATTATTCCAGATGACTTCTTTCATCAATAGCATGTTATACAAAATTGAGACAGAGACCAGTGTTTTTATTGAAGTGTGCACGCCTTTTGTTGCTGACTTCTGTGTTTACGTGCACAGGTTTAAATAGCCAGTAAGTAATGCTGCCCAGTTGTGTGCCTGGTTGTCATTCTGTTCAGTTCTGAATAAAAGCAGCACAATCAATGGAGTTTGTATTGGTCTGACAGCTTGTTGGCGAAATGCTCTGAGCGTGCCTTTATTTGTGTGTGTCTGCTATTATTTGTGTTAGTGAGTGCGCATGCATTGCGTTGTGGGTGATTTTATGAATGTTGACTGTGTGTTTTCTGTCTGTCAACTTAATAGCTAACTGCCAGCGATTGTGAAAAATATGTTGTAGAGTAGATTGTTAACTTTCAGGTAGCCATTTGATTCATCTGTATCAGGCGGTTAATAATTTTGTTCAAGTCTGAACAATGGCTGACTGCTAACACACATACAAACACCCCGAAACGCATCATCACACTTCTCCATTAGATCTCTAATCATTGTTCTCTTATTCATGATGAATACTTATTAGTATATTAGTCTATGTCTATATGGTTGTTCTGGATGTTAGGTCACTTTCATGCATGAATCATTATTGTCACTTTAGTGTTGGCAGGACACATTCTGTTCCATCCTATTAGAATCTGTTACATTTTACTTGATGCAAAAATTTAGGCCAATAAAAAACAATGGTGTTCATATTGTAGTAAGAATTTGCCATATGTCCAGTATGATTATGTAAAAAGTCATTGTTTTGCAACATGTCACGTCCTATTGCTCAAGATGATGGCCAGTATATAATGCACTACCATGTAGAATGAATGTATAGTTTACAGAATTAACTTTGACCTAAGTTTATTATAAACTGCAGCCTGTTATAGTTAAACATGATCTAAATGTGATGCTTTGCTGCCACATATGAAATACTGTGTCTCTGCTGAAACACTACAACACACAGGCCAACGTCCATTATGGCTGTTGGTCATTTAGACAGCGCAGAACGCAGAACGCAAAGTGCAGAGTAAATAACCATCAGTGTCTGTGGTAATGGAAAGACATTCACCAATTGCTGCCTAATTAACACATTATCTCAATTCAAGGCTTTTTCTGATCCTGGCTTTTGAGTGTAATTTGGCAGTCCAACCGAACATAATTCAATGTATTAGCTCTACCTTTGGCTCTCATCCACAAACCTAATACCTCTCCACCGAAAGAGGCTGTTTGTGTTGAAACGTGATTGTCCCAAGGTCACACGCTTTTTTTTTTTTCTTACCTTACATAAAATTGATTGAAATTAAATTTTAGACTTCAGTTTATTTCATTGTCTCTTGGAATAAAGCATCTGCTAAATTTGTCAATTGCCAAAACAAATGTGACAAAGACACCGCTTCTCATCATGCAGCTGTGGATTAAATATAGTGTAAGATTTATTCTCCTAACCTGTCAAGGCAACAGGTCAACAGTACTCAAAGATGTTGTAACACTTTGACAAGGGAGTTATTTTGACAGACAGCATCCATTTGCTGCCTTACCACTTAAAGCAAAGGTCAGCACTGGGCAGTGCAGGAACACATACACAAGGCACATCTGGGTACTCGCTGGGTACGGCCATCAGGCTAGCCTGGTAGTGTATTTTTAAATTTACTGATGCTTTTTGTCCCATAGTCTCATAGCCAGACCTATCTCCACACGTTGATAGGTGCGGCACCCTCCACTATCACTCTGGAATAGGGTTGCAACTTCTTGGGCGGTGCTGAGCACAGGACGCTGTGACAGTACATTTGCTAAAAAGTGTCGGGAGAGAAGTTGTTTTGGTGGAACATGTGCGCATGAGGAAGCGCATCGTGGTATCAAAATGACTAAATCACTACAAAAGAAAATGGCACATAAAAATACGTCAAAACTTGCCATTTCAGGGTGTAGTTGCCAGTTGGAGGTTGTTGTTCTTTCACGTAACGAAGGGGACTTTCAAAGCTTTGTAAAGCGCACATTGCAGAAGGAAGGAGATTGACAATTCTGCCACTGCGCGACTTTCATTCACCCAGAGTACTTCGAGCAAGACCATTTGTCCCACACAGAAACTCACTTGTCAGAGCATCTTACAAGAGGCAATAAATAAACTGTAAAACCCATATGAATACAAGGCATTGAAATCACTACGAATATGGCACCTGCTATTGTGTAATCGAACAATATTATTATAATAAAAAACAAAATAACTTTTTAGATCTGAGGAGGCACAATGGCACATAGCAACACAACCTGGGTATATTTAGCAGCCCTGACACTCTCTTCACTGTCATCATTTTCTCCCTGTCTTGTTGTGTCTTTCACCTCTAGTTGACACACATCCAGCCTAAAGAAATGCAATTCATCCAGACCCATGATGGGTTTTTGTGTATCCACGATAGACCTGTGATGGCTGGCCAGCTGCCTCGGGTCACTCCCTGCCCTCTGGTCAGTGCATGCTGAGCCAGGAAGTGGACCTTGACACCCTGAAAAAGAATTAACATGTAAAAGCGTTAAGTGAATGCTTTAGGCCTTAGCGTCCATAGATCTGCTAAGTCACGCCTCTTTATACGTAACTTTTCAAACAAAAAAAAGCTGCGACAGTAGCTAAACTCCTCCGATTCAAGTAGTGGACCACATGGGGTGTGGCTTTGGACTTTGTATGTTTCACTATTTCACTAATAGACTTTGTATATTTAAGTCATTTGTCATATCTTCCAAAGTCAGATGGGGTGGAGTGGATGCAGTGTCAGCGTCGATACTGTCAGTACCGTTATCAGACTGAGTATGAACACCCTTCAAACACGGTGGATTCAGAAATGAAAATGCAACACGTGTGGTATTTTTTTCAGAGCAACAGCTGCCTTTATTTCTGAGAAACTCAAAGTCAAATAATGCCCCATGTCCCAATAGTGAAGAATGCTTTAAAAATGTGTAGAATCCAGATCCAGATCTTTGACGAGGACAGATAAATGGTATTACAGGCATGGATAGACAGACGGCGATTGCAAAACCCTCACGGGGGTGAGAGTAATTATAAACAGCTCTTGTTTTTCATTAGGTGTACTTATACTCTACTTATACTATACTAGTGGCATACAACAGAAACATATTGTTAAACACATATTATTTGTATGACTAAAATGTCATTATCTGGACAACTTGTCCTGCGGAACAGCCTGTAGAGGGTTTTCAGTGGTTCTGCAGGCATCCTGGTTGCAGTATGTGTTTGTCTGTCTTTGTCCAGTTGCACCATTACATATCTATTGTAAAATTAACTGTAGCTGCAATATACACAGCGTAAAAATGATTTAGGATGCTCTCTAAAGGGGCTATGGCCAGAAGAAGTGCTTCTAAAATGTGGATTAGATTGTGACTCAAGTGCTTCTGAGAAATTAATTCCAGCATAAGAAAAAAAGGAAATGCTGTCTTGTACTTGTACCCTAATCAGGTACTGTTAATCAGTGCAGTGGAGTAATTTCGTGAATTATTGATTACAGATAGTTTACTCTTTGTTACTGTTTACATTTTATAAATCACTTTCCCAGAGAAGAATGGAGTGTATTGGGTTTTGTCCTCAAACGGGATTTTAGGTGATTTTCTACTTGTTTATTTGACTGAAAGGCCAAAAGTAATCTATTGGACAAAGGGGCCCAAACTGCCATTATGGCAGCTCACCAATGACTCAACATCGCTGCACAATCTCAGCAAGGGGATTCTAGTACACTCTGCTTTCAGGACAGCTGTTTCCTCTCTGTACTACTTCTGACAAGAGGTCACCTCAGTACATGGTTTAAACTGTTTCTTGACTTGGGGTAGAAGAAATTTCATTTAAGCTCCAGTGAACACAATGTTACAAAAATACACCTCTGTTCAACCAAGGCCAGTTGAGTGATTTGCCAAAGCCTGACCCCAACCCATTTAGACCCTGAAGATCATTAAATTGCCTGCCTTTTCAGTTGAGCATTCTCAGTCTACGATTATCCAGTTTGTAATCATCAGTGGGGATAGGTTTATTCATGTTGCTTTATGTAATTTTCAGGTATTGAAATTACACGTACCTATTTGTCAGAAGAGCCAACACGTGAAAGCGTGTAATTTAACTTCAAAGTATTAGATTTTCCAATTTGATTTCAATTCTATCATACTGAGTGGATAGTCCGAACATTTTGAGTGTATTTCATTTCTCCTGCAGACACATACTATACTATTACCTCTGGGCTTTGATTCAACTGAATCAATTTGCAAATGTTGTTTTGTTGTAAAAGAATCATTTTACCATAGCTTCAAAAGGTAGATGCTTCAATACTTTAAAGAGATGTTTTTGTTTTGCAATAATTGCCACATTTACAGTGGGTCAGTTGAGAGATCTATCAAATCCAGAGCAAAAAAAAAAAAATGACAATTTGGTTTTTTCTTACAAATCTCTGTGTAATGTGGGGAAAATGGCATGTTTTCTGTGCTTTTGTCAAGGTGTGTGATAGTTTTAAGGAGGTTGATTTGACTGCCACCCAGACTGAAATGAAACCTACACCCATGTGAACTACCCTTGGCAGGGGTCATCGCAGCTTATTTTGTAGTTGGAATGGCTGACTGAACATAATTCAGTAGACGTGCACAGACTGGTGACATTTTTACAGGGTCCAAATCAAATCTTATTTTTTAGAGGAACCTAGAGCTGCTCAACAGCACACTCACTATAGTAGAGATTGCTCTCTGACCAGAGGACCTAAGAGTAAATGACCAAGCAGCAGATGACCTGCTCAAGAGGCTTTGGGGAGGATGATAAATCTTGACCAGCCTGTCTCTGCCTGAGCTTAGATAGATAGGTAGATAGATATGATTGATTGATAAATGATAGACTTTGTACACTGCTGCTGCTCAGCAGTGACTCAGCAAAAAAAAAAGAGGCGGGACACACAGTCATCGCTATCAAGTCTCAAGAAAGTCTATGAACTCCTGTGTTAAGTGGCGAGACCAGTTCTTCAACTCTGTCTTCCGAGTCCTAATTAAGTTATATCATATTGCGTAAAATTACAGTAACTATTTGACTGTAATTTTACTGCAACTGTTTTATTTTAACTAACACTGGATGATTCTGTACATGTTTGCGTAATTATGAATTATAAATATCCCCATTAAAATACACTTATCTAATCATATTTACAACCATGTTATAACTTATGAATAATTTACCTGCAACAGCCCTGGACAGCACAGGAGACCACAGGTGGAAGAGGAGCCATTATAACCAGACAAAATAATTGTATAGTTTAACATTTTTGACTTATAATAATACTGAAATGACAAGGCTGCTGCATTTTCTGCACTTGAAATCATTCAGTTTTGAACGGGCTCTGTTATCAGGAAGCCCTTTTCCGACATGGGATATGTAACATCTCTGCTTCATTAAGTAATCAGGTTGTCTATCTGCTGGTGTGCATTGCCACGTGCACCTTTTTCGCTCCTGCCAACAAGCCTTTGAGCTTGGCAAAGATATCAAGTCATTACAAGTCACGGCCCTGAAGTCCAGGTGAAGACACAAGTCGGTCAAAGTCGGGTTTAATGTAATGTCTTTGTAATGGCCTGTACTAGATACTACTGACACACTGATTCTGACCAAAAGCAGTGCGTAGTAGGTGAAAAATCCTGAAAAATCTGCAGCATGCTAAAGATACCTGGATGTATTCTACTCCAGTCACATTTCTCAGTATGCTGCTTGAGCATAAGAGACCGGAGTTCACTGTTTACATACTTTAATGCCCTGTCCACACTAATACGGATATTTTCCCCCTTTCACTTGAAAAAAATAAATAAATCTGCGACCTTTGTTTTGCTAAATATCTCTATACACCCTTGAACACCAGAAGTACTACAAACTACACATGCTCAGACAAACCATTGTTTGTGTTGGACTTAAACTGTGGACACTGCAGACCTTCAGATAATATTGGACTCAGCAGACTCAGAGGCTTCAGTCTGTCGTGAAGTTGAGCAGCAACAACAAGTTAAGTTTTAAAATTACGTTTTTACCTTAATAGTGTCGGTTCGGGTCGTTGAAGTGTATACTTTAGATTCTATATATTTTGCCACAACACCGGTACACATGTCTGTCGATCGACTGCATGTAATACACTGACTGTAGGAACCTATATTTGATGTTTCAGGCATAGACATATACAGGTGCATGTTCATTACACGAAGCAGCAACAGGCACACACGGATTGGGGTGTGACGCCATCGTTTTCTAATCTCTTTGTTCCCGTCCACGTGGATGCACAGTAAAAATCTTCACGTTGTTAGGTGTTTTAAAGATGCACAGATACATAGAACTATCAGCCAAAAAACAGCACAGTGTTGTAGTTTGAACCATTCAATCGTGCTAATAAGCAAATTAGAGACATGAGAGACACCAGCAATTAATACGAATAATCTCATTTGTATCAAACTTCTGTTTCAAACTAATGTAAACATATGCCACCAGCTGACAGGTAATTGCATTAATGCTCACATACAGCAAACTGCACTGTATGCTGCTGTAGAAAATAGTGTCCAGTATGTGATTCCGAACACAGCCTCAGTCAAGTCCACACCTTTGCTCAGCACTGCTGCAGCCTCAGTAGACTTTTTTTTTTTTCTTTTTTTTTTTTCCCAGCGTACACGTTTTGACTTGTAAAAGCAGGCAAAGCACAGGTGTTACTGATAACATTAACTATGGCTCTGTTCAATTAGTTCCCCCAGGGAGGCCTTTCCATTTGAACCAACATGCACAATTCTAAAGCCTGAAATCGACACACTTAAATGGAATTCAGCCATCTTTAGTGATTACAATTACATACACCTGTGTGATTTCCGCTGTAACAAGTGAAAATACCTGTTGTGGAAAAAGGTCTGTTCATCTAAGAAATTTCAATTGTCATTTCAAAACAGCAGTATATTTTTAAGATTTCCTTTTTTTTTTTTTTGACCAAAGGAAGGGATACCTCATGGTAGGCATACATCCAATTAATGATGTGCTGGAGATTACTTGAAAAAATGTGCACTGCCTATGTTTGATATGTTTTATAGTTTGACTTAAATTCAAAGGGAATATGTGGTTAACACATATCCCCCCTTGAATTTAGGACCAGAGTAAGAAAAAAGTTATTGCCAATTTGTCCTTGCTATGACTGTGCCCCTAAAATTCAGAGGACTACAACTTTATTACCTGACTGAATGAAGATATTTCACTGCAGATTTCGGATGGTACAGTGCTCTTGGTGTTTAAATGGCCTATTGAATTGCTCTTAGTTGCTCTGCTGCCTGCTAAGGACATGATGGTGCTTCACTTATCCTTTGGAGGAGCATCCACCCCTAAACAGAGACAGTGCCTTTTTTTTAATGTATTTTTTATTTTTTTATCTTGGAACTGTGCAGTCCAGATTTGAACATGAGCACTGTCCTGAAACAGTACCGCAATAACCTCAACATGAGCTTAAATTGAAGTTCTTACTTTTGTTCTTTTGGAAGACATTTTGTACTTTTAGTTAGAAAGTCAACTATTGTGAGATTACACCAACTCAGTGTTTTAGATGAGGGGATAATGACAATAAAGGTATGTTAGCCCCACAGAGACTTGACTTCTTTGGTTAATAAATACGGTAAAATGACAATAAACTGAAGCTGAATTTACGTTTGTGCTGCCGTCATTGATGATTACAATCTTTTTCTTCACGTCTTTGTTGTTTCATACCTTTCTTTCCTACTTCATGTCTTTCTTTCTTTCTTTGTTTTAGAAAATAAAGAAGCTAATGCAGTTTGGGGTTGCAGGCTGCACTTAATGTCTTTCTAAATGGGCCCATTTGAGTCTATTGAATAGTACTGAGCTTCTTGCTAATGACCTTAGTGTGATAACGCTTCAGTTCTTTCTTTTAAGACTGTTGTCTGATGCTACTGTGCAATCCTCATTGACTGTCTTGATCCTCACAATCACATGAACATAAAAATAAACACAGAGGCAAGTAGCGCTCAGAAACACAGGCGTTCTGTGCTCACAGATTCAGAGGAACGTGTTCGCCTACGCATCGGTTCTAAAGACAGACACATGTGACAAAGACACCTCCTATACACATACATACATACACAGAAACCTGCTTAATGCACAGCAAACCAAGGACTGTTACTGAATCAGTTCTGCTTTACTTTCCATCAATATGACCATTTGCATTTGTCTACTTCTAAAGCCCGACCAAAATCAAATTGTCACCCATTTTGCAGTAAAGATCTTATCAGAGTTCAATTTCTTGACAGTTTTTTAGGACTGAAGATACAGATAAAGTGTTGATTGTAATTGTTTTGGTGCAGCATGGCCGCTCATTTCCAGGGCAAAAAAAGAGAGAAATATAGGCAAACGAGAATCGTAGACCATGCGACACACACAGACACAGAGGAAACACATGAATATGTCCTATGAATATACATGTTATGCACAGCTCAGTTCCCCAGCATATCAAGTACCAGTGCAGTCCAGTCTGAATACAGTCCAGTGAAAACAGCACATTCAGGTCATTATATGAAATCTCATGACAAGGGCTGTTGAGTGATCTCAGAGGGCAAGAAGAGGGGAAAAAAAACATCACATAGGACTGGGCGGCAAATATATATGATTTCAATATTTTTTTCCATATAGGGTGCTATCAATATTCATGACAATACATAATGTGATAATGCTGCTAGTTGGAAAAGTATCCCGATAAGCCTGAAAGCTGAAGAGAGAAGGTTCATTGGCTAACCTCAGAATATTAACACGTGGAAGCATTTCCATATTCTCAGTGTAATGATAGATGTGCACTCCACGATCTAAACAACGCTTGTGGCCTGTCGACGCCCACGCGGTCTGCCCTTCATGCTGGAGACCTCCGAGTTTTGCGCGGTGCACTGAATGTGTCCCCGTTCCCGTCTGTGCGTGTGTCAAACTCCCAACACAGACGGCAGCAGTAACAGGAGCAGCGCAGAAATGAAACCGAGATGCAGTACAGACTGTACTTTAGTGCAAACATTTACCTGCCAGTTTGATGAATAGCTTTCCTAAATTTACTCGCCACATGCAAAATGCTTGTGGTGCTTTGCAGGTGTTTTTTTTTTTTTTTTTTTTGGCGTGTGATAGGCTGTTAGATCTATCCATATCGAGTGAAAACATCCAAAGCTTATCATCGTTGTCGACCATAATATTATCGCGTTTCCTGTTTTGAGATTGCCCCGATGACAAAGCATTTAGCATCTGAAATGACCAAAGTTGACATTCACCAGTTAGGTGTATAAAGTGTTCAGTGTGTCTACACCCGAATATGTGACTTAAACTGACTGTAGTTCTAACCTTTTCCATGTGGCTCTTTCAGGAGGCCAGGGTGCAATGCAAGAAATCAGTGGATTTATTTATTTTTTTAGAATAAAATACTGAAGTGGGTTCTGATGCTCTTTGTGTAAGAGTGCGTGCCATTGTGTTTTTGTGCTCTAGCTGTTACACTGTCAATTTACAGCATCATACCTAAATAAAACATATTCATTCATTTATTCATTTGGTTTGTCTAACAACCAAGAAAGCTTTTCTCTATGCCTTTAATGTGTGGGTTGTTGATCAGTGCTGCTAATGTGTTGAGGAATAGTCACAACAGAGTGTACAATGTAACAGCAACGATGTATCTTAAAAAGAACAAAAACAATGGTCTTAACGGTCTCTTAAAACCGAACTGCTTTATTCGTGGTTCCGCTGTTTTGTAATTAAAGAGGAGTTATTACCTTGCATGTAATTTTGCAACATTTCAAGTCGTTTTTTTTGGGATACTAACCATTGCCAGAGGCAGCGTCATTCCGTTTATAATCAGATAAAAGTTTTTAAGATTAGCTGCGAATGTGTGTTCATGTTCACGGGTGTATAAAGCGTGAATAAAGCAAGATTTATTCACACGGATTCTAACATGCTATACTTTTATTCCTGTGCCCGTTACAGTTAATCCCTCACATTCCTCCATATCCTTTTACATTATTCGAGCATTTTCTGTCCATTTTTATTTTGACAAAACTCTGCCAAAGGCTTAGGGATGCATAACTGATTTTTTGCACGTTGAAATGGTTTTTACACCCCCTATCACCTGCGGTAAGGTTTTTCATTACTATTGTGTGATTTGCCCGGTGATGGATCCCCATCCACAAAATTCCACGTTCATGTTTCATCTTAGACCTCTAATGTACCAGAGGGCCATTGATTGAGACTATCTCTTTTCTCTTAGAGGTTCTCTGAACACAGCAGAAATTTGCCATCTTCCATGCTGTCAGGGATATGATTTAAAGCTAATAAATAATGGACAAGCGGCAAATGATACCAGAATTCCAGTATTACAGCATTTTAAAGTGCAGAGTAGATTGATGATTCAGTGCAGTATGCATGCAACTACATCCACCACTGTGCCTGCAAGTAAGGCATTTCACAATCAATTTCTCACAGTGCAACGGTGGTTTGCGGGGTGCACATCTCCCAAAAGTGATTTGTGTATCCATGGAAATAAAGGACGAAAATGCCAAATAAGAGCAAGGTCCTGAATCAAGCTCAGTTTTATTCTTTGTTCCATAAAATTAAAGATTCATACAGTAATTTTGGAATACACATATTTCATGTATTCCTTGGGTTGATGGTAAATTTGGTCGGTTTAATCAGTATTTTATGTGTTGTATAGTATAGTACAGCAAGCTAGAGCGTAAATTGTAGTTTGCAATGACATTTTAAACTGTGATAAAAGACCTATTTTACTTCTTCTTTTTAATAACAATTTTCGTCTGTGCTGTAATTAAGTCTGACTTAATGG
Source organism: Coranthus polyacanthus (assembly GCA_037367275.1). Classification (NCBI taxonomy): domain Eukaryota; kingdom Metazoa; phylum Chordata; class Actinopteri; order Kurtiformes; family Apogonidae; genus Coranthus; species Coranthus polyacanthus. Next base: position 28,704,607 of record JAPQRN010000018.1, on the reverse strand, counting down.
CTTTAAATCAGACTTAATCACAATTCCTAAGTTGCAATGTCATCAGGTCACGAGTTTGGCTGAGGCTGCCAGTCTTCTCCAAAGAGCTTTTTTCTTATTTGCAAAATGCCTTTTGAAAATGAATGTCACACGCTCTCAGACAGATCCCCCATTTCAGCACTCATCCCTAAAATGTCCTCAACAACAAACTGTAATCATTTGTTTCTATTGCAATAAGCTGCAAGAGTGGAAGAGAAGCATCCCTGGAGAGACTGATATTAAATCTGCTTCTATGGTTTTCTTTCTTTTCTCTGCTTTTTTTTTTTTTTCTTTTTCTTTTTCCAGGTGATAAAGCTGTCATTTGAAGAGTTTGACCTGGAAAGAGGATATGACACTCTGACTGTGGGAGATGGAGGGAAGATAGGGGACACTCGGAGGGTACTCTATGTGTAAGAACCACTTATGTTGTGGCCTATACAGTAAAATACCGATGACATAAAACAGTGTAAAACAGGAAAACTGTATTAATCGAGGATACAGACCCTCTGAACTTTTACAGGTTTAAGTATACCTAAAATATGTGATTTTCCTTTTGTTTTTTCCTTGCAGACAAAATCAGTGATCAGTGTACAGTGCCTAGCCTACTGCTTAAAGCTTAAAGCAAAAATACAGGGGGATACGTGACTGACGGGTGTAATTACCGATCGTTTTTAAGAGTCCATCAGACACGACAGAGACTCAATGTGGCGTTAGGTCGTCTATCTTTATACTTAGTCTTTTGATTTGAACCCAGGTGAGAGAGCTGTGTGTATTTTTCAAATTTTAGCATTTTTTCCCCCTTATTTTGGCTCTTGCAGCTTTAAATACACATGCTCTACAGCGATGTCTGGACTGTGTACACAGTGCAGTAGGAATGCCAACCATGCGCATGTTAACAGCTCATATAAATAATGCTCCACATCAGTCACAGGTTACATCATAAAGGTATCTGTATAACATTACGCAACATTATTGTAGATGTTAAAGCATTTTGATATATAACAATTCTATATATTGTCTGTATTAACATGCTCGTATATATGTGTCTTGGGGTTTGTGTAGGCTGACTGGTTCCAGCGTCCCAGACCTCATCGTAAGCTTGTCCAATCAGATGTGGCTACACCTGCAGTCAGACGACACAATTGGCTCAGCAGGATTCAAGGCGGTCTACGAAGGTATGGCCTCATTTATCACGTACACGACTTTAAATCCAACCTTTAGTTAGCGCACTTCTCTCCCTCTCTCCCTGCGTCTTTAACACACAAACCCACAAACTGATGCGCACACTCATATAATGAGGTGTGAAAGTCACGGCTTGCTGATGTGGTGATTCGATACAAAACTGTTGTTGTCTGTCCTTGAGTATACATGTGAGCGTGTGTGTGTGCAAGTATGCATTGAGAGAAGGTAATGAATGAATTATGAGTCAATCAGTTGATCGTTTTGCTTGGTTATTTTTTAATATTAGCCAAAGCTGACACTGATAGAGAAGTAAAGACAGAAACAACCGTGGTTATTAAAGGTGAAAGGAAGCAATGTAGATGTTCCTCTAAGTACTTATTATTTAGGACAATCTATCTATTATATTTGTATATTTGATTTCTAAGTACATCTTGCAATGCCAGTGCAGCACTTTAAAATGAATCAAAGCAAATGGAAATCAGCTAGATTGAATTCACTTGAGACAAAGAGTGAGACAGGTAACGGGAGGGAGGTAATTTGATAAACGCAGAGACAGAGGAAGACGGACAACAAGAAATTGACAGAGTGGAGCAGAAAGAAACAAAATGACAAATTGAGTGAGGACAAATAAACTGTCTCAGAGAGATTGAGGGAGTGTATGAGAGAGAGAGAGCAGGATGAAGGTTATGCTCCTGGTTCTGCTTGGTTTTCTTTCACTCAGTGATGTTGCTGACAGTGTTTTCCAGGGTCAGGGACAACAGAATGGAAGCTGTACAGTGTAGCTTCAACGCGCGTGTGTGTTTGACCGTTGTTTAAAATAATGTTACATCGCCTCCTTGGCTTAACATGAAGCGATGACCATGATGCGTTTGATTTTTGTTCCTACCAGCAGTAAAGTTTCTTTGCACCTTGGTTTAAATATAAAAAATACATTTAAAAAAAACACTCACATGGCCTTATATTTTGATATCAGTAGTAGGTGTTTGCCTGCTTTACAAAGTGAATGACGACTCTAAGTAAAACAAAGAAAGGAAGAATCGGGCAAATGTAACTTGATGACCTTTAGATAATCTTGCACTTTCTGTTTTTCCCCAGGATAACTAAACAACTGCCTGTGGTGTGTTGTGTGTCTGAGCTCTTGTGTACATCTATCTGATTCTGTCACGTCGGATAATGTCACCTTATTACACACTTTGATCAGCGTTACCCCCTGAGATCTCTTGTGTTTTCAGCCTTGCAGGGAAACCCCAGAAGTGTGTGTAGTAGTCTTGTCTTTGAATGCTGTCATGTTACACTTGTTAATCACCGCAGCGCTGTGTGTGTTTGTGTGCATGTGAAAGTCTAAGAGAGGGAGAAAGACACAGTTAATATTGTCAGCACACACAGCCCATTATGATAATTGAAGCTTTCAGTGAATACTGCTGCCAAGTTTTCAGGCAGATGGCAACTGGCTGTGAAAAGAGAAACAATGTAAATTATTTATTTATTTTTTTAATCCTCCAAGCACTTAAAATTAGCCTCGAATGTTTTAGGACTCTTCTATAATCACAGTGGTATCGTTGTAATGATGTTAATAAAAGTTGAGATACCGTCCTAGGACGGTCGTTTGGCATGTTTACAATATAATGTTTGCTGTTTGACCACGGTTCACAAGAATTTTACCCAATAGTTACCCATCTGAAGGTAAAACACACCAAACTTTGCTTTAAAAAATTGAATTTCAATTATGTTTCTGTTGTGACTTCTTTGCTTAATTATGTGGATTACTTTGTATAATGCATTGTTGTTGCAAAGGAAGAGACGAGATGCAAAAAAAAAATCTTTTATTTTGAATGTTTATTTTTATATTTATCTTTTTTTTTTTATTATTGGACTGTAAATCTATGTGAAGCACCTCAGTAAAACTCCTCTAGGAAAAAATAGGAAGAAAAAAGTGAGAAGACACAAAGAAAGACAGTGAAGACACTAAAGAAAATCAGGAAAAATGGTACATATTTGTCTTCTTTTTTTCATTTTTGTACTTTGGTTTAAAAAAACAATTCTTCCATGTTTCTTCTAGTTTCTTTGACTGATTCAGCAGATGACTTTGTATAATATGTGATGCAAAAATCTTGTATTGACTGGAAGCCTATGTGATGCACTTAAAACTCCTCTAAGAGAAAATATCAGTGAAAATAGCAAAAAGAAGACACGAAAGAGAGACTAAATATTACGACCATGATGTTCGATTGACCTGGGGCTTAAGATCCCTAACATCCATCCTGAGCTGTGGGCGCACACACATACTATATATATATATATATTTATATATAATGCCTCTTTTTTAAAGAATTCTATTCTCGTGAGTGTCCTTAGATCTAGCCAGATAGTAAACATTTCACACACACACACAATGTCCACTGTAGCACACTATGGCATGTAACAGTCACCTTGGGATGTATTTGCCCACAGCGACTCCCGGAGCATGGTGGAGCATGTGTTACAAGATGACAGACGTCTGGTAGGATGTCAAATTTAAAGGAGGGGAGAGAGGGTATAGTGGCGGATGAAAACACACTCCTATTAATGGCAGACGTGATAAAAAATTTGGAGTTAAGGGATTAAAAAAAGAGTGACAAAAATGAGGAAATAGGACACTCTCAGATTGAGAGAGCAGGAGCTGTAAGAAGAAAACAGCACAGTGGAAGTGGAAAAGGACTAAACACAAGGAAACCGAGGGGACACAACAAATATGTCTAAAAAAAAAGCGTAGGAAAGCATATTTTATACCAAGCCACAAACATCAGTGTGGCTCTCTTTGATTTTTACCTCCAGCTGGTTACTTAACAAGAATGTGCAAGGATCAGTGCATGTGTTTGCATCTACCTGCACTTATTGTTTTGCCATTTACAATTAAAGTTGAATTACACCGCAATTACCCTAATGGTAATTAGCTGTGAGAAGAGAAACAATAAGTATACTTCCTTAAAGGCTGCATTTGATTTGGTGTCAAAGCAGTGTAGAAATAAAAGACACTTTACACGTCCTCGGTTTTCTCCACCTCTGCATAACCATATTAGTGTTGCTGCTGATCTGCTTCCACGAGTTATCGATTTTGACCATTTGTCAACGTTCCGACAGCCTAATCAGGACTGCTGCCAGCTCTGGTCCGAAGAATTTAGTTGTTTTGCGCAAACTTGGATCTAGTCTCCTCCCACTGGCTCAACACTCATCTGGGGTCCTGCAAAGACCTGGGGCTTAAATGTATCAATGCATGGGTCAATATCAGCGGCTATTATTCTTTTTTTTTGTCAACGCTAAAATAGATTTTTTCTGTGCAACAAGAGTGGCTCAAGAATGATAGCATTGTCACAAAGATACAAAGTTAGCCACATTAAGAGCCAGACAGATGCACAAAAGGAATACAGCAACAACGTTATGAAGCACTAATATATACCTAACAACCAGATTTTGTTCACTGATAAATATGCATGTTATTGTCCCTTAACCCCACCTCAGTTGCAAATATAGGCAAACCCCTTATCTAAATGTCAGTGTCACGCGTAGACAGTAATTATCAGCGTAAAAACATGGCTGCCTGTGTATTTGTGCATGTTAACAGAGATCGAACGGGGAGGCTGCGGTGATCCCGGGGTCCCGGCATTTGGCCGTCGTAGCGGTGATCGCTTTCAACATGGTGACGTGTTGACCTTCTTTTGCCAGTCAGCTTTTGAACTAGTGGGGGAAAGGAGCATCACATGTCAACACAACAACCAGTGGTCTGGAAATAAACCCAGCTGTGTCTGTAAGTAAACCTATCTATCTATCTATCTATCTATCTATCTATCTATCTATCTATCTATCTATCTATCTATCTATCTATCTATCTA
>JAPQRN010000018.1:28673263-28699438 GCA_037367275.1 Coranthus polyacanthus | reverse complement strand
TATCTATCTATCTATCTATCTATCTATCTATCTATCTATCTATCTATCTATCTATCTATCTATCTATCTATCTATCGTATTTCAGTCTGTTTTCACTAAATAACTTCTCTGTTTCTTTCACTCTTTTCGTTGCTCCCTCCTTCTTTTCTTCCCTCTGCTTTTTAGTCTCATGTTTCTTCAACTTCACGGCTCCATCAGGGACCATACTGTCTCCTAACTATCCAGAAGAATATGGGAACAACCTTAACTGTGTGTGGTTGATTATCTCTGAACCGGGGAGCCGCATCCATCTGCTCTTCTCTGACTTTGACCTTGAGCCACAGTTTGACTGGTTGGTTGTCAAAGACGAAGGTGAATATATCTTAGTATTTTTTATAAATCTAAGTTCCTATGCATTTTGGAGGATTTAAATCATACCCTCTGAGTAACACTTGGATTTGCAAAATATGCAGTTTTTGGGAAAACTTTCCCCGTTTGATATATGGATGAGATTTGTCAGCTTAGTCTGCATCAGTTAGTAAAGCGACATGCAGATGGTTTTGATGAATGGTCGGCTGTCAGACTGGATGGACTGATGAATGGATGGATAGTTTGTATTGTTTCAACATGTAGCACTTCGAGCACATATCATTTCAACACATCATTTTGCACTCCACACAGAACACAGAGCAATTAGATTCCCCCACTCCATTGTAATAAATGTTACTGATTGAAACTAAATCAACAAAAGCCGTGGTGGTTTGACTGGTCATTAAGGATGAAGGTTAATTGACTGGCTGTAAACCAGTCCCACTGCAGAGATTTTTTGTGTGGCAGTATTTGGAAAATAATTGCAAGACAATTAGTGCTGTTGCACTGGGTAAAGTGAAATTAAAGTTGCTGCTTCAGTGTATTCTCATATTTTCCACCTGTGTCATGTAAACTACATTCTTACGTGTGCATTTCAGAAACTAAGGTAGCTTTTAAAACTAACACTGTTTAATGTTTCAATTGGTTTTCCTCCCAGGTATGATTTTATGTAGGTTTTCGTACAATTTATCAATTGTACATGAGTGTGGACCAAAACAGCCAGTTAAGCCATGCAGGTGTATGAACATCAGCCTCGGGATGTTCTTTCTCTGTTCACTTCCTCACTCCTGGCCCAGACGCATCTAACCGGAAAGAGAAGGGAATGGGCTCATGTTAGTTTTAGTGATGTTTTTCATTTCACTTGGATCTTAATATGAATCACTGATTAGATGAGAATAGCTTTGAGAAGAAAATGGGAAGTATTTGGAGAACATCTACTTCTTTAGTGTTGACTGACAGCTATTGTCTAATATTATGCCCTCTGTCTATATTGAAATGTAAAACATTCACATTTTCTGACCCCAGGTGTGTCATTATGGCTTTTTAAGAGCTCAGAAGTAGAATAAGAGGTGAAGGGAAAATGAATATTGCATCCCTGTGCCGCAAGATTAAAGTTTCTTTGCTTCACAGAAACCCAACAGCTTTCCATTCACCAACGTCATGTATGACCTTGACATTTATGACTTTGTTGTCTTTGTTTTCCTGGATATCTTTTATGGATTATCCACGTTCAAAAACAACAAAAAGAAATGACAAGCTAAACTGCACAGATCCCCCACAGTAACAGAATAAAATTTAGCCTAAAAACTTAAAGGTACACTCCCACTAAGTATAAAAAGGGTTGGCATAATCCAAACGCTATTGTTGTCAGCTAATACATTATGAGAGAATATAGTCATAAGCTGTTAAAAAGGCTTTTGTCTAAATCTCTTCTTTTAGATAAGACAACATTAAGATCTTGCCTGTCTTTGAGCTTTTGTCACATTGACACTCTTTCTACTCCTGGTCTCCTGAATAACAATACAATAATGAATAAGTTAAATAGCTTTTTGGTTGCCAAAGAACAAAGAGACTGGCACTTTGCATCTCTGTCCCTGTATAGCTTATTTTAGTCTAGGTGCCTGGATTCTCAAACTAAGCTCTTTACTTTTCTTTAGAAGATGTGAATTTTGCTTCAGCATATGTTACATCACAGAAACAAGTATATGCAACAGCACCTGTGAAAATACATGTGACCAAAACAAAAACGGGCCATCAAATTATTGTCTATATAGGAGCCCTCAGTGTACGTGCGTGGTAAAACTTTGCCTGTATAATTACCACTACACACCGTCTCCTTTTTTTGCATTTCTGCATTGAGTCTAACATGTATTGTTTTAGTTGCGCCAAAGCACTTAAGTTGTGCATACAAATAAATGATAAGCTCCAGCTGACATTTATAATTATCAGTCAAACTCAAATTTCCAATCGCATTCGCTCAGGACAATCAGGCTGTTTTCATAATCTCACACTGCCGCAGCTGCCGGTTAATCTGTATATTCCTACCTGTTTGATTTATTCATTCAACACCTCAGCCATCTCGTGTTCTAGCTTCTTATTACCATATTTGGGGATGGCATTTCATTCCTTATGCATTATGTATTTTCCATATCTCACTGATATTGGCCTGCTGGGTTCTGTTCTATGTAGCCCTTCAGGGTTTTATTGTGCCCCCCACTGAATCTGGTGCTGCTTGTTGGATCATTGGGGGAGCACCCTCAAGAGCAAAGTGTATTCTGCTAAACAAAAGTGTGTAGCCATTTGTTGCGGTAAATGGCCCTATGCTGTGACACAAATGTCTCATATAGAAATGAGGTGATGCATGGTTACAGCTGTACTGGCCAGGGAGGGGGGAGGTATAATGTTTTCTGGACCATTTAATTGGTATACAGTGAATCCTTTAATAGCTATAGAGTGAAGCCTTAATGCCGGAGCATACCTTAACATAGCAGCTAGATTCAGCCATTCATTGTAATCATGTACCCCCGAGGGAATAATGGATACTTTGAACAAGATAATGCTCGCTGCCATAGTAAGGGAAGTGTCCAGGAATGCACGATTCAAGACACGTTCAGGTAAAATAACGGTAATGAGCTGGACATCAAAATCCCCTGATGTCAGTCTCTGTGATTCCCTCACATTCCTCATCTGCAGAGAGTCTAGATCTAGTCCTAAGCTATAGGCAGTTGTGTGAAACAGTGAATTCTGTTCTGTTTCCTTTGATGCCAGAACCATGCAGGGACATCATGTGCCGTCTTAGGTGGTCTTATGCTATACCGAACACAGGTCTTTATTTTTCCTGTTTACCATTTCTGTGGCAGCAGCAGATCATTTAAATCTAGGTATCAGACAGAAAAAATCCTGTTTGATTGTCAATTTCTCTGTGACAACCGCGTGGTAGAAGAAATCTGGGACTAATATCATCATAACAATTGTAGGACTTTTTATATACCATGTTACTATTTTTGATAAAATTACAACAGGCAGAAAGAAAGTCCGTCCAGCTTTGCAAGAGTGTAAATAAAAAACAACAAAATATGCACCTCTTTTCTGTTTTAGGTCTGTCTGAGCCAACAACCTTTGGGACCTTCTCAGGAAAAGATGTCCCGTCACAGATCGCCTCAAATGGACACATCATGAGACTGGAATTTCAATCTGATCATTCTAATACGGGAAAAGGCTTCAATATCAGCTATACCAGTACGTGTTATCTGTCTATCGGCGTACCTATCTGTCTAAAAGTGATTATCTGCACAAGAGCAATTTCCATCACGGTGGTCACAATGTTAAGTGATGTAAATTTCAGGATGCTCAATCTTAGAGGGTCATTCACTTCAGTCTAACACAGCCAAAGTATTCAACAATAACTGCCTCAGTCCTGTTATTACAGAATCAAAAGCACTAAAGTAAAAATACATCTAAAACGGCTGTAAAATCCTTACATGTTGTGGCTTCAGTTTCGTATGGCTGAGTACCTGTTACCTGCAGTGATTCAGTCCAATGTCAGCGTATTTCTACAGCATTTGATTGATGGACTCATGACAGATCACTGCTGGCCTTATCACATATCAAAGCATCCTACAATTCAAATCAGAGGAAGTAACGTGTAAGTTGACAAGATGAAGCTTAAACATTTGGGAGTGATTAAACATGCCAGAAGTGTCTCCAAACACATCAAATACCAAGTAGCAAAAAATGACTAATACTTCCACGACTACTTCAGCAGCACTCATGCTTTCCTAGTTAAGCTTGTCCCAATGTAAACTTTGAACCTGCCACTGCATGCGATACTGTATGTCTGCTTTAAGCTGAGTTCTGCATGACTACTTTTGATGGATTCTTTGTGATTTGCATGCGTTTTGCACTATTTCACACAGCGCCTCCTAAATGACCTTGTCTCTGACTTTTCCTTTTGAAGTGTCATTTGATAAATGAAATACAGAGTGTTTTTTCATCTCTTCATAGCCACAGCATATTAAATAAAAGTCCTATCTATGAAAATCCTATCTATAATCCTAATGTAAACAAACTTTTTCTCTGTAGTCTTCACACTGAAATGTTTGTTGCGCCATTATGCAAAAATATGCCATTGCAATCCTTTTTAAATGCTGCACATTTCAGCAGGTATTTGGGACTACTAAAAAACTAATCTTTTTGTACCACTTGTCTTCCTGCATATTAAATCCTACAAACTGTATTCTTTAATGCGACCTGTAAAACAACTATACTGTGTGCCCTAGTTGGATGCCACAGACAAATGTTTACTGACTGCCTGCACGGTGATATGGTTTTTTTTTTAGGGTGAAACTTTCTGAGAGTGAAATGAAGCATCTTTGTTCTATATCAGTAATTTGATGTATTACTGTTTGAATGCATAGAGTCGCTGTAGGTTTTGTTGCATAAATGTGTATCCGCATGAATATTGCTTATATTCCTTTCAAATCACTGCCTTATATTTAACTCTTACTGTAATAATTCATGTTGCTTGTGCTGAACTGTGCTGCAGCCAATCAGCATTGTGCATTACTCCAAATTTGCTGCTGGAACAAGTGGTGATTACACACCACACACTACACTAGAATTGCAAAGTGTTGATTGCTAATAGCCACTGACATCCCTGCACCTTATTTCCTGCTGTGGTACTTTCCAAGTCACCAAGATGCAAGCACAAAAGAACAACTTAGTATCACAATGCCCATATAAACCTAGCCCAGTGTACGTGCAGCTTTGGAAATAATTACTGGATCACTTGTGAATTTTCAGTTTCAGATTTTTCAACATCAGATGTTCTTAATCTGTATGTTACTTTTTATTGAGAAAATTGGGTTTTTGTTGTCATTCATTTAAATACAGCTTATTTCTTTATTTCATTTGTAAAGCAATCATGTGTGGTTTGCCAGATGTTTGACATACATTTGCACCTTGATGGCCTTACAAGTTACATTTATGACAAATGTTGACTTTTGAATACTTTGTCACAGTGGACTAATCATTTTCAAAGCTGTATATATATATAGATGGTATAAAGATGGACGATGAGATGCCTCTTCCAGTCGTCATGGAAAAAGTGAAGCCAAAATCTTGACGTTTCGGGAGCTGACTTGTTGCTTCTGTGACACAATTTGTCGGAGCCCACCTGATCCGTATCCTCCCTGTTTGTCGAATGCAATCTCGACAGTGATTGACAGATTAACAGAATTTGAGAAAAATTAATACATTTTATTTTTGAAGTCCCATTGATTAACGTTGAATGGGCGGAGTTATGATCTTTCTACAGGCAGCCACCAGGGGGTGATAGAGTTTTGGCAAACTGTCACTGTCACTACACATCTTTACATACAGTCTGTGTTATTACTACCATTCCTCTGTTGTTCCTCTTTTTATCTCTTTTTCTTTCTCTCTCTGGTCTCATTTCCTCTCCATCAGTAGCTAATCAACCTGAGACATGTCCAATCACTAGGGGTGTGCTCTGGGAGGGATCAGGTTAATCTCTGGAATGTGGATAATATAAGCTAAACATGACAGGGTTGAATCCACGTGAAGATAATTCCATTCCCATATTTCCATATCAGTGGAGATGTCACATTCACTGACAGTGATACAGCAATGGTTTGCAAAGTTTTTTTTCTCTGGCAGCATTCATATCCAGGTATTGAAATGCCAAGTCACATTATTTAGATCAGAAAATAGGCGTGTATTTTCAACAGCGCTACTGACTTTACTGTACCTTTGTTTTCTGTAAATGTGTGTTTCATCTAATTTGATTCCAGTCGAATTTCTCTTTCTCTGTACTGTTTGACTCTGTGTCGAAAGTATATTTATGATTAAACAATAAATATACTCCTTCTTTTTGTAAGTTTTGTTCTGTTGTTGTCTCTCTGTAGCATTTGGTCAGAATGAATGTCACGATCCAGGGGTTCCTGTCAACGGTCAGAGGTATGGAGACCAGTTTCAGCTCGGCAGCTCTGTGGCTTTCCGCTGTGATCAAGGATTCATTAGGACACAGGTACAGGATTATATTATTTGTAGTATTGATTGTTAATTAGCTTTCTTAGTGGTATTATTATATCGTAGTATGTGTAATAGCATACAAACTAAAATGGGTAGCACATATTTAATACATATGATATTTTCAGGGGTCAGATCAGGTCACTTGCATCATCCAGGATGGAAATGTTGTTTGGTCGGCTGCTGTGCCTCGCTGTGAAGGTAAATATATCCCACACATAGAAATACATACATAAACTGTTTACTGTACACGTTAGCAATGGGTAATCACCTCAACATTTTCTACTTTCCGGGTTATAAGGTGACAAAGCATTCAGCTATTTGGCTCTTACTGTGCTGCTTCGGTGTGTTCATGCACCTTAGAAAATATATAAATTCCTCTTCTAATTGCTTTAGCCTCAAGCCTCCCCACTCTTACTCAGCCTGTTTGCATGCATCTTTCTCTCTCAACAATAATCTTAAATGAGATTGGCACAAGTTCTGCTGAAACTCATTCAGTGAGACGCATTCATTATATGCAGACGTTAATATACTGAGATGTATCCATAGCGTGCAGATAAGCTAAAACGTGGGAGCAATAATAAAGGCACGGAGAATGTACAATTATTTCAACACTTTTTGGCAAATGGCAACCACTACCCTGTGTGTATTGGTACATCTTTTTTTCATTCCTTTCCATCTTCAACTGCCAAAATGAAATTATCAAATGTTTCCTGTTGTTAATAAGCCGGATGGAGTTGGAGTATTAAAATCAATAGGGTTTTCACTTTATTATATATGGGGTATGAGAAAATATTATCCTTCCCACTGGACAGGGAAGGATAATTATGTTTCATTTCTAAAATGATTCTCTATTATGGAGCTGCCTAGGTATGCACAAAAGGAGTAACAGGAGACACCTAAAGGATTACTTACTTACTTACTGAAAGTCTAGAGTTATGAGAGCAATAGGGTAAAGGTGCTATTGAGTTCAATTCAAATGTATTTATATAGTGCCAATCACAAAACATGATTATCTCAAAGCACTTCACAAATTCAGATTGAGACTATACAGAGAAAAAAACAGCAAATCCTCCAAGAGCAAGCCCAGGGCGACAGCGGGAAGGAAAAACTCCTTTTACCGAAGAAAAAAAAAAAAACCTCCAACAGAACCGGGCTTTAGGTAGGCGGCCATGTGCCTCGACCGGCTGGGGTTAGAGGAAAGAGAAGAGAGGGGAAAAAAAGCATAGAGAAAGAACAACAAACAACACAGACACTGGAGGAAACACTGGGCAGGTTGGAACTGAGAACCACACATCAGGGACGTACAGATCCAGATCCAGAGATACCTGTAGAAATGAGCAGGAAGAGAGAGGAGGAAAAAACACAAAACTACGGGAAAGGGAGGACACAAAGTTAATAACATGTAATGGAGACATGTATAATACACTGAGAGGGAGACAGAGAGACAGAAAGACATGGAGACAGGAGGAGAGATGCATCACTGTCCCTCGGCAGACTAAGACTATAGACTAAAACTAAGGGATGGTTCAGGGTCACCTGAGCCAACCCTAACTATATAATTTGCCAAAAAGGAAAGTTTTAAGTTGTCTTAAAAGTAGAGAGCGCGTCTGTCTCCTGGACCCAAACTGGGAACTGGTTCCACAGGAGAGGAGCTTGATAACTGAAGGCTCTGCCTCCCGGTCTAGATTTAAAAACTCTGGGAACAACAAGTAAACCAGCACTCTGAGAATGAAGTGTTCGGTTTGGAATATACGGTTCTATGTGGTCTTTGATATACGATGGAGCTTTATTGTTAAGGGCTTTGTACGTTAGCAGTAGGATCTTAAATTCAATTCTAGATTTTACAGGAAGCCAATGAAGAGAAGCCAATATTGGAGAAATATGGTCCCTTTTTCTGACTCCCGTTAGTACTTGTGCCAGAGCATTTTGAATTATCTGGAGGCCTTTTTAGGGAGTTATTTGGACATACTGAGAGTAACGACTTATAGTAGTCTAGCCTGGAAGTGACAAATGCATGGACTAGATATTAGTTTAATATGTGTCAAAAAACAACTCACAGATGCACTGGATGCCAGAGAAATGTCGTCCAGGTTAAGTATATTGTTAGAGAGTGGATTTCTTAGATTCTTTGGACCAATTATAATAATTTCAGTTTTGTCTGAATTTAGGAGAAGGAAATTTCACGTCATCCAGGTCTTTATGTCTGTGAGACATGCTTGGAGTTTTACTAGCTGATTTGCTTCGTCCGCTTTCATAGATAAATAAAGCTGTTTGTCATAACAGCATAACAGTGGAAACATATGCCATTTTTCCTCATAATATCACCTAACGGTAGCATGTATAGAGTAAAAGGACTCGGTCCAAGCACAGACCCCTGTGGAACGCCATGACTAGCCTTAGTTTGGGTGGGTGACGAAACATTAACATGTACAAATTGGGATCTTTCTGAAGAATATGATTTAAACCTGTCTAGTGCGGTAGCTTTAATCCTAATAGAATGTTCTAATCTCTGTAATGAAATGTTATGAACAATCGTATCAAATGCAGTGCTTAGATCAAGGACAAGTGTAGAAATAAGTCCATCGTCTGATGCTACTAAAAGATCATTAGTGACTTTCACCAGTGCTGTCTCAGTGCTATGGTGTTGCCATCAATGTGAGATGTATTAAATAAGTATTGAGTAAGAAAAGTATTAAGAATGAGACAGAAAGGCCTTAGCAAAATATATACTGGAGAAGGAACAACATAAAAAAAATCATCCCAAGGGTTAGTTTTCTTTAAATCTGCTTGTCCACCTCTTTTCTTAGTTGCTCTTTGCTAACAACCTCAAAATTAACCTGAAAATATCATTTGTTTTTCACCGATATAAAATGTAACTAAACAAAAGCTATATCTTATATTTCCAGGTGCAATAATTCGGATACAGGGACTCAGAAATTAGAATTAAGATGTGGCAGCTTTTGCGCCTGCAGCTCTTCAGAGTTTCAGAGGAATAAGGAGCCATATTTTTGGCATCATTTGACACATAAATATTCTTGATTTCCCCTATAAATTATCATGCTATAATTGTTTTGGCCTTTTTCAAACACGAGCAACTCAAAATTGTTTACAATAGCAGAAAATTGGCAGCGCATAATTTCTGAAGGTAAATGTTTATGTATGAAATCTACAAATTCATAATGGATTAGAGAGTTAAAATAAATTGAACGGTTGATGAGTATGCTAACTGTGAGTGTTGTGCTCATGCCATAACACTATTACAAGAAGAAATGATTAATTCCTCTAACTCTCTGTCTGCGGTTACATCTTTATTTGACTGTAGCTCCTTGTGGAGGCCACCTCACAGCTCCTACTGGGGTTCTGCTGTCTCCTGGTTGGCCGTCCTTCTATAAAGATTCTCTGAGCTGCCAGTGGGTGATTGAAGCACAGTCAGACCATGCTGTTAAGATACACTTTGACAGGTGAGTTATTTGGTTATGTATGTACTAAGGTATGTTTTGTAAGATTAAATTTACTCATCAAGTTGTCCTATTATAAGATTTGAATTGCACAAGAGAAATGAAGTACATTGCCCTCTACTAGGTTAATGAATTAGTCTGTCATTTAAGCTGTCAGTCTCTTAGTTGGCATATTTTTCTGAAACTTACTCGGTGATAAATGTATGTGGTTGCAGCAGTTAGTGATTAATGTTGCCATTTTATACTTCTTTTCTGGAAACAAGCCACGAACAGATGCAGCGTAGCTTGAAATTGCTACAGCTGAAATTTATCTTTTTGGGAGTGATGAAAAGGCCAAGTTATCTTCCCCTTTGAGGCATGTCATTTGTGTAGGAATCAGCATTTGCATTGCACGGAAATATCTTGTACAGAAGCTGTTCAGTTAGCTGGTTAGAAAACTACATTTCCTACCTTGAATGCATGCAGTACTGTATGTTTTCCAACCGATCAAGTAGGTATGCCTAAATCATTAAGTAATCGATGGCTTTTGTAAACAGAAAAAGTGTAGAATCGCAAGAATCAAAGTCAGATCAGAACGCAGCTAGAGGGGAAAGTGAGTAATAAGTGAATTATTTGTTCAGCTATTAGTTCCACAAGAAAGTTATGTGGTTATTAAAGTTGAGTTATTTAAATAAGCAGGCAGAATGCGACAGCCAATCACTGTAACTTACTTAGCCTGTTGTCAGACAGGTTGTCACTGTGTTCTGTGTCTTTAGTGGGTGACTTAAAAAATAATTAACATTGCTGCCAAGTCCTATTTTTGAATAAACTTTCGTTTATTATTGTTACATCATTTGCTGCTGATTATAAACAAATGTTTGCTGTTGGTTACATTCCATAAGCCTTTGTTTGAATTAGTCCGCACACAGATTATGAGATGCCACTCATATAGATGTTATCATTGTATATGTCATTATTGTGTATCTTTTGTGTGTCTTTATGAAGGTTTCAGACTGAGGTCAACTATGACACACTGGAAATCAGGGATGGTCCCTCAGGCTCTTCTCCCCTGATTGGTGAATACCATGGTACCCAAGCACCTCATTTCCTGATTTCCACTTCCAACTTCCTGTTCCTGTTGTTCACAACTGACAACAGCCGCTCTGCCGCAGGCTTCAGTATCAGATATGAAAGTAAGGCCGATTGACTGACTGATAATACATGTTTAGTAGATACTTGATTTTTTTTGAGTTCATAAACAAAAAAACAATATTTTGCTTTTATGTTCCCTGAAGAAAAAATGTCACACACACACTCACTACCAGGACTTTATGCTTCCATGATGTGACTTTCAGGTGTGAAAATGGAGTCAGACTCTTGTCTCGATCCCGGCATCCCAGTCAATGGTCGTCGCCACGGGAGCAGCTTCTCTATTGGTTCGCGAGTCTCATTTACGTGTGACCCAGGATACACACTGAGTGATCAGGAGCCGATTGTTTGTGAGCAGAATCATCAGTGGAGTCACGCTCTTCCTAGTTGCGATGGTAACTATCCGTCCTTTCTTTCACTCTAGTCCATTTTACATATAGTCTACATTGGGCTTTTGTACCCTGCTCAAACAGCAAGAGGTGTGTGACTCATTCAGTTGTTTAAATGCAACGTGGTTTTCATAGTTTTACTAAACAGATCAAGTCAGAAAATCTTCAATAAAATTAGACAAAGCTGGTCAGTATGACTGGTTGATATTTTGCCTTAGAGGACAAAACCGCTTCTTTACATTGAAGCTGTTAAAGAAAACAGCTGAAAGTTGTATCAGGTAAATAAACCTGTTATAGATGCTATACTAAAGATTATGCTGAGAAACAGAATCTAATGGACATAAATAAGGGGTCTGATTAACAATTGTAAGCTCTGGAAGCTTTATTAGTTACTATGCTGTCTGTTGGTTAAAGAAATACAGCATTATGAAATGAGATGAAATAGCATCATCCGTTACAAAAGTTAAACAACCAATGATTAAAAGATGAGGATTTTGTGAATCTAAAACTACATTAAATTGCCTCTTGAGCTTGAAACCAGAGCAATCTTGCTATGAGCATTGCCAACCACTTCCTATCCTCCTTTTGGTTTTTTAGATGAGCTTTGGGCATAATCAAAAGGAGCAAATTAATTTTAGTTCTTAAAACAAGTAAATAATTTAAAGAGTAGTGAAATTATATTAAACAATGCTATTCCAAGTCATCTGCTGTTTTATATGTCATTAGATGGCACAGGCAGCCATAGTGAAAATTGTACTCAAGAGCAAACACGACCACGACAGAGAAAGATAGACGTTAATGCTCAGCGATGTTACTCTGGTCAACGGGCTCTACTGAGACAGATGCTCAGTGGCTTCACCCGGGCCTTTCATTCAACGTTTGGACATGGCTCATGCTACCATGGGAGATGAATACACAGCATTTGATTCAATCTGCCGATTGAAAAGAATCCAATTTGAAAGGCAAAGTCAGGATGTCTCAACTTGGGATTGAGTTCATATAGAGGCAATCTTTGTCACAGTACCAGCCATATAACATAAGCAGTTTTAAGGGCTGCTGTGACATTTTCAATTTTCAGCCAAGTATGCCATCTCACCAGACAGCTGTCACATTACAAGACACACTATTTCAGAACGCCACTTTTCTCAAATAGCTTTGACTAAAATATTTTGTCGTGATCTGTTTTCAGAGGAGATTGCAGAATTGCGATTGTCAAGTATATATTAGCAAGTTTGGTCTGATTATTATCATCACTACCTGCTCAGGTTCTTTACTCTTTCCTACTTTTGCACACATTTCTTTGTGCACCTCACTTCAAATCAAGGGAGAAAGGAATTCACCTTTAAAAACTCCCACAGCCATGCAGAAAGCAACTCAATACAAACCCCCGCACAGATTAATGACAGTGGTCTTATTTACAATGCAGCCTCAGAGGCACAGTTAACATTTCAAGAGGAAAAGTCAGGCTTCTTTCCTCTGCTGTACATACTGCATTATGAAGCCACCAAATTCAGTATTTTGACAATAATGTGTCTAAAAGAAACAAACAAAGGAGACATGTAGTCCTCCCGCAGGCATGCAGAGCCCATTTCCTCTCAGTAATGCCACACTGTGTGCTGCACCCAAACTGCTCATCTTATTCCTGCAGGTCAGCTAAATTGCCAAACCGATAATACAGAACAGTGGCTGCTCTTTTCTGTGTCGGGGAGAATATCGAAGGAACACTGTGACATTTTAAGGCTTCCAACTGGGGCCAAGTCAGCAACTTGTTAGAAGTGACCAAAATCACAGTATCCCTTTTAGTAAAAAAAAAAAAAACTGACCCAGTAAAAGAAGCATAATTGAAAGCATCCAGAACACTGTATTTCTCCACTTACCTTTCCTCTCTTTGAGAAAAGGAGGTATATCTTCTTATATCTTTCTCCGTCAGCATTCACATCTCATGGTTCAGCTCTCATAACTGACAGCCGCCAGACTTTGATTTTCCCTCAGATTTTTGTTAGATGCATGAATAGTCTTTCTTTCTGTCTTATTCTTTTGTTTTTTTCCTCACATTGTTATACAGCTCACACTTTCTCACACACCTACATTAACAGTCTGTCTCTATTTCTTCGCAGAGATCATTCACATACACATGTGCTCTCACACACAATAGATACGCTATGCACGCCCAGACATGAACACGTGCCTCCCTCAACAAGGGTCATTTAGTCAGACGGTGTCCTACTTTTAGCTAAATCCTGGTGGGAGGGTGAAATACTGGTTACTGCGCTGGTTACCACAACGCACACATGACAGCCAGTTAGAAGAACGCGGATCTAATCGGAGCTACTCAGCTCACTTCCAGTTGTGATGAAATACCATATGAAATGAGATGAGAGGGAACGGCACTGATAGACAGAGAAACAGGAACACTGAGGTCGAGATAGAACAGATTCAAGATTCACTTTATTGTCCCACATTGTAAGAAGTTTGGCTTGGGCTGTGTTGCTGTATCAATAAAAACCATTAAGAAACATTCCACGTACATAAAAGACACAGTAATACAACTGCAGGGAACAAGGAAAGGCATATCTAAAAACACAATAACCAAAACACTACAGTACAAAAAAACTGTCATACAGACAAAAGTGCAAAATCCATGCATATACATATAGAAATAGAGCTCCGTTGGTTTTTTATATCGGTTCTGTCCTTAATTCATAATTCTTCCCCCAGCATTTAAACATTTTATTGAGACAGGGACAAAAGAGTTTTTAAATCTATTCAAATGACAGAGTTGCATTCCAAACCTGGTAGTAGCTGGTGCGCAGTGTGTACCACGTGAGATGGGTCAAATGAGGATAGAAAAAAGAAAAACACACACTGCATTTAACACAAACAAAACACTAAGGAGACAGCAGCATGGCAGCAGAAAGCAGCTCTCAACAAACACATGAGATTAACAAAAAAATAAGTCAATCTTCAACAATCTCTTCATAGTAAATCAAAATACGAAATAGTCTGCGTTTTAAGAGTTAAAAATGGATTTAGTCTATATAATCCTATATATACATATATACATACATACATAAAATCCTGAACAATCTGAGAGGTAGGGACGTTAGCGGTGAAGAAAACCTGACATAGCAGAGCACTTGACAAGCACCTTGAAGCACTTTAATCGAATTAGATTTAACTGAATTGAGCTGAATAGAATTGAAAGTGATAGAGGCACAGCGAGAAAGAAACAAAGAGTCAATATATTATCTTAGTTGAAGAGTCTTTAATGCATTGCAAGCACTCTTTTACTCTCCATTACGTTACTATAGTATTTCCATTCTCCTCTGTCCCAAATGAGTTTGTCCTGTTCCATATCAGTGGTTCGACTCTGTGTGGAGGCTAGGTGTCTGATAACACACACTAAACTCATCCTTCAACAAACCCGTCTCTTGTCCCCTGTCACATTTTTTTGTTCCTCTGTTTCTCTTTGTCTCTGTGTTAAGTGCATCTCTGTCCTACGCCCTCTGTTTATTATCTCTTTCTGGATGTCTTCAGAAGCTGTAGTTTTTTTTTCTGCAGTTCTTTTATATTCCTGCAAAAGTTCGGCCCTTCTTTGTAACGGTCAAATGTGGTGAAAGCAACATGTACTCTGTATTGTATGGTGTATATGCTGTATGCCATGGGTTAGGGCGCGGCAATCTGGCCAGAAGATCATATGAGGATCTTTTGAGGTAGAATCACGATCCATGATCTGAATCACAATTTTCTCACCTCTTATAAAATGTAGGCAAGTTACAACCAACTCTAGTGTTCTCTGTTTTCTGGAGGCTTAGGGTGTGTGTGATGGCTTTGTGTTGTTGTTGTTGTTGGACTAGAAACGCAGACTGTGCCAGACTGTGGCGGCCTAGTTTGTCCCGCCGGAGTTTTATAATGAATCAAAAACGTTTTTACACTCTAACATAACTCTAAAGCATCTGTGTAAATCAGAGTCAGCACATCTGAGTTCAGAAGCCGGACCCGTAGCTCACAGACTTACGGTAATTCTTCATCATAATTTCTTCAGCAACAGCAAAATATCACATTACACAAACTCTGTAAGTTAATGCGGACTAAATCCAAACACTTCAGTGTTTACAGATGCTAAATTATCGCTATAAACGGACGGAAATAGACTCACTAGCCTAGCGCCCCATGCTAGTCACATTAATGCTACAAACCCATAGGTTAGTGCAACGCTCTCTGTAAAATACCGTAACTACTCTGATAAACTGGCCATTTAAAATAAATGTTATCTGAGTCGGAACATTTTGACACAACTGTTATTTATTTTTTCAATGACACGATCTGTACGATCTCTCTGAAAAGTAGATCACATGTCAAATTAAGATCGATCACCACCTAAGATCGCGTGATCGCCCAGCCCTGCCATGGATCCAAATATTGTAAACATTATTATTATACGTCAAATGTAACTCCACCACAGATTTAATTCTATTCATTATTTTATAGTATTATGACACATCAAAACACAATGTTGAATATCTGGAAGAACTGATGGAAGACAGGTAGATGCTTACTACTCTAGTTCATCGTCTGAAGACTTAAAAAAAGCCAAATGTGGTTTCCACGTTCATTTATCAAGAGAACACATTTAGTCTTTGGTTATGTATTTGCATTTGTTTAGGTGTTTAGGAGTTGGTTTGCTGTTGAATTTTCCAAAAACTCTACAGAACAAAAGATTTGTACAATGGTTACTCAGTTCTTTTCTCTCTCTCTTTTCCGTCTTCTGTGCAGCTCTTTGTGGAGGATATGTGTATGGTAAAACGGGGACTATTCTGTCTCCTGGCTTTCCCGACTTTTACCCCAATTCTCTTAACTGCACCTGGACTATAGAGGTGTCCCATGGGAAAGGTAAGGACACATGAAACACAGTGAAATTGTGCTAGGAAACTAATTACTCTTTTTATAAGCTGGTACATTGATCTATTTAATGTGTTTCAGATTGTTTAGGAAACCTGCTTTCATTCTCCATAATTATTAATTCTAATTTATTAATGTACATTTTTGTGTCTCTTTCTTCCTCATATGTCAGTCTGATCTCGTTCGGTTTCTACAAATTGTGTATCTGTGTCTAATTTTGTATTTTACTTCATATCTGTCTGTTCATCCATCCAGGAGTCCATCTGGTGTTCCATACTTTCCATCTTGAGGAGAACCATGACTACTTGTCCATCACTGAGGACAGCAATTTCCAGATTCCAGTAGCCCGACTGACTGGTTCGGTGCTGCCCCCTAGTGTCAAAGCAGGGCTTTATGGGAACTTCAGCGCTCAGCTACGATTTATATCCGATTTTTCCATGAGTTATGAAGGGTTTAACATTACCTTCTCAGGTAAAAACACCACAACAGAAATTGTAACTTGTGACCTACAGCTGTGGAAAAAATTAAGAGATCACTCCACATTTCAGACCTGAACCAACTGAAAACCTCTGAAATGAAGCTGAGCTTTAAGCTACATAAAACACAAACAGCAAAGTGAAAGAGAGAGCATCAAAGTGTCCTTTGGAAATCGAGATTATTTGACCAAATATTGATTTCTGGACTCTTGCTAAATCAAATCATTATTGTGTTGTTTCAAAATGAATTATTTATGGCCTGAAAACACTTCATTTTTGTTACTTTGAGCAGTTGTTACTTTCTTCAAATAAATGCTTCAAATGACAATATTTTTACTTGGAATTTACCTACCTGGAAATAGTAAAACCAGTGGTCTCTTTTTTTCCATGGCTGCATGTTGACAAGTTTGCTCCTTTTTCCAGGATTTTTTTAGGTCATTATCCTAAATGTTTTTGGTACAGATCAAGAGACTGAACAATAGATCAGAGTAGATCAGACTGTTCTGCTTATCTGCAAGTTGTATTCTCCTCTGTTCATGTAGAACATTACAATGATAAAGATGTTTTGTCCTGGCTAACTTAACGACATCGACACATTTCTTTCACTGTGTTTTATTTGTTTTTGTTTTTCTGATTGTTTATCGTCGATGTTCTTTATGTCTCCTTGATGTTTAGAGTATGATTTAGAGCCATGCGAGGATCCCGGTGTGCCGGCCTTCAGTAGAAGGATGGGATTTAGGTTTCGAGTTGGCGACTCGCTGGCTTTTTCTTGTTTTCATGGCTACCGACTTGAGGGAGACAGCAAAATTACTTGTCTTGGAGGTGGAAGACGAGTCTGGAGCAACACATTACCACGATGCATAGGTAAGACAGTATAGTAGACTCACATTTTTTCCATGTAAACTATAGTTTCATGTTATCAGTCTCATACTGCATATGCTGTTAAATTATATATATTACATAATATATTTACAGTATATTTTGGAACACGTTTTTCAGAGACATTTTAGCCTCAAGGCTTACCTTAAGCCCTTTGCCCTAAATGTATTCAATGGTTTATTTAATGAGTAGTTGCTTGTAAAATAGTACACATAAAAAGCAAAACATCGTCAGCATATAAAATGATCTTGTAACTGAGATTGCAGTATCTGAGATCCAGACTGTTTCTTACAGCTTCAAAGGATTAGATAAATGTTGCAAATAGCAGAAGGGGTAATGGACATCCCCCTTCCCATTGAGAATTAGGAGAAACACTTACTTAACAATTTAATAAGCCTAAAGCCTAATTCTGCCAGTGCTGTTTGAGTGACATAACAGTAAATTATTATTTGACTGGATGACTGTTGGATTATTGGCAAGGATTTGATTGCTGTAATGTGCTTGTATTTCATCAGTCTCAGTTTTTGCAGAGAATGCATATGGCTGGTGACTGCTGGTAACTTCCAAGCGTCGAACAGAATCTAGTGAGAAATGCTGTGATGGTATAATCAGGCAGGAGATCAGGCCTGAAAAAGAGGAAACGAAATGACAACAGCTAGCAGTGTTCACTGGGCTCATCTCCCACTCCCTCTCTCTTTCTAGATATTTCTGCCTTCAGTTGTCTCTCTTTCTAACTTTCGGTTTCTCCTCTCCCCCCTCTGTATTTAGACAGTCCTAGGGTAGATAATTAGGGCATTAGCTCATGTAAGAAAACTGTTAATACTGTGTCTTTTGTTGCTCCCTTTCTCCCTTTTCTAATTTCTCTCTGCATATTTTCAAAAGGCACTTGTCTGCCTTGGTTCATCTCATATCATCTCTTCTTTTCTTCCTCTTCTAGCTTTCCCTTAATCCCTTTCTTCCCCACTTCCCTGTCCTCCGTTTTCTCTCTCCCGCTCTCTGCGCTATCATCCCTCTCAAAAGAGTTTCTCAAGAGTTGCTGCTAGCATCCTTGAATCGATGCTTCTCATCTCTTTCCTAATCTGTTTTCTAAACAACACAACATTTAGAAAAATGTTTTGAGACTTCAGATTGATTTCAGAAATGCATCCCATATTGTTCCACACACCCTTCTCTCTAGTTTGTCTCATTACATCCATTTCCTTTTTCTCCTTTCCAAGTAATGGGCCCCTTCAATGGGATTTTAAATCCTGCTCGTCTCTCTCCTTTTCTCTTCTCTTCATTTACATGTGACAAAATTCTGTTTGCAAAAAGCACCACCTATTTGAATTCCTAAACTTTGATATGCACTGCATCTGCCAGATAAGTCTGTAATTTCTAAGACACACAGTAATCTAGGCCTGTTTTTTTTTTTTTTTTTTAACGCAGTGTTTTCCATTTTGCCCTTGTTCTCCTCCCCGTCTCGTGCAAAAGTCAACCAAGACATTCTCACTGCTCAACGATACAAAACAAAGATACAAAATGCACATCAGTTACAGTTGCTGTGATTCTGATCCGTTCCCTATCAACCTTTCTGTGGCTGTAGCCGAGTGCGGAGCCTCAGCGGTGGGCCCAGAAGGCATTCTTCTCTCTCCTAACTTCCCCTCCAACTACGATAACAACCATGAGTGCATCTACCGCATCACGACTGAAAAGGGCAAAGGAATCAGACTGAAGGCTGAGAGCTTCTCATTGCAAGATGGAGACTATCTCAAGGTAGGCACATGTGTGAGCGCATGAAAACACACACGCATTTTGACAAGATTCTATTAATCTGGTGAAACAAACGCCGTAAATGCAAATATACTTTATTTCCAGATGTAAACACATACAATACACATGCAGTATTACAAAATAAGAAAAAGCTGTCTATATGCAAAGTTGTATAGTCAAACATATTTTAAATTATGCTTGAAATGAAAGCAGTTACTGACTTGTAGACATAAACATAAACACATGAACATAATGAAATAATATGTCATCAGAAGTTGTGCATAAGCAGAAGTAAATGATCTTTAGCAACATTGGTATCAGCAAATCTTTGCAGTCCGTGTTCCATCAGGCCCTGCAGCACATGCTCTGCTTTCTTGTTTTTCACAGTTAAGTTGTAGTTCCTCTTTGCTTAAAATTAAAAGTAAGGTGTAAAGGGAGGGGAAGGTGAAAGCAGCCAGAGGAGGTTTCTACATTTCACAAGTCAACAATGAAGCAAATACTTACATGTTGAAGAAGGTAACAGGCCAAAAATGATCACTGTACTTTTCTCAGCAACTTACCACTGTTGCTGAGATTGTTAAATAATTTAACAAGACATTTTAAACTATTCAAGTTGCAGGGTACCTTTACAACATCCACAATACTGTTGTTATTTAATAAAGGCAACGAATGTGGAAAACAAAACCAAAAATAATGTTGAAATGTACCCATCCTGTGTGTATTTTTTAGTTAATATTAGTTCAATTCAGTTTTATTTATGTAGACCGATATAGCAAATGAGAGGTTAGAATCTGTACAATATACAACACCCTCTGTCCTTAGACCCTCTGTTCGTGTGAGGAAAAACTCAATGGGGGAATGGGGAAATAAAGGGGTAGGAACTTCAGGAAGAGGCACAGAGGAGGGAGCCCTCTTCCAGGACGGACACATTGTTTTATTTCCTTTCTGCTCTCTGTATGTTCATTTATTCATTCCTCAAGAGTTGCAATAATGTACATTGTTACTAGAACAGTTGTGGATTAAACAAACATTCCATTTATGTTTCCATCATTTCTTACTTTCTCCTCTGTTTGAAGGAAAGAAAAGGCCTGCCTTGAACAAGAATGTTAAATTTATATGCCCACGCATTCAGTGGCAATTTTCAGAACCCAAAGTTTCTGAACACGGTCCTTAAAACCCGCTGGTCCTGCACACTTTCACACATGGTCCAATTAAGGTGTTGGAAAAATGTGCAGCGTTTAATTAAATGAGACGTGCAAAGAACAAGGCTGGAGTAAAAATATGGACAGGAGGGTTTTGAATACTTGGTTTAGCCAATACAGTATGTAGTTTGATTGTTTTAGCAAGGTTTTCCACAGCTGTTAGCAGGTGTTAAACGTTGCTGTAGCAGCAATAACATCCCTGCAGGGGTTTATTACCCATGTTCTCTATTAGTGCTGATAGTACTCCTGCTGCAGTGGCCATCCACAGCTGAATGGATACATGGAAATAAACGAACCACAGAATCAATTGTGACTCTGTTAACCCTGTAACAAACACAGTGAAGTTCATTACTACAGTACTTGAAGGTTAGTCTGGTCTGTTTTTTTTTTTTTCTTTCACTGAGTGAACAACAACGGAATGCAAACAAATGAAAAACAGTAGAATACATGTTACTGACCCAATGTTAGCACCGACTGGGTGAAACGTGGTGTACTCGAAGACACTGGCGGGGAATACGTGCATGAGCTGCAATGTTAGTATAATTCTAATGTTGTCTACTGGTGTCCTTGTAAGTGTTCTGTTACAGTACTTACTGTACGCCCTGAATATCATTTGTTTAAGTGTTTACATATTGTTAACTTGGATTTGCATAGTTGTGAACATCTGAACTACAGAGAGAATTACAAATGTTCCCAAATCTCATAAGTCCTCATAAGTCCTCTCTGAGGTACATGTGCCCACTTCAGTGTCAGACGGGAGCAGCTGTGTGAGACGTTTTATAGTCTTGATGCTTTCCTACAGACACAGACTAAAACTGTTTCCATTCACAATGTCTCTTAGCGGTATTAGGCCTGAGGGCATGGTTAAGCCAGTATGTGGTTAGAGTGTATTATCAGTATTAGGCCCAGAGCATTGGATGAGCCTGTCTGTGGTTAGATTGTATAAGCAGGGTTCTCCCTGACTTTTAGAGAGGCTTAACATCATTGTAAAAGGTGAAAATGTTCCCAGTGGAATATGCATTCAAGAAGAAAAATCCCCTTAAAGGAAAGAAGAGTGACACCAAGATGGTTAAAATACATAAACATGTTTAAATGTCGCTTATATATTCACTCACAGCATGAATTCTGAAATATTGGGGAAAGCTAGGCTCCTGCTATGTTTTAAGTGTTCAGTTTTAAAACATGCCTTTCTGTACACCACAGCCCCACATTACGCCTTTGTCTCTGTAATTCAGCAAAAGGTTGCAGACAGCAGGACTGAAGAGCACAGGAAGATATTAGCTCCTTCTCAAAATAGGATTGTGTGAGGCATTTGACATAGTATTTACTATAATAAATTGATTCCTTATCACAATAAAACAGGAACAGAGAAGGAGAATACAGAGAATGACTAGAGATCACAAAAGTTAATGAGGAAACAGTGGACGCTAACATAGCAATCAAAAAGTAATGGGAAGCCCTGAGACTGATTGTGAGAATGACACATCACAAGGCAAATATACAGTATTATTTTTGGGTTCAGTTTTGGCATCTGAAACAACATTATTTGAGTTTTTTGTTTTGTTTGGTCATTCTTCTTCTTTACACAGTGCAGCTGTTGCAGTACAGTGATGTGTAGTGACGTATATTGCAAAGTCACCTCATGTTAATGCATTGTGACAGTGTTGAATATGTTGTTGTTGATGTTGAAGTTTCTTGCACCAATGCACATTTAAAACTCAGGTCCAAAGCTGTCCTATCATTTTCATTTCTTTCATGTGTAATTACTCGTAGTCAAATATTGACCGCAAGTCTCATACTGTACATTATTATTTTTACAAAACTTTATCATTTTGGGACCGGCACATATTCCACTTGAGTATTCATAATTTTAATAAATATATAATTACAGCATTCAAAAATGAGTAATATAAAAAGACGTAATTATGCAAAAGACAGCAGCTCCTGGATGGATGAAATGATGTGCACTGAAGTCATCTTTTGCGATGGTACAGACCAGTGATATAAAGGGTGATGTTTAACATCAAACAATTAGCAGAAAGCATATTGCAAAATATATTATTATATTTTCCACTTTACTTTCTTATGTGAAATGCCCCAAAGGGCCACTTAGACCAGCAATTAGTATGCCACTCCCCAGGCTAAAGGAGCCTGTTACTGCAGCTGAACACTTTGAACACAAACCGTTTGTTTGACATTTCCAGCAAGCTTCGGGCTAACATATGAACCAGCTCATTACAATTCCTTTTGCTATTGGCTAAGTTTTTGCTCTGGCACTGTTAAAGAAGGGACTTACCAAGCTCAACTGCTCACGTAAAAAAAAAAAAAAAAAACGCCCTCTAATACAGTGCTTGACCAAATTTGCTCAGATGGACTCCAACCCCCGAAGAGAAGAAACTAAGCGGTGGTTTGCAAGATTGTTCTATGAAAATAGAGGTGGTAGGAGAGCGGGAGGAGAAAGAAGGAGAGTCAAATAGACAGGCATGGGGGTTTTGGGGGGTGGTGGTGGTGGTGGTGGCAGATGGTGACATGTTGATTTATGAGCCGCAGGGCTTTTCATTAACCGCACTGAGTTTTACTGAAACAGAGAGAGGAAGAAAGAACGAGAGGGAGAGAGAGAGGGGGCAAAAGAGAAACAGAAAGACAGACAGCAATGTGCAAAAATGGGGGACAGTGACAGAGATGATAGAAGGGATGAGGGGAGAGAGAAACATGGATGGAAGAGTTTAGCGGATTTATGCTACAGATACTGTACAAACCTATCTTCTTTTTTTTTTCTTCCTCTTCTTTTTTTCTAAATTGCACACTTTTACCCTGCCCTCTACCTTGTCTCGCTGTGTTTTCTATCTCCAGGATTTATAACACAGCCACATACTCAAATACTGTACCTTCACCTGAATGCAATGGCTCGTAATGGGTGCAGAGAAAGAGCAGCGCAGAGCCTTAGCCCCTTTTCTTTGGCATGCATGCCACCTGCAGACCTGTCACAACCAATCTGTGGACATGTCTAATTTTGTCAAATACAAGCACAAGCAGTTCACATTTATAGCCCAGCTGTGAGATAATATTATCAGGGAGCTTTTTTACTTCAGAGCCTAATTCCATCCCTCAAACCGCAGTCAAAAGTACACCGCACTTCCTAAACTGTCACTTCTGTGCATTTCACATTCAATTTGCATTCAGAAATTTTTTGACCACAAGAAGACAGAAAATAGGCCCCAAAACCAACTTAGAAGCCAATGAAAATACTCTGAAATCACTGACAACCTGTGTTATATATAACAGATCCTCATCCGCTGCACTGTAGGCTAGAAAAAGACAGCTTTGAAAAGTTTGCAGCTTCCCTCTTTGTGGTGTGCAGGAGCTGTGGCCATCTTCATTTTTACAGCAGCTAGAATGGTTCTTAAGGGTGACCCAGTTTCAGGGCTAAAATAGTTTAAAACAAAATATCCAAAGAATTATCCAACCAGTACTGCAGGATAATTTGCTACTCTGTTGTCTGTCAGTATGCTCAGTATACCATAAAATGCAATAAAGTATGCCAAAATATGCCTCAATTAACAGCTTCCATCTTTTTCAGTTGCACTGTTAGCTATGTGCCTTTGCCCACGCATCAAGGCTGAACCTCTCAACTGCACATTGTTAAACTGTGTTCATTTCCATTTGTATGGCACTGAACTCTGCTCAACTCTTTTGTGTTCCCTAGTTCAAGGATCTTTCTTGAAGCTGTTAGTCTACTATCGGCATCGCCTTTTCTTCTTGAAAAGAAAAACGTCTTGCTGTTTCGTCTCTTGCTTTTGCCCCAGGGACAGTTTAAAGGTTGATCGTCACTATGCAAACAATGAGGAATGAGATTCTTAGGACCATAATACCAGTATCTTAATTAATTCCTCAATTCTTGGAAAATGGTAAGAAGAAGAGGATCATCAACAAAGGAAAAGTAAGCCGAGAGCAACACTTGATGAAGGCCAGTGACATGTTTCTGTGAATCAAATCTGGCCTCTATTCACATCCTCATTTTATTTTCACCTTCTTTAATATGTATGACTGCATCTCAAACCAAATCATGTCGACTGTTTTAACTTAGTTAAATGGTTACAACTTAGTTAATGGAAGCAACATGTACTAGGCATCTCACCTTTACTGCAGATTTCAAGGAAGCATTTGAGTATCTAGAAAAGCGCTATTTTATATAAATCTTACCTATTATTATTATTATTTTTATTAATACTGGTTGTTTAGATTGAATCCACTTTAGCAGCATACTTATAACCTCCTCACAGGTGGAGACATACCTTAAGTTAGGGATGTCAAAATGAATGCATTAATTATACGATTTATTGAAAAATAAACAGATTTCTTTTTAAATGAATGAAATTAGCATAGTTTTGTTTACTTCCTATGTCAGCTGTGTCAGTGTCAGACAGCGTTACTTGCATGTTATGCTAAGTTGTGGGTGTGTTTATTTGTGTTTTAAAACAGTAAATGGCGAATAGTAAACAGTCAGAAAATAATGTTTTATTTCTCCGATTCGCTACTTGCCTTTCACTCATCGCTCTCTCTCGTTGTACGTCGCTCAACCCTCCCTTCCTCTTTATTTCTCACAGTCTACGCTCTGAAACAAAATGTTTGAAAACAATTTACTCCAATTAAGAGTATATTCTATAGTCCTGTACTGATGTGAAAGCAGCTGAGAGCAACACATCTTAAGGTGTTTTCTTTCTTTTCTTTTTTTTTGATTAACAGGTATATGATGGAGAAAACAGTTCATCTCGTCTCCTTGGAAACTTCACACATGATGGCATGATGGGTCATGTCATTAACAGTACGTCCAATCACTTGTGGGTGGAGTTCAACAGCAACGCCTCTGGAACAAACCAGGGCTTCCGCCTCACATACACAAGTGAGTTATCTAAAAATACAATATCCATTCAGGCTGAAGTACACTGTGACCAGCAATACAGGTGTTTTACTTAATAATAATTGTTTACTTAGTTTTAGAATAACTGTTAACTGTGGCCAAAGAAAGAAAGAAATCACTCACACACCCACACAAACACACTGATTCACACAAGCAAATATTCATTTCCTAAATTATGGGAAGCTCTTCGTGGAAGGTCCTTAGAAAGTAGATCTTTCAAAACTGGAGTGGTGGTGTAAGTTTGTTGTCTCTGTTTATATATCCTGGATACGCTCCGTGCTACAGTCAAGTGATTCTTGGTGGCTGTTGTATAGTATCACAACCAATTAGAAATCACATACTACAAAACTTTAGAGGCTAACTTTTCTCAGTCAGCAAATTACCAAAGTATTTCTTTCACTTCTGACAGCTGAAAGGGTGCTAACATTGGATTTTGCGAGATGGGATGTGGGATTTTCGGTTAAGGGTGAAGTTCAAAGTACAACAGCAATTGACCGAGCACGTGGAAAAATGGTACATTAGGTCAGCAGCTTTCAGACTTGTGCAGTAGCAACTATTAAATGAGAAATAAAGACACACACGTGTGCCTTTTTTCCTCTTTCTCTCTCTCTCACACACACACACACACACACACACACACACACACACACACACACACACACACACACACAC
>JAPQRN010000018.1:28655963-28672145 GCA_037367275.1 Coranthus polyacanthus | reverse complement strand
ACACACACACACACACACACACACACACACACACACACACACAAACACACACACACACACACACACACAAACACACATCTCAATAGCTTTAAGAGAGTCTGTTATGAAGGCAAGACCAGCTGCTGTGTAAGTCAAAGTGGCTATTAGAAGAGCATTTATCTGCAAGTCATTAATAGGAGGTGAGAAACTGGCACATCTGGAGTGGAAGTACGGCTGGACGGAGGGACAAATGGATGAAGGAAGATGGTATATGGATAGTAGATGGATGCTCTGTATGTCAGATAAACCATTAGGCAGCCGTTAATCTTTAGGTCATTAAAGGAGACAAGGTGACACCCTCTGCAAAGTTCTGCTACAATGGATGACTTGATAGATAGATACGAGGGACTGATAGAGAGATGAAATAGGAGAAAGGAGATACAAGCATGTGATTGAAAGAGGCACCGATGGATTCTTAAGTAGGGTCAGGGACTGAGTAAAGCATCTTTAGCAGTACACAGTGTTAGAGGCTATTTTAATAGGGCAATAAGAATTCAAACAGCTGTTCAAGACATTAACTAAGAAAGAATGACAGCAGTGAAACGCATCTGTTTTACTGATATGACGAGGGGATGGCGGTGGACGCGTAGACAGATTGCAAAAACACCTCACAAAACTGTGGAGACAGCTTTGGTAGAAAGTTGCAGTCTGTGTTAAAGATGCTACTACACGAGTAAGTGTAGTGTCTGATTGGACAATATTGTGATTTTGCACCCTGCTTCTGTCCAGAAATAACCGATAACAGGTGCTGTTTTACATATAATCACATCACTCAACAGTGAAGTGGTTTGGTGGATTTTGCTGAGCTCTAATTAGATAATCTAGTGACACCCTCTGCCAAAAAACACAGTCTTTACACACAGACGCTCAGTTACATAATAAAATACATAATTCATTTGAACAACCCGCAAAACTTTTCAGTTTCAAAATTAAGGGCGATACTAACTAAATGTATGTGCATTTGTAGTTTATAGTTGCCAATGCACACGTCTGACCTGATTCTTTAAGGTTAATGGATGATCATAACAGATACAATTTCCCCTGGCAGTTTGGTCGTTGAAGAGAACAGTATATTTATGTGTGTAGCATGTGAAATGAATTCATGATGTATCACAATTTCATGCAGGAAACACATCTTCAGTCCACGAATATAACCACTGGTGTTGCTCATTTTGTCTGTTTTTGTCTTTTGCCATTATATATTTAAAACATCATAGAAAGTGAAGCTCATAAAATGTCCGGGATGTTTTATAAGCATGATCACTGAGTGGACAAACGGTCCAAAAAAATGGCAGGTAAACTTTATTTACCAGCCAAAAGGTGTTATTTTCTGGCCATAAAATGTTATTTATTTGGCTAAAAAGTTCCTCAAGTTTGTGTTTATGCAAAGTCATCTTTAGCAGGCGACTAAGATCAAAAATGTATTTCTTACAGCCCATGCTTTTTTTGCTTTTTATGTTTGATTTTCAGTAGCACACATATTGTATGTAAGATATAGCCTGTTTCTGTCTGCTTGGATTAGAATATTGTGTTTGACCGAAGTCTCTTATTGTGACTCATGTTTCATATTAGCTGGTGGCAGGTGACACAAATGTATTCACGAGGAACACTCAAAAGTTTACCCACATTTGACTCTTAACCCTAGTGGTCAGACTTTCACATTTTGCAGAATTTCTGCAAAATGTGAGGAGTCAGACGATCTTTTGTGTCCTCTTGACCAAACCTTCTCTGAATCGTCATGTTCAGTTATGCAATGCTGCTTGCAGTCAATTACCTAATCTCTATGTGGGTCTCTCTCTAGGTTTTGACCTGGTACGCTGCGAGGAACCGGGCGTCCCCAGTTACGGCTATAAGATCCAGGATGACGGGCACTATGCCAACACTTTCGTCCTGTACTCCTGCAACCCTGGGTACAGTCTCCACGGCAGCAGTACGCTGACCTGTCTTAGCGGAGACCGTCGTGTCTGGGACAAACCACTTCCTTCGTGTATCGGTTAGTATGCCAACGAATGCACGAATAGGTCCAGCGGGTTCAGGACGACGTAACCTGAGTTGCTGTCCCTTCTCCACATCATTCAGTGTGAGAAGCAGCACAGAGGCGTGTGGTTGTAGGCACGATGAGTGAAAGAAGAGTGTGAGTGAATACAGGTAAATGCTTTGAAAAGAGCATACGGGGACACGGCTCAAACACTGCTCATTTATGAATCTGTGCTCGCTAGACTATCTGCAGACAGTAGCATGAGATGTTAGTGCACCGGGCTTCTATGTATTTTAAGGATGGCATGGTAAAGGTGCATAAATAGGGAATGACTGTCTGAATAATATTTTGATAAATTTATAATGTCAGCCAGTCTGCTTTCTTGTACCCTGTAGGTGCCTGTAGTGTTCTATGCCAAGGACTTTGACAGTAGCTTAAGCTTCCTGTTCTATTCTCAGCGTGCACAATAAATAGAACATCACGACTTTTAAAAGACCAAACGTGCTGTGATGACAGAACAGTATTTATTCGTCTGAAATTGTTGATTTTTAATAAAACATAGGATAAAAAAGATATACAGCATTATGCGAGCGCTGTGCAGTCAAAGTATTTTTCAGATACTGCACAGCCAGTAGCTCGCCAATAAGCATTGTGCTATTTCAACACTAACTGAAATAGCACACACAACTGATGATTTCCAGTTTCAGCCGTTGATTTATCTTGTCTGTATGCTTGTATTAACCCATCTAAGCTACGCAATACATCATCTGATAGAATACACGAATACAACAATAACGAACAAAAATCTAAGATGAGGAGCCATGTTTTAGATCATTCAGTTTCAATCTAAACAAAAGTAAGGTTTTACAAGAACTGTAACTTTTCTGATTCTCACAGACTAAATAAAAAGGACAGTGTGTTTATGATATGAGTGATGTGGAAGCACACTGGATAACACGTAGCGTAAAAAAACCACGTTGTAATGTTTCAAATGCTGATTTGAGCGAAAAACAACAACATCACATGTTTTTTTTTGTGGAATTTGAAGGAAGCTTATGAAATATTGAGTATTTAGCCATCTGTGTGACTGCTGGTGTGCAATGCCACAATATTAGGTTTTATTTTTCAGATGGTAAAAATGACAAAAATAAAAGGTTTCTCATTTGGCAGATTTTGAATATATTTGAATATTTCCCAGGTAGTGCGGTAGATAAGCTGCCAGAGGGCAGATTTAGCTTTAGTTGGCACTTGGCAGCTCTTAATTAGGTTGGAGAGGAGTGTGCCAAACAATTCAGGTGCTTTGACATGGGGATTTTTTCCCTTTTTTTTTTCCTTTTTTTCTTTTTGCTTATGGACCTGTGAAAGACATTTTGTGTTCAGCTCAGCGTGTGCAGCTGCCCGATGCTGCTTATTTTCATTTAGCAACCACCAGTGAAGCATGAACTTGACATTTGTTTGTTTGTATTGTTTCTAGCTAGCTTGGAAATCCCTGAAAGCAAATTTGCAATTTTGGAAGTCCATAATTCCGACTCCTACATAAATAGTTTGTGGCTTTGCATATTTTACAAATTAAAACACTTTCCCTGTAAGTATTTCTACCTTGTTAGATTGACGAGGGCACTTTGCACATGTTAATTTCGAATCCCCTGCTTCATAGTCAAAGCTTGCGTCTCTCGTACCTGCCAGCATACCTGAACTCTCAGTGGTGGAACATAGCCTAATGTGGTTGCTACCAACAACTGAAAACAATGTGTGTGTGTATACGTGTGTCGTTAACGCATTTATGTGTGTGTGAATGAGAATGATAATGCATTTTTGGGTGGATGTGTGTAAATCTGTGTGTGTGTGTGTGTCCCTGTATACCTCTGCAGTCAGTCATTCATTTGTAGCTGCTCTGTCGCTGCCTTATTTCAAGCAAGCCAGCAACCAGGAGAATACTTGCTGACAGAGCCCTGGGCTAACTACCTCCATAGCTACCTTTGTATCTTCCTCCTTTGTCTGTCTGTTGAGGCGTTTGTCTTCCCTCTCTACTTGACTCAGTCCCATATCGCGTGTTCTAGCATATAGATGAGGAGATGGCTTTGCCTTAGGCTATTTCTATACCATCTTTCGCTCTCTCCTCCACAGTCATACAGAGTGGTGGTCTACCTCTGTGGGACTCCCCCCCCCCCCTCATTCTGTTTCTTACTCGATTGACACTGTAAACCTGTCAGTCTTCTATTCTCTGTTTCTTCTTTTTCTATCTCACAAAATTGCACTTGTCATTGGCTCTAGCCTACTAAACAACTCATCTCTCCTCCTTGTGTGTCTTTTCCTCCTGAACACTCTAGCTGTCTTTCATGATAAAAAAAAAAAAAAAAAAAAACAGAGCGGGAAAGTAAGGAAAGTGCTTTAACTCTGCTGTTTTTTATCACCAAGAACTGAAACAATTGGTTATATCGTTGCGGGGGTGTTTGTTATGTGTATTTGTGCTTGCATAACTGCACAAACAACTGTTCAAGTGCATTTGTGTTTGTGTGCTTTGTGCGGTTATGTGCTATTCTCCTTGTGTTTGTGTGCATACCGCCTAGGGTAAAGCAACAGCAATAGGTTGATCATAGCGTTGTAGATCGTAGGGCTGTGTTAGTGGAGCCCTCTTAACTTAAATAAACACACAACGCGAGCACTGCTGTAAAGCCTTTTCCGCACCAAACTGTTTTCTAATCAGCAGTAATGTGCTGGCTAAGGGGGCTTGTGTACTATGTACTACCGTGATGCGTTCAAATCTGCTTCAAGCCTCTTTCTGCTGATGTCTGCTATCTTCTCATTCCTTACCAATGACAACAATATACTTTCAAAATCACACAAAAAGGCTAGTTAGGTAATCTGCCCCATCAAAGCTATCCACGAACCTTGAACCTATAACAGGAGCTTGGATAATTCAAGGTTGATTTATTGATTCAAGCTTTCTTAACTGGTTCACGTATACCTCAACCTTCACACCTCAGATTAATTTACAGCAAAGTAGGGGAACAGCCTCTAACAGTAGAGAGATGATCTGAAATGCACAAGGCTGGAAAGAAGACCACAAAAAGAACGATACCAAGAATAGTGGTATTGAGAAACATGCTTTAAAAAAACGTGTGCATGAAACTGTTTTAAACAGGCTTCTCGTGTTTCACTGTAATTAAAAGTGGTTAAGCAGTGTTTCCATTGCCATACAACGCCACGCTGTTGTTTGTTTGCTGCAAGTGTAGATGCAGAGGTGTAGCTTTACGTGGTTTATTTTCTTCATTTGAGCACCGTACAAAAGTTTATGTGGGGACTCATATTATTCTATTTAGTTTATAGTCTTTGTGATTGGAAAGAGTGTAGTTTATGGGTGAGAGGGCTGCTCAACAGTATTTGCCGCAGAGTTTGTCATTTGTAGTAACCCTGAGGTAATCCTACAAGTTTGCCCCCGGTTCTTATTTTGGAAAATGTTTGATGCTCATTCTGCGGTGTGTTTGATCTGCCTCGGCACATGTGGCGACAGTAATGGAAGTAAACTCTATCCATGATCCGAAACAGCTCCATAATGCAAGTGCAAGCAGTAAACAGTAACAGCTATAAAGCAGGAAACGTACTTAGATAAAAAACAAAAAAAAAGAAATACTATGTCACTCCTTTCCAGTAGTATTCGATGGTAACCCTGTCGCGTGTCCTTGCAGCGGAGTGTGGAGGTCACATAACGGGAGCAGTGTCTGGACGGATTCTGTCTCCGGGATACCCTGCTCCGTATGACAACAACCTCCACTGTACCTGGACTATAGAGGCTGATACAGGCAAGACTATCAGGTAATTATAAAGCAGTTGCATATATATTGATTCTCCTGTGATTATAATGGTGAGCAGTTAGCAGTAGTAGAATTGTATAGGATGAGTCCCGTATTACAACAACCATTACAACTCTATTTAGTCTGTATAGGTAAATACAAGACTGTCAGGTAATAGTATTCATTAATTGATGATAAATTGTCAATGTCAAAACCACTGCTGTGTTGGAGAGCACACCACATTAATCATTATGCCAGCATTGCGTATCTCAACACTGTGGGCTGTATGCGTATCTGTCTAGATTTCTAGAGAGGCTAGTATTTGAGTTGAAAACCGTTTCATGAAAACAGTTCTGTACTCGATGTGTTTTCGGTCTTCTCTCAGCCTCCACTTCATCGTCTTCGACACCGAGGTTGGCCACGATATCTTGAGAGTATGGGACGGTCCGTCTGGGCCGTCGGACGGAGGGATCCTGCTGAAAGAGTGGTCGGGTCCAGCCTTGCCCGAAGACATCCACTCGACATTCAACATACTCACACTGCAGTTTGATTCTGATTATTTCATCAGCAAGCAAGGATTTTCGATACAGTTTTCCAGTAAGTAGAGGAAACAGGGGAGGACAGGGGGAAGCTTGAAAAGTGTGGCATAATTCTGCAGAATCTGTAATTGGAGTGTTCTCTCCCATTTTATCCCCCAGATCCATTTATGAAGAAAAACCAATTACTGACTTCGTAATTCAATTAGCTAATTAATAAACTTAGCCTTATAGTTTCTTAGTTAATATATAAACTTCATTTATATTGGCTACAAGAGAATTAATCTGGAATTAACGCTGCATTTAACAGGATTTCTGAAACTTAATATCTCACCGTGGGACCTGAGCTTGTTAAATCTGGTAAACCTTGGTCATAAACCCTCATCCTCTGGTTTCGGTTCAATACCGTAGTAACCGTGCTGAGTCAAGTTAACAGAGATCAACCAGGAACCCCTGGGAAAGATATGAGGAAATGAAGTAATCACAGAGCTCCCAAATTAATTAAATGTCTATTTAAAAAAAGGATTCTGTCCATGTCTTATACAGAACGGTTGCCATCAAACCACTTTTTTTCTTTTTCTTTTTTTTTGTTGTGTTTTCGGTTTGTTCGTTTTTAAATAAAGGACAAACTGGAAAATAACTTTGTCCTTTGGGTGCAGGAATAGCCTTTACTGTTTGAGCCAGTGGACCCAAAAATGTTTCTGCCACTGTCCTTTTAGAATCACTGGGCAAGTCACTGCGATCCACTGTAGCAGCAAAAATCAATCAGAGGCACACTGAGTAAGAAAAGTTAGAAGGCTGGAAAACAGACGGGACCATCTTACCTTTACAGCCGCTTCACACATCAGTGCACCAGCAAACAGACACACACACACACACACACATTTACGCCCACCTACAAACACACACATACTTTGCTTTTTTTCATATTGTCGTTATGCTATTCTCTTATGCTGCCATCATACTACCAGCGTAGGCTCATACACCCCTATTTGCTCAATGGATCACAAAAACGTCTGCACACACAGGCTTGCATTAACATGTACTTCCAAATCTTTTCAGGTCATAAATATTTACATACAGTGTTCTCGATCTCTTTTTCACACCCACACATTTTGTTTCACTCTTCAATACAATAAATATTTGCACTCAGTAACAAGGTAATCAAAGCACTGTTATTCCATTACTATGGTAATCGCTCCTTAAATTTCCCTCAGTGTTGATTTAGTACAGCAAAGGTAATATTTACCACCACACTCATTTATATAAAGCGGGGTTTGCGGACTTATTGAATGGCGTGATGTAACTACAAATTTCTTTCATTTTTATATCCCTTTGTCACCTTTCTCTCTCTGTGTCTCTGTCTGTCTCATGACCCATCTGAATAAATACCGCTCGTATTCAAAAGATAAAATTACTGTTTTGTTACACTACTACATTTGGCCACACAAAAGATGTTCAAATATTTATCTAAAAGGTCATTTATATGTTTAGTGTGGATTGTAATTAATAAGGCCATGCATACACACACACACACACACACGCACACACACTATTTTTATTTTGGGGCCGCTAGAACAAGATTTGAATCATAATTTTACTGAATCTGAAGCTCGTGGACTAATTGTCTTCTGTATAATGAATATTCAAGCAGTGGCGAATGCTGCCTTGAAGAAATGATTACACAATTTTGCCACGTTTAAACGCTAAAATGAATTACACTGATTGACCTGGTGGAGGACCCTTTTTTAAATATAAAATTTGCAAACCTAATAGATGGAATGTCTGGATGGGCCGTTTTAAACAATTTTGCCTGATTAAACAAATCTAGCTGTCAATACGAATCACAGTGTGTAGCGTTAAGGAGTAGCCACTAATTAAAAACCAAAATGACGGCGGCAGGCCAAATTGAATGAAAGCTTGAAGCAGGATGCACCTTGTTACAAACCGGTCAGGAGTGAATCAAGTGAATATTTTGGTTTGGCATTTACGCTTTGTAATTCCACAATGGAGAAAATAGTTTCTAGGTGTTTGTACGTGTATGTCTTTGCTTTGACTGCAGCTTCCATTAATGAAACGTTTTTTTTTCTGTTTCAGTCCCTTTTATTATATTCATTCCATCTACCGACAGTCGGGCAATGTGCTCTCCTCTCTTGTCTTTTCTCCTCTCCAGCCAATACGGCAACCACCTGTAACGACCCGGGCATCCCTGTAAATGGCTCTCGATACGGAGACAGCAGAGAACCTGGGGACAGTATGACATTCCAGTGTGATCCCGGGTACCAGCTCCAAGGCCAGGACACCATCACATGTGTACGGATGGATAACAGATTCTACTGGCAACCCGATCCTCCGACATGTATAGGTACGTATCTGTTCACTATGTGGACTAACTCAAATTAAATATACAGAAACTCAAGTGTCCTGGTCTTGTGATGCCTCTTAATGAGTTGGAGGAAATTTTCAGACACGTCCAATACTTTGTCTAATGAATACAGCCGGCGATAGTCCTCAACAGTAAACCTTTTGAAGGTACAACCCCGACTAAGAAAATGTTGGGATGGTATGGAAAATGCAAATTATTCATTCATTGTAGACATTATGAACACAATATATTTCATGTTTTGACTCGTCAAGTTCATTTCATTTGTAAATATACATCCATTCTCCACATTCAGGCTGCAACGCATTCAAGAAAAGATGGGACATGTGTAATTAGGGCTAGTAATATTAGAGTTAAAAGAATTAAATAACAATGTGATTTGAAACAGGTGATCGGCATTTTGCCATCAAATGTGTGAGAATATTATTGAAATGTTAAAAAAAACAATGTTCCTCTAAGAAAGATAGGAAGGGATTTGGATATTCAGCCCATTACGGTGCATCATATAATGAAAAGATTCAAGGAATCTGAATGTATTTCAGTGCTTAAAGGCAAAGGACGCAAGTCTAAACTGAACACCGTGTTCTCCGCATCAGGAACCGTCATTCATCTAGAGCTCATAGAAACCGTGGGCTCAGGATTACTGTGGCAAACTTTTGTCGAGCCCTAAAATACAGAGTTACATCCACAAATGTTAGTTCAAACTTTACTGTGCAAAAAAAAGGAAGCCTTATGTTAACAATGTCCTGGAAGTTGTCAACTTATCTGGGCTCGGAGGCATCTGGGATGGACCATGACTCAGTGGAAACATGGAGTGTGGTCAGAAAAATCAGTATTCTAGGGTTTGGGGGTTTTTTTTGTTTTTTTTTTTGAAGAAATGGACACTGTGTGCTCTGGATCGTACTGTTGCACACCTTAAGACTTGTTTGCAGGAAGAATGAGCTGAAACACTTAATCACTTGATGTCCCTAAATGTCTTACAAGTGTTGTGAAGAGAA
Source organism: Coranthus polyacanthus (assembly GCA_037367275.1). Classification (NCBI taxonomy): domain Eukaryota; kingdom Metazoa; phylum Chordata; class Actinopteri; order Kurtiformes; family Apogonidae; genus Coranthus; species Coranthus polyacanthus. Next base: position 28,662,417 of record JAPQRN010000018.1, on the reverse strand, counting down.
ACAGTACAATGCTTTACTGTCCCAAATACGTCTTGAATGTGTTGCTGGCCTGAATGGCAGGAACGGATGTATATTTACAAATGAAATGGAGCTGACCAGATAAAAAATTAAATACGCTGCGTTCATACTGCCCCCTCGTACAGTGAAATACGAGTCAAAATCAATTTTAATGGCATTGCTTTCCATACTGTGCCAACTTTCTCTAACTCTGGGTTGTGGAATGATTCAGCTCAGTTTTAGCTCAGTCTGAAGCAGAGTTATGACATTTCCATTAGTTCTCAGTCTTTCACTTTGTTTTTCAATTTCTGTTTGTTTTATTTAGTTACTTAAATGACTTTTTTGGTCTGTTTTACTTTTAAAGTAAAAATCAGGGCTGCCAACATTAACGAGTTTTTGTTCTGATTAGTTAAAAAAAAAAAATTAACGGATTCAGATAAATTAACGAAATTAGCGCGTTTTGTTGACCTCCTGTGCCAGCTGACCTGTGATCAGTGTTGAACGGCGTTACTTGAAGGTTGTGCTAAGGTGTGGGTGTGTTTATTTGTGTTCTGTAAACACCTTAAGCACTAGGTTTCATTTCTCTTATCACTGCTTTCTTTTCACCGTCGGCACACTGCTCTCTCTCTCCCTGTGTCTCTCGGTGCAGTGTGTGAACAGTCTACAGTCTTAGAAATCAAAACAGCAGCAACTTGCACGATTCCACCTCCATGTGCGGTTCTCGTTCATATTTGCCGCACTGTCGTGGAAATTCCTTTGACACGTTGCTGTTAATTGTCATTTCAATTTGCGCATTTGAAAAGTTATTGCCTTAAAGCTTTTCTTGGTGGTTTTGAAACTGAAAGCGCACTTTAGTACACAGGCCTGGGTTCGTTCTTATTTCTGTCGACGCAGGTCAGAAACACGTCTGACGAGCTGACAGTCAGTTGAGATGGTCTTGACGGTTTCATTGTAAATCTGTCGTTCACGGGAGAGAATCTGTGTTCAAAGTTAAAAAGATGCTCTGAAGCAATAGGATTCAAATGTGAATATACTTATTTTTGTATTTATTCCTCATTAATGCTATGATTTTTACATTTAAATGTAAACTATTACAAGCTTCGATCTTAAGAGAGAAATGCAATTACAGCAAATTCTGAGTTGAATTATTTTGAATCGACTGACAGCTGCTACTACTACCTACTTAAAATACATTAAATAGACATGTTCATTACATAAAATAGTATATCATGTCTTAACAGACACTAAATGATTAGTCCTGTTGATTTCACTATCATTCTCTGTCCATTATCACACAGAGAATGTATCATACCTAGTTTACCTAATTGGTCAACTCCACGTCCTCACTGAGATAAAAGTGTTGTCTCTTCCTTGCTCGGAGTTACTCTGAGAATGTTCCTAAATCACTCCTAAACTTGGACTCCTTGCAAGTAAGTCAGGAGATCTCTGAGAGGAGTCTCAGAATGTTTTTCGGTCCCAGGTTATTTAGTTGCCCTCAAATTGTCCTGCCATGTCCAACATACAGTACTCTTCTGAGAACAAATCAACTGAATTACGGTGATAAGTTGATCTTTAATCATAAAGCCTCTATTTCATATTGGGAGTTATGCTAATTGGGATTAAGGATTAGTGGAACAGGTGCTGAAGAAACTCTGCTCGGCATGCACATTGAGAAGCTTTTGAGCACAATCACCACAGTGTACCAAACCTTCCTAAAGTCATTCCTCCCCTCAGTGACAGTGATGGACAAATAGTGGGTGATTGAGACGGAGTGCACAAGAGAAAAAGGCTGAAGAGTAAGGTTACATGAGGTTCATTGCACTGCAGGAATGCAGGCAGCCGTGGGTTCCTGTATCAAATCTGTTGGAAAAAATAGAGCTTGTTTGCTCTCTTTCCCCTATTATCACTGCCATTAAGCCCACCTGCTGCTTGTAGCTCAGTGAGCTTCCACATCCCACTCCACACCTCATTCACACAATTCTGCTACAATTTGTTTTCCACTCTCCCACTTTAAGGTGTGCTTTCCTTCTTTCACAGCTCCCTCTGACACACTTGACTTCCTCACTGAAGGAAGGAAGTTAATTCCAGACCTGAAGCCTGTCTTTCTTGAGTTTGAAAATACATGGATTGCAAGAGTCGATGCAAAAATACAATACAGTCTGTAATGCAGCAAGAACCCTGAAGTGTCTTCACTGTGCAACCTATAACTACTACTCTGCTTGCTCAAAACAAGCATTTAGCATGTCCAGAGACTCCTGTGTCCATACTTTTCGATTTGTTGCAAAACGGCATTAAATAGCATGTTAAGTTGGTCACGGCAGAAGAGAGGGAGGGGAGTTTTCCATCATTTTTTATCCTGCTTGGACCAGGAGCAGGTATGACATACTCTAACTCGAGGTAGAATGTACACTATGAATATTCCTGCGGTGTGTAGCACAATATTCACCCCAAAGCTTGCAGCAAGGGACCACATACTTTTTTTTTCCTCACCTGTGGATACCACATATTCACAGTACAAGGATACACCAAGACCACCACAATTCATTTTGCTTTGCTATCAGCCAGCACTATCAGGAAGTCCTTGTGCACAGTCACAGAGAGTGGCGATTTACCTCAAAGCAATGTCTGTGAAACACTGTGATTTGTTCCTGTTATTGCCTTTGACTCGTTTCTAGTGACCTCACGTTTTGCATAACTAGAGAGAAAATGTACAGATTAAATCATCTTTGCTTTCTCCCATCTTAGTCTGCGTGCACTTCCCTTCCCTGCCCTTTGACCTCAGGTGATGAATCCTCGTATGTTCAAAGAGCTCCCAAGCTTAAGAAAACGTTAGAACCGACAGTCTAGTGTGTATGCGAGAGCGTTAAAGCCTTTGTTTACCTCTATTTCACTGATCGTAATCTGTTCACACCCACATGTCAGCCGCAAGACACCTCTCCGTGTTTCAAATTCTCCCTTCATATCGCTGATCGCTGAACTGCTACTTGAATTCATCTATTCATCTCCCTTGCTAATATTTCTCCCCTGCTCTCTTGCTCCATGTGTCATAACAGAACTGGTAGGGGTGGTTGTCTTTGCTAACTACCCCCCCAGCCTAATACTCTGTAACCAAATCTCACAGTCTCTTTCTAATTCTCTTATGCTCTTCCACCCTCTGAAGCTACCTGTGGAGATAATATTTGCCATCCACGAGGGGTAATTCTCTCTCTTTTAACCAATCCTTTACCTCCCATTACCAACTAAGTCTCTTCCGCTCTGTCTACCTGTGAGCAGTCAACATGAAACTCATATGAGCAGACAATCAGGGCTGATTCTCTTTTCACATTAGCCCAGAACTCATTGCTATGTAATCATCTTTCTTTCTGTCTGTCTGTCTCTCCCTCTCTCTCTCTCTCTCTCTTACTATTTGTCTGTCCACAGCGACCTGTGGGGGCAACGTCAGCGGCCCCTCTGGGGTAATTCTTTCTCCTAACTACCCTCAGCCTTACCCTCCAGGCAAGGAGTGTGACTGGAGAGTCAGAGTCAACCCCGATTTTGTCATTGCCCTGATCTTCAAAAGGTAGGCCTCAGGGGTTTGTATCCATGTGTCCCGATATGTGTAATCCTTAAACAAAAGACGGTGTTGCTGACTTCCTGATTTAAATGATTTGATTATTTCACACCGATGTGAATACAATAAGTTAAAATTAAAGCAGTGGTTTGGAGATCTGAGTGCCCTTGCAGAACGGGCAAACTGCAGGAGTTGTAGGATACAGCTTTTATTATGCCTAGTATCTCAGGAAAGCCTAGAGAGAATGAATTTGGCACAAACATTCACTTGGGCTCAAGGATAAAGTGATTAGATTTTGCTAGTCAAAGGTTACTGTGACCTCACAAAACATGTTTTTGACCATAACTCAAGAATTTATACACTTATTTAGACACACATTTTACACAACTGTGTGAACGAAAACGATGAAGTGGTATTTTATCTCCAAAAGGTCAAATGTCAACTTGCCTGTGACATTATGATGTTTGCATGTTGTTGTTGTTTTTGGCCATTATTCAACAACATACTAGTCTGTAAAAAGTGAAGGCAGGATGTTTCTAAACTGGAAACGATTTACTGGAATCACACATGTCAGTATAAGGAGAACATCTATTCCCCTGATAAAATCTGTCAAAGTCTTCACTACATACGTATATTACGAGTGTGTGGAGACATGGATGTAGACTGCCGCTTGGCTGAGGCGTACAGCTGTGAAGCAGTTATTCTGGTTTGTTCTATAAAAGACCACCCACGTTGTTTTAGATGAGGTATTTGCAGTTAATGATCTTTAGTGCAACTAATGAACCAGTTTGATAGAAACGTTAAATCGGCGTAAAATCCTATTTTTAAATGTTTCAAGCCGCTGATATTTCGACTTGGGAATTACTATACATTCTCTACACTGAAGTTCTTGTTCACTGTTTCTTGAACACGACATTCAGTTATTTCACCAACTCGCGTGAACTTTGTACACTGACAGATAAACTACGGTCGTATTTATTTGGAAAGTAAAATTCACGTGAAAATGAAGAGAATCATGTTCATGTTTTGTGTTTTTTTGGTTAATAGGACAGTGTTTATTTACATTTATCAAGTCCTGGCCGTGCCTCGGTTGTGAATATTTTACGAGTGACTGTCATTTGGGGCTCACGTCCAAAGCAAAAGTGAAGATTTGAGTTTCACATCTAGCAAAGGAGATAAAAGCAAAGCGGGCTTTCACCAGATCGCCAAAGGAGAGAAAATGACCCAATTTTGGCTTCATGTTTTTCAGTTGGAGAGATAATTCCCCTCCGTTGTAACATTGAGACAAATTTTATTTTGTGTTAATTAAGTTATACTGACTAGTATTGTGAATATTGCACTTTACTGATGTAGATGTCATTTTGCACAGTAATTGTGTTTAGAACAGCACAGTTTGTGTTATCGTATAACTGTCTGTAGAGTGTCTTTACAGCAGTAGTAAAAGACATCAGGAAGTGTTTCTCTGTGAAATAACCTAACAAAAGTGACCTATTCTCTATGAAAATACTGCTTGCACAAACAACTTTCCTCAACCGCTCATACATACTTTTCATTATACTCACTCTTTTGTAGCGTGGATACTGTGTACTTCAAAATCATCAGTTTATCCTTAAACAAAAATATACTACAGCTATTTTCATCTACGTCTTAACTCCCCTCGTTTCACATTTCTTGGGCCAGTATATGTTACGGCGCTGTCAGATCTTTATGGTCTTCTTATGACATTTAGTAGCGTTAGTATTTATAGCTAAAAGGTATCATTAATGCAGAAGGTATTAACATGGACCAGTTTAATGCTTTGTCAGTGCAAAAGGGACTAAGGCACAGATAAGCCCGTTCGGCACAAGATATAAACACCGGGCTTTAAACTGTGTTTTACTTTAGACTTTATTTTCCTAATGTTTTTTTTTTATTATTATTATTATTATAAGACTTCCAATACTGGATGTTGTCATCAGCCAAATGCATATAACACTTATTTCATCCAGGCTGAATAACTCATGATTATCGTTTTGTGTCTTAAACTGAAGCTAAAGATTAGTGATGACGATGAGTGATCAAATATATATATATATATATAAATATCCTAAATAGCCTGTAAATATCCTCCTAAATAAAACAGCGTTTGGGAGTACTTACGTCCACAAGAAACCCTGTAGAATTTGCATTATAAAAGCAAACAAGGTGCCATTTGCTTTTAATATTTCTCATCAAAATATATGGTAATTTTTAATTGCGTGTCTGTACTGTTCTTGCTACGTGTTGTACACAAATGGCATGTTAAAGAGTTAAACATCCAGCCGAACTCGCTTTTCAGGGCCTTGCTAATTTATTAACAATTTCCCACATGACAGGTTAAAAGTCTAGGAATGAAACTGTAATATACAAACAGAAAAGTTAGCATGACAACGAACATGCAAACATTAACCTTCAAAATAATGTCCGGACGCTACGTTTACATGTAAATGCATTAACATGTCACGTCATTAGTGAACACGCGCCAATATGCGCATATTTAAGCACGCGGCGCTACTGATATGCTAACGACGTCGTTAATTAGGATTTAAAGCGGATTTTCCCGATTAGGGTCAATGTAAAGCATAATGCATTACTGTAAGTATAAATCTACACACGAACGAAGTAAAACTATGCACGGAGAGTAACTCTAAGTCGCGTAAACGTGTTATTTAAAGCATCAAACAAAAAACTTACAGTCATTGCTTTCGAAGGCGTAGAGAAGGTACAGGACACGAGAGACACTTTACTCCACGCACACGTCTGCGCCCTCGTCCCAATTCTGAAGTTGTACCTCCTCGGGTCCTCGGTCCTTTGTCCTCGGTCCTCGGCTCCGCGGGTCCTCGGGTCCTCCCATTAGAGATGCGAGCCGAGGAGCCGAGGACCCGAGGA